>LPNX010212770.1:62123-102876 GCA_001517045.1 Pseudotsuga menziesii
AATGTAATGAATTTTGACAGGGGTATGAAAGTTATGGTTTTGTTGCATTTCAAGATCCACCAATGTATGGTTATATGGCATACTTTGTTTTTGGATTGATGGAATCTAAGGTATTCTCTATTAATCCATTTAAGGTGGTCCCATAGAATCCCATATTGACAATGAATCATTGTAGGGTGGCACCTCATGAGAGTGTTCGTAAAATCAAGTGGCTCTTTCTAAATGAAACTAAATCTAAATAAATTAATAGTTGCATAGAGAACACTATAATATTATAACCACACTTGGAGATGTTCAATCAATGGAACATGATGCAACAGAAGAATGGGCACTGACTTCGAATTGTTTTTAAAAGGGATTCAACTATTGGAACAAGGTTAGACAAAAAGATAGCCTTTATGCTAGACACATATATTAATATTTAGATCAAACAAATGTTAGTTGGTTTTTTCTACACTCGATCAAAATCAATGTAGAATTCCAGTGGGATATCATTCTATGAACATCGAAGAAATTTATAAAAATTTCTACAGAAATCCCTTTATTTATAAGAGAAACAACAAAGGAAGGTTATGAAAATACACTTAGGTAAGTAACCAATATGGAGAGACACTTCCACACTATACTGTTTTTCAATACCATCAAATTTTCCACCCTAAAAGTTGACATGACCTAATTCCAAACCCATCAAATGAATGGCTAGGAACAACTAGTCACCAATATGTAGCAAGAGGCGAAAAGCATGGTAATGAATAAAATACATAAATTCCACTCACTCAAGGCGTCGTCGCTTAAGTGACGCTTATGAGGCTATCCGTCTCTTAAGCGACGCTTATGAGACTAGTCGTCGCTTAAGCGACGCTTATGGCCACATTTTCAAAAAAAAAGTTATCTTTGTGATTTTTGGTAGGTTTGAAAAAATAAATCCACACGCCGTCGGATTTTGGATCGAAATGTAGTAGTGGGACATAGGCATTCTGCTAACATCAGTAATTCGAAGTGAGCTTCTTACCACCAATTCGCACCTTAACCACTTATGCTAGGTCTGATGATGTTCTTGTTCATCCATTACAAGACTCTATATTTAGTGCAATATAACGAGAAGCATTACAAGATACTTTACCGTTCACTTTGGCTATACTCTAGACAAATTTCATACGTAATCTAGTGAATTTACATTCAATTATTTAGTAGTGGTCCAACTGGGGCTTCCACAATTCACCACCTGCAAAAAAATCCCAATGCTCTGTGAGTTACATATAATGTCATTTCAAAATATCATAATCTCTACTTGACATATTCCTTCTTTCGGAGCCTAGAAGCTCCTCCTCAAACACAACTTTCATATCTCTAGGCGTACTTGATGTTTTCTTGCCTACTCGCTCAACATCGTATCCGTGTGGTAGCTCGACATTCCCCATGCTCCCTCTAGACCTTAGTGACTTACATTATACATTCAACATAACTTGATGTTCTAGTGTTAAGGCAATATACAAAGTCTCTCTATAATTACCTACTATAGGAATTTTCCAAAACTTTATATAAATAATGTTCTTAACATAACAAATGATCGAAGCTATGAAATTTCAATATAACTAATCAAATGTTACCTTCTTGGTAACCTTTCGATAATAACCAGGGAATCATACATACTCCAGGTGTTATTATTTCTACTAAGGATTTCATCTTTGCCTCTCGTCCTCATGTGATGATGCTTCTTGTAACCATGCGCACCTGCATTATCTTCTCACAAATTATTTCCCAAAATAAGTCACATCTTACCCCTATAAACAAGTTATATGATAACAGGTTCTTATTTGACAGCGACAAAAATATGCTTTCCTCTTCAATATCTTTTCTTGATGCATTAATATGATGCACTCAATCTTACTAAACACAATTTCAACTTGTACTTAACTCATCAATACGTAAGTAAAACAACATAAGTATATCTTTCTTAGAGTTGTTGCGACAAGCCTAATAGTGTCCTCATTTTTTTTCCCTAATTTAGACAAATAGCCTTTCCTGTATTTCAATACATGCAACTAACTTCATGCATTACACATAATTCTCATAAAATCATGCACAGAGTTCAGCAATATTTCCTTTTATAGCATGCATTAAAATATCACATAGTTAAATTACATAGTTCACAACTTACCTGCATGTCGATGAGTCCATCAGGTCCGAGTGTTTTAACTTTGCTCTGATACAATATGTAATGTCCCTCTTATACCTTGAAGCCAATATGTGCGGAAAAAGGGTAAAATTTTTCTTTGGTTCACTGTTACTACAAAATGAGTCAATCCCGTCAGCGACATATTTACATGGCTCTTCATATATACATGTCCCACCATAAAGTCGAAATGTCACAACCATTTGTATTGTAAAAACGTTCATTCGACAATTTTTCTTTAATGTAAACTTTAATGAAAACTCCCGAAGGTATTACTCATAACCACAAGCATTGCCTCATCATGGTGACCCGAAAATGACTTAGTATGCGTATAATGAAACATTATGATAACAATAACATTCTTTGACCCATTTTCCTTTACAGTACTGCAATCCATTTGCCCAGTAGGATCATATGTACATAAATAACATGAAGGAAACAAAAACATTTAGACATAATGCACAGAGAGGCAATAAGACATCATGAGGCAAAAACATGGAAGAGACATGGGCATACGTGGTTCACCTCATCCATGAGGCTACATCCACCAAAAGTTAGGATTACGTCTTTATTCATAAATTAAATGACCAATCAGGGTGTACAATCTACAGCATAAGTGATGTGCCATCAGCTTCTCATACAAAACAATAGGAAACCTGATCCTGAGGCCCACATAATAAAACATCTCTGGATAAGCTCCTAGGGTAAGCATGGCCTCCATTCTGGAGTTTATTAAGACAACAATTAATTACATATCCATACCAACACATAAGTCTTTGTTATCGTGAGGATATGACCCGAGGTAAAATAGTTCAAGTCTCCCAGCAAAAGTCCAACATTTAAAAGGGATTGGAAATGGGTAGAAAATTTTATATCAGGTTTTCATATATTGGGTTTCTGGGCTACAGATCATATCTGATACTCTGTTTTAAAACTAGAGGTCCTCAATCCATAAATTAGCATGCAATATAATTTGGAAAGACAATCATTCACACAGGTTCAATTAACTCTGGCGCTATCATCCATGGGGTTCTGACATACTTACAAGCTACAGTTAAAACACTATAGGTTCCCAATTTTGTCTTCAATGTTGTCATCACTGAACTTTACTCAGGATTGAAAGTGGACTCACTTCATTCTACAAATGAAACTTACAAGCTGGGTTGAAAACCAAGACATTGACCTTTGATTTCAATTAAAGGAATCTCCATATTTTTATACATGTGCCTTTCCCATGGACTGTTAGATTTATAACCCTGCGCCTTTTGTCATTGATTGTCAATGTCATTTTGAAGCTATGATATATTGAAAGGACAAGGGTTTCACAAAAACCATGGTAGGGAAAGTATCTTGACCAAATTTGGGTGCATATCTACTACCATGATTTCACTTATTCTGGAATCTCTTATCCATAACGGATTCCTTGAAAAAAATGACTACACTTTGTTTTGCACAGAATTACAGAGCCGACTAAATCTAGATCGCAACAACAACCCTTACTCCAACAATAAACATACAGGTTGGGATCCCTGATTTAGAAAAGGGTTATTCACTAGACAAAACCAGTCCTTGGGGTACAAACTAACATAAGTAGTTAAGAGCCCATGCAGAGGCTTGTCCTTAAAATGCCGAGAGATTGAAAGGGGTTAGCACTAATCCTGAGAAGGGTCCGACGTTCTACTGGATCCGCCAGTAGATGATTATCAATCACAGGGAGTACTCTATTCACCAAAAGCAGCGAGTTAAAAGAGCTAAGTTTAATAAAGGATATCTCATCCATCGCAGGAAGCTATCATCGTTCAATAGCAGCGAGCTATACTATATTTACAATGGATATCTCAAACAACAGTGAGCTACAAAAAAATAGATGTGTAACAGATGTTTCATCCAAAACTAACTTAACCCAACTCATATCCAAACTTGTTAAGCACGATAGAAAACCACCAGTTTTATGAACAAATGGGAAACATAGGTAAACACACGCCTGATCTGGGACCAAGCTGCTACCGGACCCATGCCCGCAGCCAGTACTACTTCATACAAGCATAAAGAAATAATCCATCACAACACATCAAAGGTTAGAACCCTTAACAAAACACTCAATCGTAGATCCAACCTTTTCTTAAATTGCAGGAAGGTTTTTTTTCAAGACCCTCAACATATGAGAACTCACATATCCAACTTGTGGAATGATCAGGTTACCGAAGGTATCCTTCCCAGCCATGAGGCAAACTTCTAGCCATCCTATGTAGAGATGGAACAGGTGAGGAAGCATTAGGTTTCCGCCCCCAAACCGTTAAGATCTGTTCTTTTTCCTAGGCCTTCTTCCCATTTCTTACTCCGAGAGTGCTAGTTGAAGTCACGCTCAACCCTTTTCTCCCCAAAGACCTCGTAAATGGTATCTCAATGATCTTGTAAATCAACAGTATTGTAAGTGTTAACTTCACTCTAGTAGACTGCACACAACGCTGAATGAACTCAAGCTCGCAGCACTGAAACATTTCTCTTGTTCCAGACATAACCTACCTCCGCACAAAAAAAAATAAAGAACGGGCCAGGATAAAAAGAGTATGAAAGACTTCCCTCACATTTTGTAGTTCAGCCCCTTTTCGTGTTTTCCCCCCCTTTTCCAACACTCCCACACCGAGAATTTATTCTCCTCCATGCCCTAATGCTCCCATGATAGTGCTTACAAAATTCCAGTAACTCCCCAACAATGGGGTGTCAATACGGTAGAGAAAAAACTCCATAAATAACCTCCTTTCGACAATTAAAGACAGTTAAGGCGAGAAATTAATGCCTCCAAAATTAATAACGCATCCTTAAAATTCGATACAGGTTCAGGCATTTCAATAATGCCTGCTATCGTTTTTTAATGTTTTTCCCATAATTATATATATATATATATATATNGCTGCAGTTAGTTCTATAATAAGCCTGCCCAATTGGAACTCAGTTAACTACTACTCATGGGTAACTGTTCGATCGTTCCCACTTTCAATTCATGCAGCACCTTATCCAACGTTACATTGCCAATTATCTATCCCACGAACCAGACCTCAGTTATCTCTCGGCACCCCACGGTATAATCATTCCTAGGACCAACAAAACAATGTTTTTGAAAGTTACTCCACCTGTTCCCAATTAAACTCTGTACTGTTAAAGGCTCTCTATATGTGAAGGGAATGAATGTCCGTCATAGAAAAAGTTGTGGTTGTTCGCCATATAGTTTTCAATTGAGGGCCCACATATTTCAATACGAGTAGTCAACCGACGGACGAACGAATCAAATCCTGCATCACCAATGGCAAAGAAGAAGTATTATGATTCCCATATTATCACATACCGAATTCACACTAATGTAATATATAAATATATAGGGGATTTGCTTCACTAAGTAAATACTTGTAGTGTAACCAATTTTGGATCACGGAAATGCACCATAAAAGATTTAGCCCCCTTGTGATTAATCTCTTTTTTAACAATTCGAAACACCAGAAATAATTTCAGATCTGCTAAGATACTTATCTTCTAAGTAGTCCAAAAGTGTAGACACCATAAATACATAAACATTATATCTATTTAGCAGCCCTAAGGGCTAGATATTATAAACAACACAGATCTGGAATATATATTGACTTATGACAGCAATAATAATAAATTTAATAATAATTAATATGCCAAACCTTCAAATTAGAAAAAGGGCTTGCTATAAAATGCTGCATGAAAATATGTACCATTATATGTTCTGCATATAATTCAAACATATATCTCCAACATATATGCAATGTTCTCCACTATTACATAATAATGGTCTACATATAATACACATACGTACGGGGTTTGTTTCACCATGTAATGTTCCATGCTTGCATGCATATTCTACATATATAAGATATATCTCAAATATATGTATCCCCAATATATATATTATTCTTCATTAATATATATAAGGTTTCCGCATATAATACATATATATGTATGGAGTTTGCCTCACCATTGTATGTAACATAACACGTTCTACATTTAATATCTATGTCAAATATATATGTTTCCAATATATACTATTCTCCATTAATATATGTATATATATATATATATATATATATATATATATATTATTCTCCATTATTATGTGTATAGGGTTCCACATATGATACATATGTGTATGAGGTTTGTCTCACCATCGTAGTACTCCATGATTATATGTAGAATTATATATTATAGAATGTTCTCCACGATTATATATATATATTGTTATATGTCTCAAGTACTCTTGATCAACCTGCGGTGGGGAAAATCTCCTTCTGGTGAGGGTTTTCTATTTCCTCATAGATGCATTTATGCTTCATTTTCTATTTTTACAAGTTGTAGTAGCTCTTAGGTCTTCATGGTGGGAGGGGGATGTCACAGGCCAAAGAAAAATTAACTTCACTTGGATAGAAACTATGTTACACTTCCCATTTCTCATGTCAAGAATCACCACACATCAATGACCTCCTAGGTGATTGAATCATATACGGTGTACAGTGTAAGACATATAAGGAGGTATTCAACTACAGAGAGGAAGTTTTCAAGTATGATTTTCTTGAACATGTGTAAATTACAAGTAGGGAGGAAGTATATAAAGAAATTTTGAGTTTTTGATGTCCAATGGTTTCTATTGATAGTTTTCACGCCAATGACAAAATAACTGTGTGATGTGTAAAAAAAAGGAATATAGGTCCAAAGATAAAAAAATCCAAAGAAAAAACAATTGCATAATTTATGTTTCTTACAAGGAAGTTTTCCTATAGTTGAAAGGATGCCTCAAGAAAGTGCTATTATTGTATGTGAGTGAACTTATGTCTCAATTAGCAACATTCTAATGTACAAGAACTGTCTATTGGAGAATGATGAATTTAAGAAGCAAGAGAAAGAACTAATGGAACATGGATCAATGAAACTGTCTGCATCTGCTTTGTTTCTTTTATGTTAGTCCAAAAAAATATAGAAGTATCCTTTGCCTATGATTGATGATTTGATTGGCTAGTATGAGGATGCAAAAGTGGATTTGCAGTCCAAATACATAAAGTTTGGATTTGGAAGAAATATTTCATGGAAGAAAGTGAGGATTGCCTGATTGGTTCATTTCCATTAAGATTATGTTAAAATTCAACTACATTTACATATTTTATGAGTGATGATGTATTTAGGTCATTCCTTAAAGTTTTTTTCACTTGTTATTTTGATGTCTGAGTTTTAGAAAATATTGGAAGGAGCATATGGAACACTTGGTATTTTGGTCCATAGTAGAAATATTTGATCCTGTAGAGGAGGTATGCATGGTTAGAGTCTCTCAAGGATATTGTTTTTAATAATGTTTCTGTATAAGATGCATGAAGAGTACAACATTCTATATCAAAGAGGGTTACATCATTCTATTTCCAACAATATGGGCAACCCATGGTGTCGAACTAGATATTGGCACAAATTATTGCATGGTTACAACCATACACAACCCAAAAAGTGGGATGAAAGTTGGCCATGCATTATGTATTATTATGGTAAGGAAATATGTGACCCAACTCAAGTGTTTTAGTCTAATACTTGTTAGGAATTTCTACCATAGAACCATTTTGGCATGGCTTTATAGGCATTAGAAAAGAGAAAAAAGGATGAGAAAGGGTAGAAACCATAGTTTGTAAAATTTGTGGAGTGATTTTAACAAATCCAAACACAAGTGTAGAACAACTTGTAAAATAATTTCATGAAAAATAATCAAGCTATCGTTGGGATCAATGTCTGTTAGACAACAAATCCCTTGTTTCGAGACCATGTTGGGTCAGAGTATGGAGCAGGTTTTCATACCCCCTTCTAGTAGAAAATGCATCTTGTTATCTCATCATTTGAGCATCATGTATGCCTATAACAAGGTGTTTGGGGAAAGTAAATCCTTTGCATCATGACAAGCTATGAGTAGAGTATTTGATGGCATCTACCTTTTTCCAGAGCATTGTGAACATAACATATATAGGTGACACCAAACATATTTCGTATATTCTTATATGGACGATAGTTGGAATATACTTCCACCATTTCAGACCTTACATTGGCCATTGCTCGGTCCTGCTAATGGAAAAAACCATCATTTGAAGCATGCATTACACTCTTTTATACACCATTTTATTAAAGATATTATATGTTTTGAAGTTACTCATTGAAATGGTACACTTAGAATTTTGTTCACACGGTTCATATACATTAGATGTGAAATAAATATACTATCTTCTAACATCCAAACTTTCATGCCTAGAAGAGAATGGAATTGACCCAAGTTGGAACCTGTAAATACCAAATTTCAATATAAAATAACAACACAAATATCACCATAAACCTTCTTAGTGTATCTATTTGAATTGGCCATGCCCTTTCTAAAGTCACAATTCAAAAAATGGTTATCAATTTGTCATTCCAACCCTTGGCGCTTGCTTAAGTGTTATGACCATAATGTGACTTGTTTAACATGTAAATACGATTTGGATACTTATGATCCACAAATTATGGTAGATGTTAAATATAGATGTATTCATGTAGAACCCATTTGCAAAGATGATTTTCATATCCATTTGGTGGATCTTCCCCACAAATACTAGTTGTTAAACAAAAAATGAGTTTGAAAGTGTTTATCTTAACAACTAGGACGCAAGTTTCTGCATAAGAATTGCCTTCTTTTTATTGAATCCTTTAGGAAATATTCTAGCCTTGAACTTCTCTATGTCATAATATGAATTTAACTTTGTTTTATAAATCCATTTGGAACCAAGTGACCAACAAGGTTCTAATATCTTGTAAGCGGGTACTAACTCACAAGTTTGGTATTTCATCAAAGCATTGTTTTCTACCTGCATAGCTTCCTCCCATTCTTCCTTTCCTTTATCCTACCCATAAGAAGTGGGTTTATTATTTTTCATGAACTTGGCCATTGGTGCATTTCCATTACTACATTGTGGAGGACATATCATACCTCCTTGAAAAATTTCACAAACGACCTTCTTTTCCTATCATGTATTTCATCATTTTTGTCCTATGCATTTTCAAGAATTCTTGCTTCACTTGTAGAGGGGGTCTCATTATTAAAATGAGAAGTATCAATTTTAGAAACACCATTAATATCATCAGTATCCAAACTAAAATTCATTTAGTGTATATAAACTTAATCATCAACTAAGTCTAAAACAAGGGGGCATTACATTACAATACCTATGGTAAAGTCGTAGTAGTCTAAGGACTAACATTGTTAATGTTGGATATTTATCAAATATAACATTGTTGATTTTTTAGGAGTATAGAGAGCTTAGGAGAAGGGGGGCACACCTAAACAATTACTAGAAATTGGATACCATCCTAGGACTAAAGCTCATCCTGGGGCTGAGAGCCATTCTCTAGGAGAATGGAGGCACGTGGTCAGTTACCAGGGATTAGATACTAGTCTAGGACTGAATCTTAGTCTGGGGATAATAGCTATTCTCTAGGAGAATGGAGGTACTTGGATAGTTACCAAAGGTAAAATATAAATAGAGAGGCTCTCTGATTTAAAAAATAAGATATAAGGAATCTTCATCTCTAATCCAAAAATCCATTGCAGGGGGTTTCATGTTAGTATCTTCTCTCTCTCCTATCTTAGGTAGATCTGATCAGGTTGTGAGAGCCACTCAAGGTTACATATCATCATACACAGAGTTCCAGTTTGCTTTTGTGAAGGATGTTCAGGCTTCCATATTATCATATTAGCATAAACAAAGTTTGGATCTGAGTGTGTGAAGGTTGTTCGTGATTATGTATTATCAAATAAGCACACATAAAATCCCAATATGAGTGTTAAAGTCTATTGAGGATTCCTATTTTTCTCATTCTAATTCTTAGATTTTTTATTTTCCTCATATCTAAGCCTTAGGGTTCCAATCTATTTTTGACACCACCAACTCATGGATCTAATCCATTTCAGGGTATATGCAACCCGAATAAGAAGTATGATGAAAATCAAGGAAGTAAGATCCTGGACTGAGCTGGATTGAAGTTAGTAATGCAGTTCGAGGTAAATAACACCCACAAACAACAAGTATATATGAACAAAATGGGATAGGTGGGGAAGTTTCAAGAATTCTCCATCAAGTACACATTATTAGTGTATATGTTAGTATAGCAGTTCTAGACTAGGGCAAGCAGCTCCACGTCTACTACATTAAAATTGAATTTAAGCCATGGGTAGATGTGGGAATTACTCTCATTGGCATGTATTCCAAGTGTGGTAGAATTGATGAACCCTACAATGTTTTTTTTAAAGAAATAACTAACAATATGTGATTTCATGGACACCAGTGATCTTTGTCTATGCTCAGTATGGACGTAGAAAACAAGATCTCCATTTTTTGAACAAATAAGACATAAGGGACTTAAACTTTTATGTGGAAAATGTGAGCTTAGACAAGTTGGTTTTGGAAGTAGAGAACAAAGAAAGTTTTCATTTTAAAAAGACTACAATTGAATTCATCAGTAAAGGGACCCTAAATCACTGATTATTTTATCTTCATTGATTGTTGACATTAGACACTCTACACCTGGATCAATCTAGAACCATTGGTTCCAAACTTAGGCATAAATCTAGATGATGACCTTGTCCAAGTTTAGCATTATTCATGGGTAAATTTAATAGTAAGAATCATGTGGATAAATTCATGTGTTTTCAAAGCATAATCAACACTCTACCTTCACTCAGAAAGTCACCCAATTCAGTTAACAAGTGCACTATTGTTAGTATTAAATGGCAGTTCTCCTATGGAAGATAACATTGTAAAAAATAGTATAACATTGTAAAAATTAGTACACTGAATGAAAACTTCAGTAGATCTAAATGCATTGCTCCAAATTGTTTATTCATCATGCCAAAATGGTCTAAAGTTGGTTTGTTTTTCTAAGGGAGAAGTTCGAGTAAAAATAATGCGAAAACAACCATTAAAAATCATGACTGAAGATGATCCCAAAAATTCATTAAATTGGTGTGTTGGTTTAGTTTGATATTTGTGTAGCTTGTTTATTAACTCAAGCTTAACTGGCTAAAAATTCCAGTGATACATCATACTAACTCATTCTTTTAACTAGATAATATATGGGACTTTCCTTTAGATCTTTGTACCTGTATAAATATTGTAATAATCAACAGTCTCTTTTCTTTCTAATTCGAATTAGGTAAAGAAAATAGTATTCTCAACATGGTTGAGTGGCAGACATGATCGGGAATCTTTAGTCCTATGTTATGATTTTTGAACCAGAGTGTCATAAATAAATCCTTCTTTCAATACACATTATAGAAGCAAGAATTGGGGTACCTTCATCATGAAAATAGATGTGGTAGTGGGAGGGATGTGTCCAAATGGAAGCTGTGAGAAATTTAAATAATATATTTTCTTAAAAAACCATCACCTAGGATCTTATATCAATAATTTGATGAATTCTAATGCTTACAACATGTGCACTTTAGAACATTAAACATTATAACAAATCATATCAACACTATTCGAAGAGAGAAAAATCCAAAGTGGAGATTTAAGTCACATTCTTTGTATTTAGCCTCTTCCTGTATAAACTATTATAATTGGAGCAATGTACATTACAAGAGACGTCTTATATTCCAAAGTTCCACCAAGTTTCTAAGACCAACTTTCTATCATCAGTAAACATGGATTACACAATTCGTGCACAATTCTCATAAGTTTCATATGATACAAATGAGGTAGATATACAATGTATCGTTTTCTTTTGTCATATGCCTTTCCTTGAACCCAAAATAATTTGGGAAATAAATTTTTGAATCCTTTAATTCACAGCCACATGAATATTGAAAATACAAGTAATATAATCCTGATTACATACTACAAATAAAATGATTTGGAAGTTCCACCAATAAAATTGTTCAAACTGCTAGCCTGAGAAGAGGTATCGAAGTTCACATAAACACCACATTATTGGCATGCAATATCATATTTGATTATAGTCATAAATTGATACATTAGAATTACATAAACTCATTCAACTAAAGACCGGTCCAAAACTCTTCAAATTAGAAAAATAAAAGCTTCTATAGAGAACACATATTTCATTAAATTTGTAATTATTTAGTGGATCTAGAATTTAGAACATCCGCTAGATTGAGTTCTTTCAAGATGAGGAAAGTCATAGACTTTGAATCCTTACATAATGTCTAGTAATATTATTTATAGTTTGTATTTAATGTTAAGTTGATTAAATTATTTTATGACATCATACCAACAATGTATTTGTTACTACAACAATTAGAAATATTGTCGTAGTAATTATTTGTGTCTTTGTTGAGTATGTTGTTTTATTTTTGGAAGTTCGCACCACTTATAATCAATACAAGAAAATATTTTATGACTTTAAAGTCTAAGTTTTAACCTTGTAATGATTAAAATAAATTATGAATTCAAATAGCAACATAATTTATTATTGTTGTTGTTGGTAGTGGTAGTGGTAGTGTATTAAAAACTAAGTTGATGAATGTTTACTTTATGAATTATAGATTAACGTGAGAAATTTCTTACCTATAAATTTATTTAATGATATTGATATTAGTAAAGCCTCCCTTATTTCTTAATATTATTTATTTTAACAATCAAAATTAATTATGAACTAGAGTAGCATTAGTGCAGTAGAGTTTGATTCTTTTAATATACAAGAGGAAAGGGGGAAAACCAACTTAACTAATTATTGCAAGTGTTCATTATTTATTTATGAAGTATTTGAACAATCTGTTTAATTGAAAAGAGCATATTTTGATTGAAAATATAGATATCTTACAATATTTATATTATCAATAAGATTTAAATCATGTCTTAATTTATGTTAGGGCACGGAGGAATCGAACCACCATCGTCCTGCTTGGAATGCAAGTGCTCTTCCATTGACCTAGCACCCTTTACAACATGAGGGGAGAGGGACTGTGTTAACACCTAGATTACACATTTCTAATCCTCTGTGACAAAGACAAATGATGTTTTATTCAGAGAGGAAGTCTAGAAGATGTTTTAAAGTTCATTATTGAATATGATTATGCACATTTGATATAGTGACATGTTGATTTTATGTAAAAAACAAATTGAAAAGTTAAAAATTGAATGGTGTTATCTAATTCACATAAAGTACCATCACATGAATTAGCATAGAAGTTGAACCAAAATTTTCATATTAGTAAATAATATAAAATTCCTCAAAAAAAGGCTTGAAGAGAATATTTGATATACAACAAACATTTAAAAGTGTTTCTTATTGTATATTAATAACTAGTTCAAAGAGAAAATTACATTCATGAATCATCTCCACATAATCTCCTTATATTCAGTCAAGCAAATCAATTACAACTTGTACACCACATTTATTTATTGTGGTCTTCCTGCATTCTTCTTTCTTTTGCATCCATGCAAAAACCATGGTATTAACTGGAATAGATCCAAGTCATGTGTCATCAAGGTTTGGTACCCAATATTGTTCTAAAATTTTCCTTTGTATTTCCCTAAACTAGGCTTCCATCAATCAACCTTTACATGAAGAGTCTCACTTTCATCATTCTGGAAAATATATGAGGTTTTTTTTTCCATCCAAGTCGTCTCTCCTTCATCCTTAGTTCATGATCTAACTACCAAAACCTTTACTTTCTCAAATTCAATCATAGGATTGAATCTTGGATTTATCTTGTTGCACCTGGGTCCAACATATACCAGTTCATCCATCACATTATCAAATTCTCCATCCATAATACTTATATTACATGCAGTGCATTATGATCAACATTAAATCTCACATGGATTAAATTGTCTTTATGATGCAATGTATTTGATGATAATGTCTAATATGAATTAAACCTAACATGATGTTATCACTTAATGATTGATTTTCTGGATTAAGTTATGTGAAATATTTTCAGTCCACAATGAATTTTTCATGGTTCCCGTAACAAACATGGTTGGAGTGTCCACTCAAAACGTTCGCACAGTTGAATCTAGAAAATCAATCACAATGATGACAAACTGATAAAACATGCACGCTCAAAATGTTAGTACTGTATTTATTGAGTATAAGTTAATATACTAGTACAAAGTTGGCACCACTTTAAAGTCTACACAAGAAAATATAATTATGAATTTGAATGCAACATAGTAGTACAATTAAATATATATCAACTATAATAACGAATAATAGGAAAAACTCACTTCAAAACTTATTGCAAGTGCCTTACATTTATTCACAAATCAATTCTATAAGATATTTTAAGGTGCATTCGCATAAAGTATCATCACATGAATTAACATTGAAGTTGAACCAAAATTTTCATATATGTAGCAAATAATATAAAATTCCTCAAAAGGTAGCTTGAAGAGAATATTTGATATACTACAAACATTGACAACTTTTTCTTCATGTATATTAATTAGTCATTCAAAAATAAAAATTACATTCATGAATCATTTCCACCTAATCTCCTTATATTTTCTCAAGCATATCAAGTACAACTTCAGGATGAAGATTTCTATAGTTAATCATAATGACAAAGAGAGTTTATGGAATTAAATTGTGTGTATTGAAACGTCCCTACGTTTCAAGTGGACACTCCACCAATCATCAGGGGAACAAAATGAAAAGCTCAAAGTAGTATTGAAGAGAGTGAGCAAAAGCTAATAATAAAGAAGGAAAGGATTTTGTACATGCATTAATGAATATAATTATGCACATTTGATATAGTGCGATGTTGTGTTGATCTAAAAGACAAATTGAAAAGTTAAAATTTGAATGGTACTATCTAATTCGCATAAAGTATCATCACATAAATTAACATTGAACTTGAAGTGAAATTTCATATATGAAGTAAATAATATAAAATTCCTCAAAAAGTAGCTTGAAGAGTATTTATTATAGTACAAACATTGAAAAATGTTTCTTCATGTATACTAAAAGTCATTCAAAAAGAAAAGTTACATTCATGTATCATCTCCACCTAATCTCCTTATATCCACTCAAGCAGGTCAAGTACAGCTTGTACACCACATTTATTTATCTTTGTCTTCTTGCAATCTTCTTTCTTTGGCATCCATGCCCAAACTATGGTATTAATTGGAATAGATCCAAGTTCTGTGTCATCAGGATTTGGTACCCAATATTGTTCTAAAACTTTTCCCTTGTATTTCCCTGAGCTAGGCTGCCACCAATCAATCTTTACATGAAGGGTCTCGCTGTCATCATCCTGGAAGATATCTGAGGTGGATTTTTCCATCCAAATCATCTCTCCTTCATCCTCATTTCCTGATCTAACAAGCAACATATTTCCTTTCTCAACATCAATTCTAGGATTGAATGTTGGCTTTGGCTTGTTGCACTTGGGTCCAACATATACTGGTTCATCTGTCACATTATCAAAAATACCCATCCATAATACTTGATATTGCATGGAGTGCATTACCATCAACATTAACATTTTGCCTCATCTTTGGCCAAAAATCATCAGAAGAAGAATCACTTTCATCCAAGGGTGTATGGTCATTGTAGATTCCATCTAATGAATCAAGAACTCTTTTCCAATAATCTAGTTTTTGATTCCATTCCTATGTAACAATTGGTGAATTCTCATTGCCAATAGTCTCTTTCCACATTTTTATGTATGATGTTATTCCTTCCTTTAGTTCTTTTAAATATGCATCATTGTCTTTGGGACGTAAGAAAGATGGCTTCCCTGTGGGCAATATAGGTCGACCTTCATCATCTATATTCCACAACTCCACTGGTTCTGACCACTCAATGTCTCTAATGGATTCTTTATACCTCATAACTGGAACATCATTGAGTACAAGGAATTGGAAGTACTGGACATTAAGATGTCCAACTAGTGAATTTTTCCCCTCCTTGATGTACCCATTAAGAAAACGTTTGAAGTCATACACTTTGTCAATAAGTTTAGGTGGAAACACCCTTTTTTCTTCTATTGTGGGATATGTATCCATCATCTTAGGTAACTAATATATATCTGTAGGTTTCATCTATGTCTTCATGGGTGTGCCCCACAAGCAAGAACCCAACCTCAATAGTGATGAAGACACCAAGTGCAGTTAATAGTGATAGAAACATGAAAACATAATGATTATTATTATCACTGGCTGCATTGTCAAACTGTAACAATAAATGTGGAGGAAGAGGTTTAAAATCAATATTTTGATTTGTTGAGCTTCCATTTAAAGATAGGAAAGCATCCTTGTACACTCTACATTTTGAGTAAATATAGTTTTGAAGTAATGCATTTGAAAGTGTGTTTCTTGAACTTCCACTCTCATAAAGAAAATCACCATACATATCAAGGTGTGGGTCTTCAAGGTCCCTCAAGCACTTTGCAAGAGATGTAATGGTAAATTGTGATCCCATGTGTACAAATGGTAGGGAAAAATGACCAAAACCTCCTATGCTATGCCCATGTGTTAGCATACCTGTCAACGACAAACCCAAGTTTGTTCCTACAACAGTTTTTGATTTGACAGATAATCTTGGGATTGAAGTCTTTGTTTTGTCCATTTTATCATGGATAATGCTCAAGTATTCCTTTGGATACCGCTCTGACATAATTCTGTGGGCATAGTAGCAATATATTCCACACATAACAATCTTGTTATGTTTCTTCAGTCTAGCTCGTGCCTTTTCTTCCAACTCTTTTGTAGTCGATGTCTTCATCTGTGCTTTCAACACGATACATTCACTACATTTACTAAAGTTAGTGTTCTTTGAGAATGCCACATTTGGAAAATTAGTATTCCAAATCTTGCTCATTGTTGGTTGTGATATTGATGGAAAATTTAGCTCTTGAAGAGCCTCGTTGATCTCTTTTAACAAAGAACTTTGGGTGTACGTTGATGGCAACAATATTAAAGGAGAAAATATTGCATCTTCTTCAACTTGTCGTGTTTGGTTCAATGAAAATTATGAATTATCCATTACAATTTTGTGCAATATTTCTATGGCTGCCACAGTATGTGCACATGGTTTGCATTTGTTGGTGTTACCATGAATTCCTTTCACATGTCCTTGTTGAAAATTATGTTGGTAATTATAGAAGGTGCTTTGAGGAATATTATGTATCTTGTACCATGCTTTCTTACAAATAATATCTCCATTAAAGCTCATGTCCTTTACTTTACTAATAGTAGGAGGTAGGCCATGGCCATGGCTCTTTGACATGATTGTGTTGGAAAGGAGTGAATTCAAGACAAATTCCCTAATGTCATTTTTTTAAAGAGTTTCATACCCCTTCTAGCAGTTACAATGGCTTTCCTATCCACATGTTGAATACAATCTTGTTTGCAACATTCATCCACTACCAAAAGTCAGATTTCTTTCTCTTCATCTCTTTGTATTTGAAAGTTTCCAACTTTTTTTGTAGCCACAACTCGTTTAATCCTTTTATATGGCCTCATTGCGTGCATAGCAATTGAGTCTGGATATTTTTCATTATAAATATCATCATCCCATGTGTTTAAGGGACTTGTGACCTCTATAAGATCCCATACCGCCATTTCCTTGGGTGCCTCCTTGAAATTTTCATTCACCCTTAAAATCTCACCTTCATTGTCCACCAACTTATTTATTGGCCATCTAACCAAACAATGTATAGACTTGTCCCCAATCCTACATCTTTCACAATTTCTATCTATTTCTTCCACAAAAACACTGAATTCCTTTTCACCTAACATTTCACCATCAACCATGTCATCCTCACGGACATTAACTATGATCCCTTTGGCAATGTGCATGCTTGTTCCTATGCATTCATGTGTAAGAGAAACCTTTTTACATGTGAATGTAAGCCTATCTTGGGGAGTATTTACTGGATGATCATGACAATGAGGTTCCAAATCTGATTCTGGGCAAATCTCATAAGATCCGAATGCACCCCCTAGTGTATTCTCAAATCCTGTTGGATGTGGAAAAAGAGAATCATGTTTTAACACTTTCTCAATGTTAACCACTATGGATCCCTTTTTCACCATCCTGCCATGCACCTTATGACCAATCTCTGTATTGAATATGGAGCCTTCACCCACCTTCAATCCACATTGCAAAATATCTACCTTGTCTCCAATAGAAAATGCAAAAGAGACATTTGCACCTACACAGCAAATTAAACAAACTTAGTATTTGCTAAAAAAAAACAAGCAATGTACTATCAAAAGCACTTAACATGTGCTTCAAGATTTTAATTTACATTTGTTATGCCTCAAATATATGATCTTCCATGGATGTAAGTCCCCTTCATCAACATCTTCCACAATCAAATGTGGTTAATTACATCAATTATCAAAACCATAACATATCCTACATTAAGCCTTTGTCCACCATAATGAGTTGTAGTCTCTGTAGATTCAACATTTCCTAGTCCAACAACTTGACCATTAATTAGGAGGTCAACATAGTCTCCTCTTATCAAAATTATATTTTCCATTGTAACTCCTCCCAATTTTTGTAACACATTTGAATTGTAGTTTGTAATTAAGGTTAAGCCATATGAAGTGTATGCTCAAAAAAGTAATATAGTTGCATAATTCAAAACAATAGGGTAGCCCTTTTGTATGCCACGAAACATTGTTCCCCTACATCTTGTGCATGCTTGCAAAAAGGAATTTACATATAAATTACACAAAATATATATGAAGAGATAACAATAAGAGATCCAAGAATTATTAGAGAATGATAGATATCAACTCCAATAAAACCACCAAATTCCTATTTGACTTTGGACATGGGACTTATATTATTGATGTATGTGTATGAATGTGCTAGCTAGAGTTAGCTTTCATTCTTAAAATGTTGCACGTTGAATGAAAGTTAATGTGTATTAGTTTTAATAACGTAGCTAGAGTTAGCTTTCATTCTTAAAATGTTGCACGTTGAATGAAAGTTAATGTGTATTAGTTTTAATAACGTAGCTAGAGTTAGCTTTCATTCTTAAAATGTTGCACGTTGAATGAAAGTTAATGTGTATTAGTTTTAATAACGTAGCTAGAGTTAGCTTTCATTCTTAAAATGTTGCACGTTGAATGAAAGTTAATGTGTATTAGTTTTAATAACGTAGCTAGAGTTAGCTTTCATTCTTAAAATGTTGCACGTTGAATGAAAGTTAATGTGTATTAGTTTTAATAACGTAGCTAGAGTTAGCTTTCATTCTTAAAATGTTGCACGTTGAATGAAAGTTAATGTGTATTAGTTTTAATAACGTAGCTAGAGTTAGCTTTCATTCTTAAAATGTTGCACGTTGAATGAAAGTTAATGTGTATTAGTTTTAATAACGTAGCTAGAGTTAGCTTTCATTCTTAAAATGTTGCACGTTGAATGAAAGTTAATGTGTATTAGTTTTAATAACGTAGCTAGAGTTAGCTTTCATTCTTAAAATGTTGCACGTTGAATGAAAGTTAATGTGTATTAGTTTTAATAATGTAGTTTTTCATCTAACAAAATCACATTGTCATCAATCACATTACACCATGATGAAAATCTAGCTATGTTAGTTTTCATAATGTAGTTTTTCATCTAACAAAATCACATTGTCATCAATCACATTACACCATGATGGAAATCTAGCTGTGTTAGTTTTCATAATGTAGTTTTTCATTTAACAAAATCACACTGTCATCAATCACATTACACCATGATGAAAATATAGTTGTAGTTAGCTTTCATTCATAAAACATTGCATGGTGACTAAAAGCTAATTTGTGTTAGTTTTAATATGGTAGTTTTCTATCTAACACAACCACATTGTTATCAAATACATTACACCATAATGAAAATATAATGGAGTTAGCTTCCTTCTAACAACATGGCATGGTAAGTAAAACCTAACATGCAATTGCTTTCATAAGGAAGTTTTCCATCTAACACAACTACATTGCCATCAATCACATTGCACTACGATGGAAATCTAGCTGAAGTTAGTTTTCATTCTTAAAACATTGCATGGTTAGTGAAAGCTAAAGTGTGGTATTTTTCATAAGGTAATTTTTCATCTGACACAATAACATTGTCATCAATTAGTTTTTCATCTGACACAACCATATTTTCATCAATTACATAGCACCATGATGAAAATCTAGTTACAATTAACTTTCATTCTTAAAACATTGCACCGTGAGTAAAAGGTAATGTGTGTTAGTTTTTCATAATGTAGTTTTAAATCTAAGACAACCACATTGTCATCAATCACATTACACCATGGTGGAAATGTAGCTGGAGTTGGCTTTCGTTCTTAAAACATTGCATGATGAGTGAAATCTAATGTGTGTTAGTTTTCATAAGGTAGATTTCTATCTAAAACAACCACATTGTCATCAAATATATCACACCATGATGGAAATATAGCTGGAGTTATATTTTTATTTTAACAATATGTCATGATGAGAGAAAGCTAATGTGTGTTAGCTTTCATAAGGTAGTTTTTCATTTACCACAACCACATTTTCATCAATCACATTGTACCACAATGGATATCTAGTTGGAATTAGCTTTCGTCCTTAACCCATTGCACGGTGAGTGAAATCTAATGTGTGTTAGCTTTCATAATGTAGTTTTCCATCTAGCACAACCACATTGTTATCAATCACAATTCACCATGATGTAAATCTAGTTGGAGTTAGATTTTTTTCTTAAGACATTGCACGATGAGTAAAAGATAATGTGTGTTAGCTGTCATAAATTAGTTTTCCATCTAACACGGTCATATTGTCCTCAAATACATTACACAATGATTGAAATCTAGCTGGAGTTAGCTTTCCTTCTAACAACATGGCATGATGAGTGAAAGCAAATGTGTGTTAGTTCATTGCACCCTAATGGAAAGCTAGCTGGAGTTAGCTTTTGTTCTTAAAAAATTGCATGGTTGAGTGAAAGTTAATGTGTGTTAGTTTTCGAAATGTAGCTTTCTATCTAAAACAATCACATTGTCATCAAATACATAACATGATGATGGAAATCTAGCTATATTTATCTTTCCTTTTAACAATGTGTTAGCTTTCATTCTTAAAGCATTATACGGTGAATAAAAGCCTAATGTGCGTTAGCTCATTGCACCAAGATGGAAATCTAGTTAGTGTTAGATTTTGTTTTTAAAACATTGCACGGTGAGTGAAAGTTAATGTGTGTTAGAATTCATAAGGTAGTTTTCTATCTAAAAGAGTCACATTGTCATCAAATACATAACACCATGACGAAAATCTAGCTGAAGTTAACTTTAGTCCTTAAATCATTGCACGATGATTGAAATCTAATGTGTTAGCTTTCATAATGTAGTTTCCATCTAACACAACCAGGTTGTCATCAATCACAATGCACCATGATAGAAATCTAGTTGTTGTTAGCTTTCATAAGTTAGTTTTCCATCTAACACAACCACATTGTCATCAAATACATTACACCATGATGGAAATCTAGTTAAAGTTAGCTTTGCTCCTAACAACATAGCCGGATTAGTTTTCTATCTAACATAATCACATTGTCACATTGCATCGTGATGGAAAACTAGCTGGAGTTAGTTTTCGACCTTAAATTGTTGCACGATGAGTGAAATATAATGTGTGTTTGCTTTTATAATGTAGTTTTCCATTTAACATAGCCAAATTGTCATCAATCAAAATACACTATGTTGAAAATCTTGCTAGAGTTAGATTTTGTTCTTAAAACGTTGCACGGTGAGTAATAGCTAATGTGCGTTAACTTTTGTAAGGTAGTTTTTCATGTAACAAAGCCACATTGTCATGAAATACATTACATCATGATGCAAATCTACCTAGAATTAGCTTTTCTTCTAACAACATGGCACGATAAGTGAAAGCTAATGTGTGTTAGCTTCCATAAGGTAGTTTTTCATCTAACACAACCACATCATCATCGATCTCATTGCTCTGTGATGGAATTATAGCTGGAGTTACCTTTAGTCCTTAAATCATTGCACGATGAGTGAAACACAATTTGTGTTAGCTTTCATAATGTAGTTTTTCATCTAGCACAATCACATTGTCATCAATCATAATGCACCATGATTAAAATGTAGCTAGAGTTAGCTTTCATTTTTAAAACATTGCACGGTGAGTAAAGAAAATGTATGTTAAATCGCATTAAGTAGTTTTTCATCTAACACAACCACATTGTCATCGAATACATTACACCATGATGGAAATCTAGCTGGAGTTAGCTTTTCTTTTAACAACATGGCACGATGAGTGAAAGCTAATATGTGTTATCTTTCACAAGGTATTTTTCCATGTAACACAACCACATTGTCATCAAACACATTGCACCGTGTTGAAAATATGGCTGGAGTTAACTTTCATCCTTAAATCATTGCATAGTGAGAGAAATCTAATGTGTGTTAGCATTCATAATGTAGTTTTCCATTTAGCACAATCACATAGTCATCAATCACAATGCATCAAGATGAAAATCTAGCTAGAGTTAGTTTTCCTTCTTAAAACATTGCATAGTGAGTAAACTAATGTATGTTAGCTTTCATAAAGTAGTTTTCCATCTAGCACAGCCACATTGTTATCACATACAATACATCATGATGAAAATCTAGCTAGAGCTAGTTTTCCTTCTAACAACATGGCACTATAAGGGAAAGCTTATGTGTGTTCACTCATTACACCATGATGGAAATCTAGTTGGAATTAGATTTTTTTTTAACATGGCACGATGAGTTATAGCTAATGTGTATTAGCTTTCATAAGGTATTTTTCCATGTAATACAACCCCATTGTCATCAATCACATTGCGTTGTGTTGGAAATCTAGTTGAAGTTAGCTTTCATCCTTAAATCGTTGCACGGTGAGTGAAATCTAATGTGTGTAAGCTTTCACAGTATATTTTTCTATCTAACAAAGCCACATTGTAATAAATCACAATGCACCATGATAAAAATCTAGCAGGGGTTAGATTTCGTTCTTAAAACATTGCACAATAAGTAAAGGCTAATGTTTGTTAGCTTTCATAAGGTATTTTTCCATGTAATACAACCCCATTGTCATCAATCACATTGCGTTGTGTTGGAAATCTAGTTGAAGTTAGCTTTCATCCTTAAATCGTTGCACGGTGAGTGAAATCTAATGTGTGTAAGCTTTCACAGTATATTTTTCTATCTAACAAAGCCACATTGTAATAAATCACAATGCACCATGATAAAAATCTAGCAGGGGTTAGCTTTCGTTCTTAAAACATTGCACAATAAGTAAAGGCTAATGTTTGTTAGCTTCCATAAGGTAGTTTTTAATCTAACACTACCACATTGTCTCATTACACTGTGATGGAAATATTGCTGGAGTTATCTTTCAACCTTAAATCGTTGCACAATGAGTGAAATCTAATATATGTTACATTTCATAATGTATTTTTTCATTTAGCACAACCACATTGTCATCAATCAAAATGCACCATTTTGGAAATCTAGCTAGAGTTAGTTTTTGTTCTTAAAACGTTGCACGGTGAGTAATAGCTAATGTGTGTTAGCTTTTGTAAAGTAGTTTTCTATCTAACACAACCACATTGTCATCAAATACATTACACCATGATGCAAATCTAGCTGGAGTTAGCTTTCCTTCTAATATGGCATGGTGAGTGAAAGATAATGTGTGTTAGCTTTCATAAGGTAGTTTTCCATCTAACACAACACATCATCATTGATCACATTGCACTGTGATGAAAATTTAGCTGGAGTTATCTTTCGTCCTTAAATCATTGCACAGTGAGTGAAATCTAATGTGTTAGCTTTCATAATGTAGTTTTCCATCCAGCACAACCACATTATCATCAATCACAATGCACTATGATGGAAATCTAGCTAGAGTTAGCTTTCGTTCTTCAAACATTGCATGGTCAATAAAACTAACATATGTTAGCTTTCATAAGGTAGTTTTTCATCTAACACAGCCACATTGTTATCAAATACATTACACCATGATGGAAATCTAGTTGGAGTTAGCTTTCCTTCTAAAAACATGGCACTATAAGGAAAAGCTTATGTGTGTTAGCTCATTACACCATGATGGAAATTTAACTGGAGTTAGCTTTCCTTTAAACAACATGACACAATGAGTGAAAGCTAATGTGTGTTAGATTTCATAAGGTAGTTTTCCATGTAACACAACCACATTGTCATCAATCAGATTGCACCATATTGGAATTCTAGCTGGAGTTAGCTTTCATCCTTAAATCGTTGCACGGTGAGTGAAATCTAATGTGTGTAAGTTTTCATAGTGTATTTTGTCATCTAGCACAACCACATTATCATCAATCACAATGCACCATGATGGAAATCTAGCTGGAGTTAGCTTTCGTTCTTAAAACATGGCACGGTTAGTAAAGCTAATGTCTATTAGCCTTCATAATGTAGTTTTTCATCTAACACAACCACATTGTCATCAAATACATTACACCATGATGAAAATCTAGTTGGAGTTAGCTTTCCTTCTAACAACATGGCACTATAAATTAAATCTTATGTGTGTTAGCTCATTACACCATGATGAAAATCTAGTTGGAGTTAGCTTTATTTTAACAACATGGCACGATAAGTGAAAGCTAATGTGTATTAGCTTTCATAAGGTAGTTTTTCATCTAACACAACCACATTGTCACATTGCACCATGATGGAAATCTAGCTGGAGTTAGCTTTCAACATTAAATATTTACACGGTGAGTGAAATCTAATGTGTGTTAACTTTCATAATGTATTTTTCTATATAACACAACCACACTATCTTTAATCAAAATTCACCATTTTGGAAATCTAGCTAGAGTTAGCTTTCGTTCTTAAAACGTTGCATGGTGAGTAATAACTAATGTGTGTTAGCTTTTGTAAGGTAGTTTTCTATCTAACATAGCCACAATGTCATCAAATACATTACACCATGATGCAAATATAACTGGAGTTAGCTTTCCTTATAACAACATGGCACAATGAGTGAAAGATAATGTGTGTTAGCTTTCATAACGTAGTTTTCCATCTAACACAACACATCGTCATTGATCACATTGCACCGTGATGGAAATCAAGCTAAAGTTAGCTTTCATCTTTAAATCATTGCACGATGAGTGCAATCTAATGTGTGTTAGATTTTATAATGTAGCTTTTCATCTAGCACAACCACATTGTCATCAATCACAATGCACAATGACGAAAATCTAGCTAGAGTTAGTTTTTGTTCTTAAAACATTGCAGGGTCACTAAAGCTAATGTATGATAGCTTTCATAAGGTAGTTTTCCATTTAACACAGCCACATTGTTATCAAATACATTACACCATTATACAAATCTAGCTGGAGTTAGATTTCATTCCTTTCTAGGAGATTACATTGTGTCATCTACTATTACAACCTAGTTGGATATGATTGCCTTCCTCATTGTGGTGGTAAGAGGAAATTCAATGATGTAAAGGATTACTCTTTGTGCATTATATTGACTTATAAAGCTAATCCTTTTGAAACAACAACAAAAAAGTATTTACTAGTTTCATCCAACCTCCCCTCCAAGTATATAGGACATTTCCAAATTGAAATATTCATCTCTATGAGAAGAACTAGAAAACCTGCTGGTTATCTTTATAATTTTATTTCATGAAGTCACATATACTGAAAAAAAGGAGACCCAAGCCCCAAAACTTCTCATAAACTTCCATATTGTGCACCTTTATTAAGTTAAATTCCATAGATATATGGAGCAAACTCTTTGTTGGATTCAATTGTGTAATGATTCAGGGATTCAACTTGACTGAAGGATCCAAATGCTACTACAACAATTGCTTTACAATCTACCATGCAAACCTATCCAAACTTTCCATGAGTGCCCCACGCAGGTTGAAAAATACTCCAAAGAAGGCATGAATGGTCACACAGGTAAATCACCCTCTATAGGGATTTCGTTTCATACACATGAATCCCTAACACACATCAAACCTGTATTTTTTAAGGATTTTATGACTATTGTTTATACTTTTCTCACCTTTTCTAATGCAAAAGGCTATATCAAATTTTTATATTGTTATTCTAGGGCACACAATGCACTCAAAACCCCTCCAAATAGTTTGTAAATGAGAATTGAGTTCTCTTACCATCCCTGCTCATGCCCAAAATTGGAGTTTTAACCATCAAAATTGGACTAGAACTTACCAAAGCTAGTTTAATGTTGTTATTCATCACCTTTTAAGACTGAAACATGCCCAAAAATGTATTTCAACCCTTAGATTCATCCCATATTCAAAGGTTATGTCTTCTTACTGCTAATTTATAGTCGAAAATGATCCCCACAAGACAATTGTGAAATATTTCCTAAAGGCTTCCTGGCCAACTTAGCAGTAACCCCCAAGTAAGTATCTTCAACTTTGTCCAATACATATGACGCCTTCTCAGCACTGCAGGTTATGGTTTCTTGTGGAGCTAAACTTGAACTCAGACTATATATATGTGTAACTTTTCATTTCAATGGGTTATCCTTAGCGCTCATTACCCACGTAAAAACTTATATAAAACCCAAAGAATCCATGTTTTTTTTGTGGGGTAGGATTTACATATTTCGAAACCTTCTCGTTTTAGGGTTATAGGCTAGGAGGGAGAGGTTGCAGAACAAAAAGAAAGTTTCCCTATGATGGGTAGGAATGCCCTTGGACCCTTTCCCCCACTTCCATAGCTGACTAATAAGGCTCTGGATCCATAGATACTCACTTGGCTACTTGGATTGGCTTATATCTTTGGTTACTCAGCTTGGTTACCACCCTATACTCCCTAAATAAAAACAACCCGTTTAACCTGTTTGCAGCTTATTCCAAAATATCAAATTTTCAACATCTTGGCGCTTCAAGATATCAAAGTTTTGTGTTTTCTTCTTTGAGAAAGCACCATTTTACTTCATTGCCTCCTATTCAACCTCCTTAAGTGTCTTTCTCTCTTTCATGAAAATGAACAGATAAAGCATAATGAATCTTCTAATTGCCAACTTTTTTTTACCATCCACCAGTTGATAAAACCCTGATCTTTGGCACTTATAAATCATCTTCTTGCACTTCTTGTCAGCAATTAAAATTTGATTATTACTGAAGGAAAACATTGAACTATGGGCTATGCTTCATTATCCAACTAACAGAAAATAAATTTTTCTGTGAACCAGGGACATCGTCATAAATAACAACCTCTTACCTCTCATCTAAACTTTCCCACTTCTCAACTCTGCATTTTCTCCACCACTCGAATACAAAATTAGAGTTGGATTTGTCCTCAACAAAATCAATATACCAATCTTTCTGATTAGTAAAATGTTGTGAGAAACTTGAATTGAGGATAACACTCCTACTCTTCAGCACCTAGCCTAGGATGAATTGACAGCTAATCAACCAGCTGTTGGAACGACCTTTTAGTTATTACACAACTGTTGATGAAGTCCAGTTGTTTGACAAATTCATATCTTATCCTTTTATTTAAAAGTACATGCTTATTTTGTGATAAAAGTTTGGTGACAGTTGGCATGCTTCTTTAGTGATTTCGGGTGTGCCAATGGGATGTTGGTTAGTGTCTCTTGATACAATTTCTCATGTCAATAGCTCTCCTGGATTTACCCAACCAAGTGTTCCTACTTGTCATTTTTCAAGATTTCCAACCAAGAAATTTAAAGTATTCTTGTATGATATCTGTTTTCTCCCCAAGATATTTTACTCTTTAGGTCCATGTTTTGGAGGCATTTGTATTAGATCACTATGGATCAGAATTCCAGTAGATAGTAGAATTTTATGCCCACACTCCTCAGAGATCAGAATTCTAATTGTTGCCTCTTATCTAGCAACCTCTGTTTTCCCATAACAAATTGTTCAGGCAGTCATCCAATGCCTTAAAGGAATATCAATTTTTAAAATTTAATTAGCAATCTCTTTTGGGAGCTTTTTTCTCATAGTCCTCCTCTTTGTAGCATTTAATATCCAATATCAATTATTTTTCAGGTACCTTATTAGTGAGGGGGACTTATTAAACAATTTTTAATCCTTGGTGATGGGCCAGTGTTTGAACCTGCGATAATATCATGAATTCAACGTACATGAGCTCAAGTGTCCTTACCTGTACATTACCCATCTGTTGGACTACCTTTACAGTGTTGCAGCAACTGCTAGCTTCCTGAGACTCATGAAGAGTTGAAATTTGGTCCAAAGGGCACAAAGCTAGATTCCCACACAGATACTGGGACTGTTAAGCTAACTTCTGACACTAATACTTTGTCAGGAATATATTCAACTTATAAACCTCCACAATCCGGTGTGCCTGTGGCTTTCAACAGTCCTCACAAACTAAATTCCAACTCAGCAATACCAGTAGAATCATATGGCCACTCAATTAATTTACATCAACAACGAAACACGTCAGTTTTAGTGGCAGTTGTATCATCATGAAATGCTACTTCTATGAGGTATGATATTGTGTATACATCTCAGGTCAAAATTTGCCAACTATCGCACAGCCTTGTGGAACATTGGATCTATCAAACCTTTCACTCAGGCTGAAGAAACTAGCCTCATTTGATTGGAGGCTCTGCAAATGAAATAGTAATGGTAGCAGGTGATTATTTTTAAGACCAATTTTGATTGTATGGTCACTATCTTATTTGTTGGAGGTGTGCCTACCAGTGCCTTAGAAGTGGTATTCTCCTTATATTTCATTTTCTATCCTGACACGTGCCCAAAACATGTCATTTGTTTTAGGACACATTAAAACTCATGTCCGACATTTGTTAGGTCATATCACGTGCCCGACCTGTTGGACATGGACACGGAGGCCTATATGGCTGTGTCATGTTTCATAGCTTTTTATGCATTTCAAATAAAATTGTATCTTCCTGGATCCGACCAATCATCTTAGCTTTCTACCTCTAGAATTAAATGAAACACAATTGAACCCCTTGAAAGGAACCTAATTGACTCATATAAATTACTTAACAATAATGTCCTAAATTCAAATAATATTTTTCAGTACCTTGTAGCCTGAGTTGGAAAGAAAGGGACATGAAAAATAAAATACGTGACCTGCAACTAGGATTTATGTATGTTGTGGTTTCCAAATTATCCATAATAGGGTGTTGTATTCATTTAGACATTTGTTTTGGCTCCTGTAGAATCTTTGTTTTGGATTTCAACAGTCCTCACAAACTAAATTCCAACACAGCAATACCAGCAGGATCATATGGCCACTAAATTAATTTACATCAGTAGCCAAACACGTCAGTTTTAGTGGCAGGTGTATCATCATCAAATGCTACTTCTGTGAGGTCTGATCTTCTGCATACATCTTTGGGTCAATATTTTCCAACTATGGCACAGTCTGGTGGAACATTGGATCTATCAAACCTTTCACTTGAGCTGAAGAAAGTAGCCTCATTTCATTGGAGGCTCTGCAAATGAAGTAGTAATGGTAGCAGGTCATTATTTTTAAGACCAATTTTGATTGTATGGTCATTATCTTGCTTGTTGGAGGTGTGCCTGCCAGTGCCTTATAAGTGGTATTCTCCTTATCTTTCATTTTCTATCCTGACACATGCCCGAAACATGTCATGTGTTTTAGGACACATTAAAACTCATGTCCGACATTTGTCAGGTCATGTCACATGCTCGACCTGTTGGACACGGACACGGAGGCCTATATGGCTGTGTCATGTTTCATAGCTTTTTATGCATTTCGAATAAAATTGTGTCTTGCTGGAGCCGACCAATCATCTTAGATTTCTACCTCTAGAATTAAATGAAACACAATTGAACCCCTTGAAAGGAACCTAACTGACTCATATAAATTACTTAACAATAATGTTCTAATTTCAAATAATCTTTTTTGGTACCTTGTAGCCTGAGTTGGAAAGAAAGAGACATGAAAAATAAAAGACATGACCTGCAACTAGGATTTATGTATGTTGTGGTTTCCAGAATATCCATAATAGGGTGTTGTATTGATTTGGACATTTGTTTTGGCTCCTGTAGAATCTTTGTTTTGGCTTTCAACAGTCTTCACAAACTAAATTCCAACTTGGCAATACCAGCAGGATCATATGGCCACTCAATTAATTTACATCAGCAACCAAACACGTCAGTTTTAGTGGCAGGTGTATCATCATCAAATGCTACTTCTGTGAGGTCTGATCTTGTGCATACATCTTCAGGTCAAAATTTGCCAACTATGGCACAATCTAGTGGAAAATTGGATCTATCAAACCTTTCACTTGGGCTGAAGAAACTAGCCTCATTTCATTGGAGGCTCTGCAAATGAAATCTTCTTGTTCAACATCATCTTCTACTGAGAGAATTTATGGTTCAACTCCTTTAGTTGTTTTAGTGGCTGCCAACGGAGACATATTTGGTTCACAATTCACTACTGTGACTGAACTGTCAGCTACAAAGAAGTCTGATGCTATAGTTAATAATTTTCCAATGAACATGACCAACCCAGAAATAGTTGTTCCTAATGAAAATATTATTTTAACTTTTGTTTCTGCCCCTGGCCTGGAACAAAATAATTCCCCCTCACACACATAAAAGTAGATCCCCTCACAAAAGCATAAGAAATCCTAACCTTCGATCTTTTAAGCTGAGAGGTCTAAAAAGACTGCACTGCCAGCTTCTCACCATCAATATTTGGATTGGATCCCTCTTAGCTGAATAGGTCACTACTTAAGATGGATTTATGCTACTTTTATGCCATGAAAAGTAGAGCTATGAGTGCCCTAGCTGATATACAAGGATGGGCAATAATCAAATATTGTAGTTTTCATGGTAATGGTAGTGATTTGTCACATCTTAGGAATCATGGTATGGCCATGATTTGTTGATAAGGGAATTAAAGAGTAAATCCAATGATTTTTAAATTTATTGCAGGATAGTTTCTCAAAGATTTAAATTGTAATGGTGCTTTTGGGCGCATGGCAATAGGTATCATGATAATGACATTTTTATTTTTTTAATCTCTCCTCGTAGGATAACTCTACTTTATGTTAGGGGCAAGGGTCCACAATCTAGCTGCTGTGATTATTGACTACTGCTTTTTAGGATTTATGGAAAACTAAGAGTGGCACATTCAAATACTGCAGTGAATAACAACTGTATATTGTGTGATTTACAATATGTGGGTTACAATCTGTGTGTTTGGGGTAATAAGACTAATGCCTATTAGCTACATGACATGTAAGAGAAGCTATTGTCATATCTATGGGATCCATGTCAAATTTAGTAATGACTGGAATCACCACCTTTGGCCCGTTTGCAGGGGTAGAAGAGTTTTCATGTGAAGAAACATCTAAATGAGTTCTAGATTCCACATCAAACTAAACAGGATATTGGTAAATTCACATTGAATCAATTTGGGAACCCTATTACCACTTCAATGGTCAGTCATCGAAGTTCACACGGATATTGTTGGATAGCGAGAGAGTGCACGAACATGATAATTAATTATCTCTTTCAACCCGAACAAAGTATACTCCGATGTAAATCCAATGAATAGAGTGAGGCCAAGCTGAAACAATAAAAGATGAAACATAACTACTTTCTTGATCAAAAACATACTTAACCTCATCTATTGGAGAGCAGCTCTACTTGGACCTAGAAACAGACTTAGATGCAAATACCCAAGTTGATGCATTAGTATCCTCGTTGTCTCCATACCTCCATCTTAAATCAACTCATTTTCTTGAATATGTTTTCTGGCATAAGGATATAGTATTTTATTTCATGGGATGGTGTGTATGCCTTTTGAGTAATGCATGCATTTTCTAACTATAAGTTTATGTTTCATAAGATTCCACACAGTGTGTTCTTAGTCTCCTATCAAAGTATAAAATACCTATTGTACTGGTGAGAATTTGTAAATCAACATTAAAAACTACAAGGTTAGCATCTAACAAAGACAACAAAAGGACTTTACCCTTTTGGTTGTGTTCCTCCATGGAAAACAACTTTGACAATCTCAAAGAAGATTGCTACAAGTCCCAAGGTCGACATGCTCTGTCCTCCCCCTATCCTGTACAAATATTGGTCAAGTGTCTTAATGTACATTTTGACTAAGTGTTGATCATGCATATGTAACACATGTCCCAGATGACTACAAGCTGAAGTTACATTAAAGTATTATTGGCCTCTATAAACATCAACCAGTGATGTTTGAGTCATGGTAGAATCCCGAATCCCTCCTGTTCTAGATGAGTCTCCACTGAGAAGAGTACTCGGCTCAGACTTTCCTAGAGAGTTGGGACTTGGAATCTTGGCCAAACACGCAAATCTCTCCCTGATAATAACAATCCCAATCCAGAACACAAAAGTGGAACCCAGCGTGGAAATGTGGCGGTTAAAACAGATTTTAAAAGGAAAAAATGGAAGCAAAAACCTTAAATTCAATGTTTAATATAAAAACTCTCCCATTTCACTGTCTTATTCATTGTAAACGTGACTATGGGGAGCATTTTTATTCACAAGTGTGTTTTCCAATCTGTTAAAGAGGCTGAGTTCACATTGTAGTGTTTTATTGGTTGTGTTTTTGCCATGTGAAGGACTCAAGGAGGCTGCATTGTTGCTGTGCAAAGGAGGTATGTTCACAATCCAAGTATATGCTTCTGGTATTCTTTTCTATATCATACTTCCATATTTTATTATATTTTTATGAAATTGCTAGACTATGAAAGGTTCGGTTTTAAGATTTTTAATCAATTTGCTAGATTATGCCATACATTTATAAGGGCATGCTAATCATCTAATTCTGTCATACATTTGTCAAAGTATGCCAATCATTTAATTCAGCCATAATTCTGCCAATCTTGATTCTTATCCATGGTGCCTAAGTCCAAACCTAATAGGACTCTTGATCAAGCATGGGAACATTGTCTCCAGGTGGATCAAAGCAATTCAAGTGATAAGATGCAAGTAAATCCCTAACTTTCCTTGCTTGAGGTGTACAATAACAACATCAAATAAGAAAATTAAAATATATTACCAACATCCACTAAGAAAGGAGAAAGAGAAACCTTAGATCCTTAGTTGTGACTCATGAGTTATAACAACCATTATTTGGATCAACCTTGAGAGATAGAAAAACCATAAAAATTCATCACAGACTGTTCTTACCTGCAAAATAAGTTTCCTTCTAATATTGTACACCCATCAACATAGTAATCAACACTTTTGTCACTTCTCCTAATGTATCAGCAGTCTCTAGAACCTGCACAAACAACAAGAGTATAAGTTCTAGGCAATGAAACGAAAGTATGCCACGTATGAAATATATATAATGATAGCTTCCAAACAATGAAAACAGATTATATGTTAATGCACAATTTTTTCCATTGGCATTCATGTGCTTATTTTTCGATGTCAAGAAACCCAGTTGCTTGGTCCTAGAAAACATAACTATTTCTCTTAAAACACATGTAGGAAACCTTAGAAACATGTGAAAAATTTGCTTTAAGAGAAGTGTTTTTGAGTGGTGGACTAAGGAATGATAGCATGAATGGAACTTGGTAGGCACTACAATATAGAATGCCGAAAGGACCTTCATAGAGTTAGAGATTAAGACATAAATCTTCATATTAGTCATGGATATTCTAGATTTCAATACTGGTGAAGAACTGGAGGCAATGGAAATAACACACATAACCAAAATCAACATGAAATATTCAAAATTGATCACAAAGAAGAATTTGGTGCAAATATTGTACAATAAATCCATTTAGTTGGCCAAGGATGTTATTTCTCTTAAGCCATCTTCAATGAATTCATGAATTGAGGCCTTACATCTCCTTGGGATGGAAATGGAAAACTCTATCCTAGACAATATTGTGAGTCTATAATTACCTATTGTGTAAATGATGACCTACAATTTGAAGGTATAGAAGGTGGTATCAGAGGCCAGGTTATCTTAGATAAATTGTTTGATGATTTTGGGCTACTTTCTAATATTTGCTCTATTTTCAGAAATTTGCTACCATCCTCTTACAGTCGCAACAAAAACCTAGATATGTGAATTTGGGAGATGAAGATGTCTGAGTACCCAGTGGGAAATAATTGGAAGAATATTTCCAAGTTCAATGCCTTAACATCTGCTCAGTAGGATCTATTGGTTATACCTTAAGGAGATTCATGGGATTCGTCATCATAGCTTCCATAAATTCTAGTTCAACAACTACCTTAGTATCTATCTCAACAACCACTTTAGTTGCTAGCTTAGCACTTATGGTGGAGGACATATCAGTAGGAACTACAATAGTTTAATATAAACATAACAGATTTAGGTTTGGTTGGTTTATTTGTTGGTAGCATAAATGGCTAGTAAGAAGTCAATAAGATATAGTTGTAACAGGAAAATGTAGAAGCACTATAAGAAGGAAAATGATGGAAAATGTAGGAGCACTAAGCCCTCTTTATCCCCAAATGTTGGTGGTGTTTGTTGTTGAACTCATTTCTCATTTCCTTAGTAAAAATGTACCCTTCACTTATTCCAAAACCATTGATTGGGCTGGGCATGACTTCATTCACACATTCACTATTCTTCTTTTCCACACATTCACTATTCTTCTTCTTTTCCACACAGTCACACACTATGATGATGATGGAAAATGGAATTTAATTAAGAGCAATAATCCCTCTTTATCCCCAAATGTTGGTGGTATTTGTTGTTGAACTCATTTGTCATTTCCATAGTAAAAATGTACCCTTCACTTATTATCTACTATATCTCATTGCTACTCAATAGAACACAACTTAACTAGGTAGCTTAAACACAATATTTCATCCTTTTTATGACTAAATCACACAACCCATATAACTGGGTCGCCTTTCTCATACACAATAGTCAAATAATCTATGAGATTCTTCTCGACTTCACATGACACAACACACTGCATAACACAACATAGGCTATGACCTACTCAAACTTCATCAATGAATTCAAATACAAACCAATATGTGCCAATCAACTTGGTCATAAGGAGTTTTAGAAACAATAAGATGGATATCCTCTAGTCAACTATACTTTCTCACAACCAATATGCTCTATAACCATCTAACTCTTGAACTAGAGACATGCACAAGAACAAATAGATAAGACTCATAGTTTTTTATGCACCGGGGATTTCCTTCCCCTTAAAACCACTTAGATACTTCTACTCACAATACCCAATGTTACTCCCTACTGGTGCACTAATGATTTTCATAAGAAGGAAAATGAAGGCGCACTATAAGAAGGAAAATGAATGTAATAGGATTTCCTTCCCCTTAAAACCACTTAGATACTTCTACTCACAATACCCAACGTTAATCCCTACTGGTGCACTAATTACATCATTCAGACGTTGAACTTGAGCTTCCATGTTGTTGACAGCTTGAGGCAGTGAAATGACCATTGCCACCTCTTGAAAAGCTTTGTTAAAATTGTTGTTCAAAACACTGGCTAGGCTTCACCTAAATTAGAAAGCCAAGTGACTTCCAACTAGATAGTCAAAGTACTACTGAATCAGACATGGCAAGATTAGGATCCCTCATCCCACTGCTAAATCACCAGAAAGATTAGGATTCCTCTTGCTCAAGTTTGGCTAATGCTTTTCATTGTCACTTGGAGTCTTGGAACTGAATGGATACCCAAACTAGCCAACTGTGATTATTAACTAAATTCCTGGTTCTGGTTCATGTCTAAATGATGTTATACATGATATATACATGGAATGTGTTTGAGAACTAATGAACCCCAAAATAATAGTGAAGACTTGACTGGAAAAGGAAGGCAAGGGTATAGAATGTTTGGGATCTATTTGGGGTGATTACAGCAACACAGAAACTACCATAGTTGCTGCCCTAACTACATCTGTTGTTATAGAATCAGCAAAGATATCAGATATTGGAAATGATGTCTTAATGTTACACTCCTTGGTTGGTGAGAGTGTAACATGAAGACACATGAAGTAACAGATATGTTCCCTGACTGAGGCTGTAAAACACTTTGCATTCTATGAATTAAGTAGAGAGAATTTGAAATTTCAATGAATTTGCACTCTTTTTTAATGTCTGTAGGATTTATTTCAAAGCATAATAGCATAGACTATGAAGATGAACATTAATTTACAGCGAAGCCTTGTATTTCCTTGAGCATGCATCCAGTAATTGAAGCAGTACAAGGCTCCAAATCAATTGCTGAAATTTAATTCAAAGGTATCATGTTCTTATTAAATCCATTTAATTTCTAAGTTTCTTAATTGATTTCTTTTTGAGGTAAATCATCCAAAAAATACATAATATGTGCAAGTTTTCTTTACACCAAAAGCTTGATCTTTTAGAAAATTGAATCCATTAAATTATATATATCACGATTTCCACCACACTGCCCTTCTTTAAAATTTTGAATTCCCATACCTTTTTGGGTGATCAGCATTACCCAACCAAAGACCTTTGATTTATAGTTGATATTATATGTTATTATGATCTTAGAGTTTTGTGACTTGTTTACAAAGATTTATCCCACACCCATTGGACCAGGTAAGTTGCACCAGGCCAAAGTATTTTTTTAGAAGCTAGTGAGAATCAGGGTTCTCTGCACTTATTAGGTACCCTTGTTCTGGCTTGAAGTGGTGCACTGAGTGCCTATATGTCTATATTCACACAGAGCAGCCATAGTGGCCTAGGAATTATCTATGTTATATACAGTAGTGTATGTAAGTGATTGCATATACTCAGATATTTTTTGGAGCTGCACTGTTCTGTTTAAAAAAAAATTCTTGATGTTTCGATCCCTTTTCTAGGACCATCTTCAGGAGACATCTGACTCCATATACTACTTATCTAATAGTCTTGTTGTATTGAAGGTTTGGAACTCAGGATTAGGATTCTGAAACTGTATAGTGCATGTTCACATCAATAAAAAATGTTTTAACAGCATAGGTTTGTAGGATGAACCTTGAGAGAAGAGGGTGGATATCTTTAAAATAATTAATGAATGATGACAAGTTGATACAAGTGACGAATAAAGGGAGTCTACTGGGGAATGGGAAAATATTTTTGTGAAATTGCCGTATTTTAATGATGGTGATGATTGAAACTGGGCTAGAGGTACCAGTTCTTTGTAAGTTCTCTGGGGTGGTCCCATATACCTTTTTTACCTCACAGAAAGGTCACTTTGTACCAAGATGTCTTTCTGTTATTTTTTCATGGATTGTTAACCATGCAACAGAAACATCCAGACTTGTTACATGTTCAATTAGCTATTTTGTTATTTTATTATAGATTATTATCCATGCAATTAAACCCTGTTCAAGTGTCTTTCCTATAAGTTATCAAATCAAAAGATGTTCTACTCTGACCAAGAAACAAAGATATCACCATATACTATCAAAACAAAGAAACATCAAATAGAGGATTTGATAGAATTCATCCAGTTCAAATCTCTTTTAGAGGATCCTAGGATACAACTGCTAGAGCCAGTCACATCTTCTAAAACTCAACCAAGATAACAAATTTGAAAGGGGCTTCATGATTTAAGAATTTTCTTCATTTTATTTCTTGCAATCCCTTACACAAGTGTCTATGGGACATAATCTCGTTGTAAAAGTGTAACCAATTGGTCCCAAACACCTTGTCCTAATAATCTGCAATTTGATTCATGGGAGAATATCTGCAGCCTAGGTGCAACCTATCCTACTCTATTTACTGCATTTGTTGGCAATTTCCAACTTCTAGAATCTCATTTTTTGCAACCTGGGAGTCATAAGATGTCCCTATGCAATACTACAGAAGCCTCAAAACCTTGAGATATACATGGAAACATCAAACTTAGGCTTCCTTAAAGTTACTTCAATAGTATGTGTTTCCTACTGCATATTCAAGGTGCCCTATTTCTCTATCACAACTAATGATTGGATGCTACTTCTTGATGGAAAATGAATGTACTATAGTAATGGAGGTGTAGGTAGTTGATTTGGGTGGGAGGGAGGGGAAATTGAATATAGTTTTGTTTTTGGAGGGGACTATGGTTTCTAGGGTTTTCACAACACTCATTGTTTATCCTAAATTTTTGGTTGTACAATAGACATGGACCTTGAGGAAGAGCTATTAGATTACAGGGAGAATCAGGATGTGAATTCTCTAGCCATATTATGTACCCATAAGTAACATTTAGAAGTGTGGAAATGTTGCAAAGCATTTAGCATTGGTTACAAAGACAATTTGGAAACTAAGGATAGTTCATAGACACGGACAAACAGAACTATGAAGGTGGACGGTCAATATTTGGTGATAGAAATAATCATGGAAGGTGCAAGTTTGGCATCATGTGGTCGTTTATGCCAACCTTTGGTTCCATTATCACCTTGATAACTGGGCTTATAACCTAAATCCTAATCTTCCTTGTTCAATATCCTACATTGAATCTTATGGACATTCCCAATGAAAACAAGTGTACCAGTGCATGAGTGGGAAAGTTGAAAATGAGAAGATGTAGTTTGTGATGGTTTCCCTGCAGAAGTCATAGCCCAAATGCAAGTTTCTTTTGATAGCATCAAAGAAAAAAATTCAAGGAGAGATGGGATGAGGTTAGCATTTGCAAGAACGGGTAGATATTCAATGGCACCTCCCATTAATTAAAAAAATTACTGAGTACAATTCTTCCAAAAGGTAGTAGTCTGCTAGATCCCTTAACCAATGACATCAACGGTTCTTCTTTTGAACCATTTTTAAACATGGTAAACAGAGTTGTTGCTAATATGAACTTGGCAAGATGGGTACTATTCCTAACACCTAGATTCTTGCCTTTACATCAAGAAAGAAAGACTAACAAACAACTTGGAATTGGTGCTTCAAAACATAGCCAATAGAACAAAATTCAATCTGGAGCTGAATATTGTAAAATGGAACTAGTTGATTATGAAAGGTTTATGAACTGCTTGATTTTCACTCTAGATACATTGTATTGACAGTTTCCCATCTATTCTCAAAAGAGAAGACCTCATTCAAAATTGATGAGCTTCATGGAGAAGACAATACTTACTTACTAGGTTGACATGTCCTTAGAATTAAAAGTTCATTCTGTTAAAACTTAGTATCTTTCTTCTCTGAAAGCATTCACAAAGTTAAAAACCTCTACTAATGGAAATTGAGGGCGATCTAGCTGATTAAAACCTCTACAACTGGAAATCGTTGGCGATTGAAGGGTTCATGGTAAATTTAACAGGAAATCGGGGGTAAATGGAATATTTGCAGCAAATTTCAAAGGGTGAATTCATTATTTATTCTTTCATGATGCAACAAAACCCACTTTTCCTCTTGCATGATGCGACAAGAAGGTGACAACATGGTCTGCCATTGGAATTTTGGTGGATGCGTGGAAGATAGCACTGCCTCAAACTTAATGAACAGTGTTGGTTGTTTAATATCTAAATATTTTTTGAGCTATAGTGGGTTTCATATCACATCCAATCTGAAGTGGGCAGTAAAGGATAGGGGAAACAACATTAATCTATAAGGTGTGAATTTTACAGGGAGTGTACAGGGAAAATAAGCCGAACAAAATATTGTTGCAGAAGATTGAGAAAATACCTAAAACGTTCATCCTGACCAGAATGCAACACAACCTAATATGTGAAAGTCCCTTTATGAAAAATTAGTGAAATCGACCTTGTGTGAAGTTTACAGCGATGGAGTATACAGGGAAAGTAAGCCGAACAAAATATTGTTGCAGAAGATTGAGAAAATACCTAAAACGTTCGTCCTGACCAAAATGCAACACAACCTAATATGTGAAAGTCCTTTTATGAAAAATCAGTAAAATTGAGCCTGAGGAGATGTAGGTTGATACCCACACGCCGCTATGAGGTGAAGTTTTCCAACCCATGAATGAAATTCCTGACCTGATCGAGCAATATGAAGTGAATTTTTCCAACCCATGATTGAAATTCCCTACCTAGTTGAGCAATTTCTCTTCTCAGCAAATGTGCAAAAAGCGATGATTTCAATGTCATTGGTCGTATAGCCACTAAAATTTCAAGTTTTCAAAACATATTTGTCAAATTGGGGGAAATTAAGTTTAAGGATTTTTTTTAATTTATAGGTGTCCTTAGAATGAGTTATGAGTGATTTAATTTACCATTTTTATAGAAAATTGTTGTGTTGTTTTGAAAAAATAATTATAAAACTAATTAATTATTAATTTTTGAAACTATGGAAGTTATTTTAAATGGTCATGTTATTTTTGTGACCATTCATTGAACTTATGCAAATATTTACATAGGGGATAACTAAAATTTTTTAGTCGCTTTGCTAGGGATTCAGCTCGCACGTTAGGGTTCTTGGGTTCACCTCTTCTGCAGACGTCATGGGCCATTGATGGAGGTTCCCAACTGCCCTCCTCCTCTGTGCTTCCTGTTAAATTTTCATATGCTTAGCTAAGACATCAGTATATCATTTCATTTTTCATAATAAAAGCATATAAAACAGGATCACTGAAAGAAACAGTATCACA
>LPNX010212778.1:0-42230 GCA_001517045.1 Pseudotsuga menziesii
CAGGTGACAGCACTTGGCTCGAGCTTGCCCCCAAGGTCGCACCCAGTGGCTTGAAGATTTCTGCCACGTTACCCGAGGTGCGAATTAGGCGGCAACAGGGCCGACTTAACTTCCCTAATTGGGTCAACTTGAATGTAATATTATTTACTTGCTTTTTATTGGATTCTTCTGGGCTGACTCAACTAATAGGGTTTTTACATTTATTCTTTCAAGATTCATTACATGATTGATTACAATAATAATATCCTTAAATGGAGTACAATAATAATACAACAATGACACATCAAGAATACAAGAAGAATATCTTTCGAAGTTACACAATCTTCAACAGTGGTAGGATGGTTGAAAAGACTAGTGCCTTTTAGATCCTTAGGCTAATGGAGTCCTAGATCTCTCCCTTTTTGTGCCTAGTTTGAATATGCTTGTTGAGAGCCCCTGCAAAACAACATGACAAATTCTTCTACAAGAAATTGATTTGGCTTATTAATTTTACCAAGGAAGGACAACTTTGCATGCATCTACAATCCACTTGTCTAGCTCACACCCTAATCTATATTACTTGTTGGGTACCCCTCCTAAAATGACAAGTACCTCTATCATGCAACACAAATCAACCTATGATAAACCATGTAGCAACACTACTCTTCAATGGACTAGCAAATAGATTAGCAATGATAAAATTAAAAGAAGCTTATGTCAATTAGAACCATCAAGCTGAGCTCATGTGAAGATAATAGTATTATTCTCCAAGATCAATAACAAATGACAATGAGAAGTGAGCTCTCTTATGTAGGAGAAAAACTCAACCTTTTTTACAACAAAATAATAATTATTTGTCTAAAACCCTAGATCTGGTCTTGGATATCACCAAGATCGGGCCAAAAATGATATAATAATGCTAAAACCCCAACAATATCTCTCAATGAGGGGGGTGCACCAACTAAAAATGGTCAAATAATTAATGGACGGTACAAAATAGGGCCCAAAGGAGGGGGCGCTCCACTAAAGCATGAGTACATTATCATCAAAGTGTAACAAAACCACAATACCACTCATAAAATGAGGGTGCTCCCAACAAATATGGTCAAATCCTCAGCTATAAGGTCCAACAATCAAGGGCCCTCCATAAAACCACCCTCAAACCCATCAAATGGAGTGCTAAACCATGGGAGAACCTCAGACGCGTGCTCCAATACGCTCATAATGTGGTCAAAATGCCAATGCCTAGCCTCAAAAGAGTGGTGCCAAGATCCAAATGTGCTCAATATACCCAACAACCTCATCAATATGCTCACACGTGTGGGAGAAATGCTCATGAAAACCCAACAATCTAGCCCCAAGTGGCATAAATGATGATGTGGTCCAATGTGATGTGCAAGTCTCAACGTCTAGGAGGAATCCTCTAGAAACAAGGCACACATGCCAAGTAGCAAGGGTCTTCATCATGGGGAAAGGCAGTGGCCCCTCTTCCTAGCTAGGAAAATCAACATGAAACTTCCTCAAAGTGTAGCGCATCATTGAATTATGCCTAATAGCCATCAATAATGTCCAAACATCAAAGAAAATGTGTAAATAATTCTCTCTAATGAAATAATAATAAACCAAGATAAAAACTTAGGCAATTTTAATCTAACATGATAATAATACACAATATGTACATTACAAACACACTTTCTCCAAGTATTTCATTACTTAATATGTTTACTTATCCAGTCTAACATTTTTTGTAACCCTCATAGTTATTTTTCATGTGAGATTCTAAATTAACATGCAGAGTTTAATTTATCTAAGTCAAGTGATGGTATATGAGTGAATTATGTGACTACGGGAGAAAGGGGGTCTTTTTTAAATTAACTATCATAGCAAAATAGGAGTGTTTGGTCTATTCTTAATTTTCAAGAGTTAGGATTTTGTAGATTTTTCTTCCACATATGTACCTAGGAAGTGCTGTCATAGGTCATCCTTCTTCGTGCTTTCATATTGCAATCCTTTATTTTTATTTCTTTGACTTTGGTGCTTTTTCATTTGCATGTTTTTCTTATCCCTTTAATTGGCTTAGTCCCTTTTGCTTTAGATGTCTTAGACAATCTGGGACAAGGGAACTTGGCTTTTGTGATGGGGAGTATCTGCCTTGATATTTTCCTTTACATTTACAACAACAACAAGGATCAAAGCCATTACAACACTACACTCATTATAACCTCAACATGTCACGGGAATAGAACTTGGGTGGGGAGGATAACAGTCCATCCCATAACCACTTGGGTTAGACCCAATTGATTGTCAATCCCATTGTTTACCTAAATCACTTGATAAAATGCCTGAATTTCTTGGAGTTTCCTATAACGAGGAATTAATGGTTGCAAAGAAGATTTTGAGCTACGTTGCACTGGTCTCAGGGACGGGGGGATGCGGGGACGAGTTTCCGGGACGGCTAGAGTGCACCCCCAATTTTTCAGATGGCAATTATATAATATAAAATTTAAAAATAATATATATATATATATATATATATATATATATATATAATAAAAAATAAAAAAGTATTTACATTGAGATAAATCATAAAATAAAAAATATTTGCAGCAGAATATTAAAATAACTTCCATGAATTTTTATCATAAAACAATGAAACATTGAAACATCAAAACATACATGTTTGCAGCTTCTGATTGAGATAAATGAGTCATAAAAATGAAAAATCAAAACATGATTGCAACATGAAATTAAAATATATTCCATGTAAACTTTATAAAAAAACTGAAAAATTAAAAAACATAAAAATTTCAATTTCAATTTAAAAGTTAAGACTTATGAATCATTCATGAAACTTAAAAGTCTACACATGTAATCACATAAATATTAAAGTCTTTAAAGTTTAAAACTTGAAATTCATATGCAAAAGGAAGAGCCTATCTAAGCATAAATGATAGTTCAAAATAGCAAAAATGCCCAAAATAAAACAGTCACTAGTAGTGTCATATGCAAAATGGCAAAACGCCAAAATGCTTCAAGGCAACAGAAAAGAAGTCTCTGAATCAATGCCCATAGTAGCATGAAGGTTGAAGCTACTCATATTTATTGATCCTCTTCATGAAGACTATCCAAAAATGCTTGAGCCTCACTTCCTTCATTCTGATCATCATCAATGCCCGCAACTGCAACTCCATGTCTTCTAATGGCACATTAACCAATCCTGTATGGAGGGATGGCCCATCATCATCATCATCAACTTGTGAAGCATCCTCAGGATCTACATCCCATTGTGCTGCTGGTCCCTGTAAATACTAAATACTCTGGTGTCTTCCTTGTAGGAAGGCGAAGACTACTATGCACATAGACTAGTTTTTCTGCTCTCTTAGAAGTAAGCCTGTTCCTTTTAATAGAGTGGATAAAACTAAATGTGGACCAGTTCCTTTCTGCAGCTGAGAAACTAGCAACCTGAGATAATAAACGCATAGCAAGAGTACGGATATCTGTAGTGTCATCCCCATACATCCTCCACCATCCACTAGGACTTCTTTGTGCCATACCAAACAAATCAGCTTTTGCAGCTTTGGAGAAAGTGGGGCCACTAATCAATGCAAAATCAAGAAATTGCTCTTGAATTATGGTTGCTTGCTCTTCTGTATAGATCTTTTCCATGGCGTCAATAAAACCTTGTTTCACCTCAAGGTCATCTATTGGTGCAACTCTTCCTTCCCTCTCCACATACCACTTTGGATTAAATGCAAAAGCAGCCATATGAAGAGGTGTGTTCATCTTGTTCCACCTTTTTTCTATCAACTTTTGGAGTTCATTAAATAACTCCAAAGAGGGGTCCCTCACGAATGATGGACTTGATCTTTCCAATCATGCTGTCATTTGATTCATATATTTTCTTAAGGCAAGGGGAATATGAATCTGCATACCTGATTAACTCCACTATTGGAGAGGTGAAAGAGACAATGTATCTCACATCAACCCACCAATCATCATTCAACAACATTTGTCTTAACTTCTTTCCTTGATCTGTTTTGGATTCCCCCCATGCAGTCCACTCAGAGCTAATAACAGTGGACTTGGGTGGGGAGGAGCTCAAAGCCATTACAACTCTACACTCATTATAAGCTCAACATGTCACTTACGGGAATAGAACTTGGGTGGGGAGGATAACAGTCCATCCCATAACCACTTGGGATAGACCCAATTGATTGTCAATCCCATGGTATACCTAAATCACTTGATAAAATGCCTGAATTTCTTGGAGTTTCCTATAACGAGGAACTAATGGTCGCAAAGAAGATTTTAATTTTTGAGCTATATTTAAATTTTCGGAAGTATGTCACCCCAAGAGGAATGATGTTGAATGGCACAGTCCTAAAAAGGGCATATTTACACCATCAATCAGGAGGTTAAAAATGCTTCCTTATATGTTTGCTCTTCTGTAAAAGTGGGATATAAGATTTTACAAGCCTTGAGCATACATTAATTATGTCTTGATATTAAACTCTAAAAGCTTTTACAGGTTTGCAATATACTGGTACTGTTCTGTTCTATTTTACATCATTGCACCGTACATTGTGATACTTTCTAAATTTAGCTTTTATTACAGGGGCCTCCTTTAGAGGGAAGGTATGATATGGGAGCTGTCTGTTTGCAAGAGCATGCTGATAAACTTCAAAGTCTTGTGAATGATGCTTTGGAAAAAGGTGCTGAGATAGCAGTCAGAGGAAAGTTATTTTTTGGAAGTCTGGGAGATGACGTGGTTGGTCAATTCTACCCACCTACAGTAATACTTAATGTGAATCATTCGATGCGTTTGATGCAAGAAGAGGTAATTATTTTCGACATTATATATATTCAATATTAGGCCTGTTTTTTATAGTGTAATGATCTGCTTAGCCTTTGACTTTGAGCTCCATGACATTTTATTATTGTCTTGACTAGATATTTGGACCAATCATTGCAATCATGAAGTTCAGCTCTGACGAGGAGGCCATAATGCTGGCCAATGATACAAACTATGGACTTGGCTGTGCTGTTTTCTCTGGAAGTCAGCGTCGGGCAAGGTCAATAGCATCAAGGATATATTGTGGATTTGCTGTAATTAATGACTTTGCTTCTAGCTATATGTGCCAGGTACATTGTAGTGCTTTTCCTGATTATGCTTTTCTCAGTTTCCTGTAGCTTTTATAAAGATAATGATTATTATTAATATATTATATGATTTTCCTTCAATAATGGACACTTACCACTTCTCCAGAAACAGTGTAAATGTTGATAGTTCTTATATCGATTTATTTGAGGATTTCCTATGAAATATATTAAACATGTTTCTATTTTTGAACTATTCATACTAAATTTGACTCAACCCTGTTTTCTTGTTCTTTCAAAAACTATCTGGCAAGGTATATACATTTTTTAATCTACAAATGCTTTTATTTTAATGTCCAGAAAATTAGATTATTTTATTTAATGGAAGGTAAAATTTGGTGGGAAGCTACTCTGATATTTTAGATGTAGGACAAGAATATTCTTCCAACAACGGGTAGGAGGCAAGGGTCTGGAATTGAGAGTGGTGAGCAGGAAAGTGTCTACATTTCCTTTAAAGGGATCAAGCTGTAGACCAATCCAAGACCAAATTAGCAATAACAAGAAGTCCAGACCTGAACTAATGCTTGTCTATGTGCCAAAAATAGGTTGTCCCAGCTTCCGAATCTGATAGAAGTTTCCCTATATTGTTACCATTGGGAATAGCAGCAAAGTTTAAAGCCAATTTATCTCCCAACAATATATATCACAAGAACATTGGGCACTAATTTCTTTATTGCAAATGTGTCTGTAAATTGAAATGAGAACATTATACTGTCAAATTACTTTAATTTCTTTTCAGGTCAAAAGACTCTTTTGGTTTACATTTAGGGGTTGTAACAACAAATTAAGTTTAGAAAACTTGAATGAAAACTATAGATTTATATTGTTTGTTCTGCAGTTGTATGGTGGTTGTTCTTCTGATTCTTTAAAGTTTCATCCCCTACTGAATAAAATGGTTTCTTATCATTGTAATTATGGATGATAGTTCAGACATGCTTTATTTTGTTGAACAAAATGTAGTCTTAATGCATATATGAGTACCATGTATGCTTTGATCACTGCTTGACATTTGCATTTTACACTACTGGATGGTATTGTAGTCTTTGCCATTTGGTGGAGTGAAGAACAGTGGATTTGGAAGATTTGCTGGGGTTGAAGGTCTTCGTGCTTGCTGTCTTATCAAAGCTGTTGTAGAGGATAGATGGTGGCCATATATCAAGACCAAGATTCCAAAGCCATTGCAGGTGCATGCAATTATTTTCAGATTTGATTTAAATGCCTTTTTCAATGAGTTTACCTTTTGTGATTGTGTTCATTCGTGACTTTTTTCTATATTCCAGTATCCTGTCGCAGAAAATGCTTTTGAGGTCCAAGAATCTCTAGTTGAAACACTATATGGTTTGAGCATCTGGGATAGGCTGAGAGGACTTGTCAACGTTATTAAACTTTTATCCGAGCCAAATATTCCTGATGAAACAAGGAAAGCCCAATGAACTGTTTTGAAGGTAATGAAACAGTGGTGCAACTGTTGTTTTTTAAATAATATTCTAAAGCTTCTTCAATTCTTGTAGTTTGTTGCTATCTTTTTGAGGGTTCTTGACTTTCTCCTTGTTAATGCCCAAAGGATTCATGTGCTTGAATTTCTGCTATTTTTCATTGTAGAAGGCAGCTCTATTAGCAGCAGTTTATGCAATCAAATGATTTCTTAATTATTTATACAGGAACATTCTTTCACTAGCAATTTTGGCAGTCAAGAGGCTCAAAGTTGTCAGTCCTGATGGCATCCACATTTGAAAGAAATAAGGACATTCTATCCCACAATGTGGCCATTTCTGATGTATAATTGTAAGAAAATCAAGGCAGTGGTTAGTCTTAAGATTTTGATTGGAGTTGCTTTTTACAGATAATGTCCATGTCTAATTTACAATTTGAATCTGTAGAAAGTATCTGATTTGCTTTCCACAGTTTGATGAAAGGCCCAAAGGATTACCATTTTTGGCATTTAACAAGAACCCTTTCAAAATGCCTTTGTAAAGTGTTAACTGCATTTAATGCACAAGAGATCACGAGTTCAAACTATTGATCTGACACTGGTCTTTCTAGTTCTTATGCGTCCTATAGTCTACTTGGTCTTCTATTTCGTATGCCATACTTGCCTAAGTACATTTAGTTTGAATATGGAAGCTATGGAAATGGAGTGTTTTCTTGATTGGTGTCAAAATCTCTTGGAAGAGATTTAGCACAAGAAGACGAAGTACAATAAAATGAAAGAAATATGCTTCTTGTCTATTGAGAGGATGTTTGAGTTTGCTTATTGCATCTTAAATGTTTTTTATTCTATTCATTATGTATACCAACAGATAAGTGAATATTTACTCTTCATAAAGATAAAAGGTCCAGAAATAGGATTGAATTCTGTATATTTTTTTGGTCATAGAAGCTTTCTGTACCTTGTGCTAATAATTATCCTGTCTAACTTACAAGCATTTAGGAAAAAAAGTGGGCTGCAGAAAAGTGCGCCGTCACCAACACAAGCATGCAAAATTAGCTAGCTTTAGAAAGTACGTTATAGGTGGTTGGCTGAAACAGGCCAAAGTGCCACTTGGCATGAGAAATCCTATATCAGCTAATCGGAGCTCATAAACGTGAAACAACATGGCAGCTGGATGATGAGTATTGTTGGAATGTAATATCAGTCTTTCAATATTAGTCTCTGTTTAATAGCTACTCTTTGCATCAAAGAATCTTTTTGAAAAGATCCTATACTACAAATTGATTCATTAAAATCTACCATCCTCGCTGAACACAAATTGAATGTGGCATACGACACGAGAATTCTTTCAATTTGTTCTGATTGACCTTGGATTGTTTTGATGCTAAAAAATTGAAAGGGGCAGCAGACTAAAATTTCAAACTTGTTTCATGCAATATAAAATATACTGTCCATAAAATTGTCTATGTGAGATATAAATTGACAACAACCCCAATTCAGCTTTAAACATAATACCTAAATAGATGACTCGAATGTTGCATGTTTAGCAATACCGTTACGAAAAATGCATTTTGAAGCTCTCAAAATAAATCATTCTGAAAAATGTTAGAAATGACCTAATTGCTCTTAAATGTCAGCTATGCCGTTCATTAATAATAACCTTACTACATATTCATACAGTGCTATACTATATGAATCTTCAATGGCAGACATATTGTTCATTAATGATAACCTCAGTGCATATTCATTATTGTTATACTACACATTAAAAACGAACAGTATGATACATGAAATAGTATTGTATTAATGTCACAAGTATTTGTTAGATATTATAATGCTTATTTTAGCTAAGGAATATTTAATGCTATGCACTAAAGTAATACTACCATAAAGTGGAATTAAGTCATGTAAGAAATGACACTTAAATTCATGTATTTATGAAATTAGGTGAGTAGTTCTTAACATGAATAATAGAACTTGAATTCATGTATTTATGAAATTAGGTGAGTAGTTCTTAACATGAATAATAGAACTTGATAGATGTTTATAATATACAATACTTACGTATTTGATGTACAAAGAGATAATATATCTGTCGTTTAATCTCTCTTGCTTGTCTCTTTTATATTCCCCATATCATTGCTGGTCTCATATATATTTTTTAAAGTTCAAAATTAAGGTATTTGCAATCTTTAAGCAATTCATGGTTATGTTTGAAAATGAAAGCGGTTTGCGAAATAAAGTGTTAAGAAGTGAGGAGGTGAGCATGAATCCAATGCATTTTATGATTTTTGCTATTAGAATGGCATTTAAAGACAAATCTCTGTTGTCAAAACATCACAACAAAATGGGGTAGCAAAGAGGAAGAATCAATCAATTTTGGAGATGGATATGTGCATGCTGAAAGGGTGTCATTTCAATGACCATTTCCAGGCTGAAGCAATTCAAACAACAATATAGTTGTTAAATCATACTTTGGCAAAGTCAGTTCTTGGTAAGACTTATTGTGAAGCTTGCTCGGAAAGGAAACCAAAGGTAACACATTTCAAAGTTTTTGGTTGTTTGGCATATGTACATATCCTAGATACAAATAGACATAAGTTGTAAGCTAAGAGTAGAAAATACATTTCTATTGGGTATCTTTACCCCTTGATAAGTAGGGGTAATATCAATGTATGGTCTATGTTTAGATGGGCCACGTGCTTTGATGTGCCTAGTTGGAGATGGTGTCAGATGCACTAGAGGTGTGACATTTCTTGTCCTCATTGACACTCATAATGTTTACTTATAAGTTGATATGACCATGGGATGTTCTTTTGTGCTTATAATGATTCATAACGCTTAAAACTATTACTAATTTCTTAGTCTGGCTTTGGTGTCATCATAATTTACCTTGGAAAAGAGCGTTATTCCAAAGGTTATGTTGTACCTAGTGAACCAAGTGAGTGTTTCATCTATTTCAAAACATTTTGCTTAGCCATTTCAACCATCCAAATTATTTTCCTTTTTGTAAGTGATCTATCATTAGTAATTATGTAAGGTCTCATAACTATTCCCATGTATGAATGCCTAGATAAAGCTAAAAGAGTCTAGTACTCTAATGTCACGTTGCTAAATTAATTGGAAACCATATGGGAGATATTCCCCCTCACAAAAAGCTAGGTTCCCTATGTTCTAGGTTATCAAGGTCAAATATGAAGTATCAAGAAAAAAAAAGAAAGGAATTGTAAAATAGAGATGCAAGGATGGGTGACCCATGTCAACACTTCCAAGGCACACATGTGAAAGAAATCTTAAACCTCCAACTCTTGAAAGTTAAGGGTTGACCCTATCACATTCAATTGCTATGATTGCTAACTTGCAAAGACCCCTTCCCTTCCCTAAGTAACACATCCACATCATTAATCTCACTTGTCTTAGGAATCTAGCCTATGCACCCTAGCTTAGAAATCTATAAGGTTTAATACAGGTTACATTAACCTAAATGACTAAAATAAGTCGATGAGTTGTTAGAAGGGCGTAGTTGTGGTTATTTAATGTAGTATTTTCATATTTGTATACATTCCCTAAGTTAAATGTGGGCCAACCCCTTAGCATTAGAGTGCTCTATATATTTCATGATATGCCACTTGTTTTGGTGCATTATGATGATGACTACATACATTATGTGGAGCACCCCCTTTGCACATTCATTTGAAGACTTATGCTTGGAACCTAGGGTTTTTAGGATGGGGTCGCTCCCTTCCTAGATGATGGAGACCCTCATTCATTAGCACATGGGAGGAGTTAACACATATTTGTACCATTCCCTCTCACATTTGGACCATTGACACGTGTTCCAGAGGCCTCTTGTGGGCACAAGAGCATTATTACTATGGGTTATACCACATGTGTGGGTCTTGTGATGATTGTTTTTAGATTTGAGTGGAGCGCTAGAGGGTTTGGACCCCACACCCACTTTGCACTTCATTTATGTTAAGCACTCCCTTATTTGAGGCACTTCCCAGTCATCGACTTTGGGGCCTAGACGCCTCACTTGGGGTTTGATTTGGACCAAATGTGTGGCTTGTGGAAGAGCATTTTAGGGTTTGGAAGTGCATTCATCATGATTGTTGTATTATGGTCCATATCTTGCGGAGCACTCCCTATTTGGAGCTACTTTGTACTATTTCATGTATTTTGACCATGGTCTAGGAGGTGCACCCCTCTCATCTTGGGCCATTTGTTAGGTTTTTGGAGTTGTTCTAGTTTATTATGTTTTGACCATGTCCAGAGGACTTTTGATCCTCCCTATGATAGATCTAGGGTTTTAGACAAGATATTGTATTTTATTTATAGGATTGTTGAGCCTAAAGCTTATATAAGAGGCCCCTCTCATTTGTAAGTTGTTGTTGCCGATGAGAAAATAAAGCTATATTTTCTTTGGAGATCTTTCTTACATTATGAGGCATTCATGGTTAAGATATTATTGAGGTAACATGCTTATTTTTCCATTGTTAAATTTCTAGATCTAGTCTATAGATGAATAAAATTGCTCCTTAGGAATTAAGTTAAAGAAGATCTTTTTGCTTGTTATATGCTTTGGTTTTGTTTACTTGCTTGTAGGTGGCATCTCCAAGAGTCTAAGTTTAAGTAAGTATAGGTTAAGGTGTATGCTAGGATTTAGTTATTGTAGGTGTATGTCCACAAGGTGACCCTTCGAATATTTCATCAAACCCCAAAGGCTTGGAGGAGGCTTGTCATGTTTTTCAAGTATTCAAGTTCCAAGTAATTACAAATAAGAACAAATGATAACTATCTCTAAGACCCGATTGCCCCAAGAATCAAAGGCACTTGTCTACTCCATCTCATCAACCACCAACAATTCTAAACTTTATTTTTCTTACTTTTTCAAGTAGAAACTTGAGTTTCTTTAAGGTAGACATAATTTCTAGATTTCCAAAATGATCAAGCCAAGGTATTTCCTCATTCCCTGTCACCATTTTTAGGCTTGATTTTTCTAGATTTAATTTTGTTCTACATTAGTTTCCTAACAACACAATTATAAATTAAATCAACAATAAATATATTATAAAATCATATTTTTGGTTAAGGTGTTGTTAGAATAATCATATAAAAATTTGCGTTAACTTATCATATCTTAGAGCAGATTTTAGTGGTTAAAATGCTCATTTTATATGAAATATGAGTTCTGAACTAATTCTTGCTTACTGAGTTTTTCATATTTAATGGCTAATTTTCTACTTGTTCTTTCATGATGAAATATTGATTTTTTTGAGTATTTTGTTTTTTCACATAACAACATTTATCTTTTGACATGATCTTTTTTGAGTAATTCATCTAGTTTAATGATTGCATTATGATTTATTGTTATGGTTAAGAATATCCATCCTAAATAAGTGATTTACTCAAATTAAATAATTCTGGAAATTACTTTTACAATTTCACATATTTGCAAATTTTATTTATTACACAAACTTTGGGATGTTATTTCACACATTTGGATAATAAATTATGGATTAATGAACTATTGATGCTTAAGTTGTCTATTGAAACAATTGTTATAATTTATTTGGCTCAAATCCACACTAATCTAAGGTCTTCGAGCAACACCTTGCTTCAAAATTCTTCTTGAGGAAGCTGTCACCTTGGGCTAAATGTTTATGCTTTAAGACATTCATCGGGCAACTTGTTTTACACCTATTTCACTTTTGAGATATGATTTACATTGTAGTGAGTGAACCCACTCATTAACCACATTTGGTATGAACTAATTATGAGTTTACTTTTTTGCAAGTTCATTTCTAGAATCCATGATCATTGATGTTCATGGAATTTTATTGTTCAAGTTGATATCTTGCAATCCAAGTATCTCCTTCTTTTAAGTGTTTCTTTTACTTGAAATATTATCAATCTCACACATTTAAGCACTATCTAGGAAATTAACTTTGTAATTAATTTACAAACATTCAACTAAGTAACAAACAATCCCCTTAAGCTCTCTTTATTATGAATCACCTAATCAACCCTAAGAAAGTCCGCCTTTACCTTGAGAGTTGGTCAAAAGTGAGGGAAGCCACTACTAAGGTGACAATGGTTCTTTCTTTTGAAGTTGCTCCTTGATATAATTATTGGGTTGGGACTTTCCCACTCATGTGTTAAATCAAGATGTAACATGTATAACAGTGTATCAGATGCATATAAGTTATATGATATAGTGAATATAAATGTTATAAGTAGAGATGCAATTTTAATGAATGACCCCAACATGTATATTGCATCTAAGTTATATGATATAGTGAATAGAAATGTTATAAGTAGAGATGCAATTTTAATGAATGACCCCAACATGTATATATATTAGAATTGAAAGATGAAGCTTTGTAGGGTGATGATGAAGAGCTTGAATTCAAAACCCTTGCTAGGTATATGAGTTGAAGAAGGAAAGAGGACAAAGAAGAGGAGGGAGAAAAACAAAAGTTAGTGCCAAAAAAGCCAAAAATGGTTCTATTGAACTCTTCAAGAAGTAAAGGTAGATGAGATGAAGCAAGGTGAGAGGAGAATAGGGTCAAAATCACAACACTATATAAAAATTGCTATGATGAATGAAGTTGGGCATTCTTGTGATCTATTTTCTTTTCATGAGTCAAATTAGAAATAAGAATGAAGAGATGCAATGCAAGTAGAATATGATGCGTTAATGAAAAACAACACTTAAAAAGATAGTTGAATCAACCCCAAATAAGAAACTGATAGGTTGCAAACGGGTATATATTTTTAAGTTTAAATTAGATGGATCTATTGATAAATATAGAGCTAGGTTATGGTCAAAAAATACAATGCCAGGTTAGTTTCAAAAGATTATGCACAAAAACTAGTTATAGATGAATATACATTTGATCCCACTGCAAAATGAATTACAATTAGAATTTTATTAGCTCTTGCAACATAGTTTGGATGGCAAGTACACTAAATGGATGTCAAAAGTGCATTCCTAAATGAGGATTTGTAAGAAAAAGTATATATGGAGTAACTTAAAGGTGTTTGATCCAAGTCGTGCACAGGTGCACGCTGGAGACAACAGTTCGAATAAAGGAATCGAGCACTGTTATGACGGAAGCATCAAGAGAATAGGTAAAACATGAAATACAGTATATAGACATAAAGCATGCGTATAGACAATATGCAAGAATTTGAACCAATTTCTACTACTTCTTCTCCATGAAGGTTGATCGATGCATACTACAATAGTGTACATGTTTATATAGAATGCTGAGACGCTTGGGTGACTACCCGTTACATTTAGTTACAAAAGAAGTTATAACGGTTCAGAAGTTCAACCATCGCAGACAACTGGAATATGGAGGGAAAATATGTTGATGCTCGACAGTCGTCAGTGTCGACAATGCATGTCGAGACGTTGTATGTCGAGCGTGAAACCTTTCGAGGTTGTCGAAGTCGGTTGTGTCGAGGTTCAGACTTGTCGAAGCCAATACTGAACCTGTAGAAGTAGTCGAAGTGCTAGAATTTATCGAAGTTCGACAACATACCAACTGTTGAGTGGATCATTCCTCCTTACTTAAGAAACAAAGGTCTCCAATCTGTGCTTGTTCAGGTGAGGAAAGTTGTTGGTTATTTCAGTAGAAGAGTACCATTTTCCTTGCTCATGGAGTTGTCCAGCTTTAGCCACTTGAAACATGGGAATGGAGTTCATGCTTGTATGGTGTATACGTCGTCTCACAATATTGTCGCAAAGAAGAGGTTCCTGAACATCTGGATGGATGTTTGCCGGTTCTGTTGTTTGCAAGTCGTTTTGTTCCAACAATGGTGCATGGTATGGTCGAATTAAATCTACATTGAAGACTAGATGTAGCCCAAGGCATGTAGGAATGTCGAGCTGAAAAACATTTTCTCCAATTTGTTTAAGGATACTGTATGGACCATATTGCAAAGGTTTTAGCTTTCTGTATGGACCGATGAAGCGATCCTTCTTTAGATGTAACCAAACCTGATCCCCAATTTGGAATGAATGAGGAATACGATGCTTGTCGTGTCGGGTCTTAGCTTTTGCATTAGCTCGCTACAACATTTCATGCGCTTGCTTCTGGATGTTGTAGATTTGATCTCTAAACTTTAATGCTTTCTCAACTTCTTGTCCTTCGAAGTCGGTGTCATTCAATAGTGTCGAGGAATTGATCAAGTCGATAGGCATTGAAGGTTGAAATCCATAACAGATATCGAATGGAATCTTTCCCATAGAACTGTGTTGAGCACGATTGTAGTTGTGTTGTATGTATAAGAGGTTGTCATCCCATGTTCGACGATGCTTGTGGTACTACATGCGAAGTAATTGTACTACTAAGCGATTTACGACTTTCGTCTGTCTTCCTGTTTGAGGATGGAAGGTTGTCGACAAAGAAAGTCTTGTGTCGAGCTGTTGCCAGAAAGTTTTCCAAAAGGTGCTCACAAATTTGGCATCTTTGTCGAAGATAATGGTCGTTGAAAGGCCATAATGTTTCCAAACATGTTCGAAGAAGAGTTGAGCAGTCTGTTGCATTGTCGTAGTCTTCTTGCATGGTATGAGTATAGCCATCTTGGAAAATCTGTCAACTACTACTAAGATCATGCCATGTTGATGTTTGGTAGTAAGATATCCCGTCAAGTAGTCCATAGAAATAGATTCCCATGGTCGACTAGGAACTGTCAGGGGTGTGTATAGTCATTGTCGTCGATTCGACGGTTTAGCGATGGCACAAACCATGCACGATCGAATATACTTGTTGATGTCAGATGTAAGCGAAGGCCAATAAAAATACTTTTGGAGGATAACAAGTGTTTTTCCAACTCCAAAATGTCCTGCAGTTTTGTTGTAGTGCGCGTCCCAAATGAGCTTATGTTGGTGCTCACCGGTTGGTACACAAGCTGTCCAAGCTTGTACAAGGTATGCTTCAAGAAGTAGTTGGTAGTAGACAATGTGTTGGCCTGAAGCTGTCAATAAATTACGGAGAAGTTGTAGTCTACCGAATACAATTGTGGCCAAGTAGTGGTGTCATAACCCTGCATACTCATCACTGTAGACAGTAGAGTACTCGGTGGCTGGCTGAGACAATTGGTTGTGGAGTTAGATTTACCTTTCTGATATTTAATTACCAACTGAAATTGTCGCAGGTAATTAATCCACTTGAGTTGTCGAGTTGTCTATAGTTTTGACTAGGACGGGGCGAACTATAAAGGCTTATGGTCAGTAAGAATGTCTGTTTCCTTGCCAAGAATGTAGTGTCTCCATTGCTTAAGAGCTTGTATTATTCCATACAATTCTTTTTCATACGCCAAATACCTTCTAACAATGTCATTGAAATTTTAAGAATGAAACACGACTAGGTGACTCGACTAAGTGATCACTGCACCAAGGGCATAATCCGATGTGTCTGTCTCAATATCAAAGGGCTGATGCAAATTAGGTAACACAAGTATTGGTGCAGTACAAAGCTTGTTTTTTATTTGTTCAAAATCTTGTTGTTGTGTCGGTGTCCATTTGAAGACAGATTTCTCATTTCCTTTAGTCAACTGGTTCAAAGGCCATGCGATGTGGCTGAAGCCAAGTATGAACTGTCGATAAAAAACCGCCAAACCAAGAAAACTTCTTAGTTCATGATTTTTTTAAGGAATGGGCCAATATTTGAGGATTTGTATTTTTCTAGGTCGACATGAATGCTTGCAGAGTCAATTACATACCCCAAATATTTGATGCTGGTCATCGCAAATGAGCATTTGTCCATGTTCAGATATAGTCGATGTTGTTGGAGAATGTCAAAGACTTGTCGAATCTGTCTGACATGTCCTTCCAATGATCAACTAAAAATCAAGATGTCGTCAAGATAGAAAATGACACACTTTTCGATAAAGGGTCTTAGAAGGTCATCCATATATCTCATGAAGGTTGCAGGTGCATTGGTTAAGTCGAAAGACATGACTAACCATTCAAACAGTCCTTCCTTGGTCTTGAAATCTGTTTTCCATCCATCAGTGGAATTGATTGAAATTTGATGATATCCTGAATTAAGGTCAAGCTTTGTAAAGAAATTAGCACCTCTCAGACTATCAATGAGTTCATCTATCCATGGAAGAGGATACCTATTCTTTACTGAAATCTTGTTGAGAGCCCGATAGTCGATGCACATGCACCAAGTCTCATCTTTCTTTATAACTAGGACGATTAGATTTCCACAAGGAGAGGAGTGGGGTGGATGTGACCTTTGTTGATCAAATACTGGATTTGTCTACGAATCTCTTCGTTCTCAAGAATGGATCTTCTGTAAACATATGCGTTAGGTAATGAAGAACTAGGAACAAGTTCAATGGAATGTTTTACCTAACAATGCAGAGGTATTATGTCTAGCTCTTTGAATACGTTTCGATAATCGTTAAGAATATCGTTGATCTGTTGCTGTTGTCGGGAGAAGCGTTGGTTGGTAAATTGACTAGTTGCCGCAATATTCTTGGAATTCTGAGGCTTTATTATAATAAATGCGAACTTCTGAGTATGGTTGATAAGCTTCTTTGCTTGTTTGGTAGATATCATAGCATCTGTAGATGTGGGATGTCGCTCTGGTATGTCGTACCATTTATTCCGAATTTTGACAATCAACTTTTGTGTTCGTGATTGATATGTATTGTGTCGATCCCATAAGTAAGGTTTTTCGAATAAGGCGTTACTTAAGAAAAGTGGTGCCACGTCACAAAGTACTTCATCTTCAAAAGGCTTGATAAAGTAGGTGAGTCTGCATTGGCGAGTGATCCTTTGTTCTTGTCCATCCTTCATCCAACTGATATTGTAAGGATGAGGATGTGGAGTGGTGACAAGACCTAATTTATTCACAAGTCCTTTAGAAACGAAGTTCTTCTGGCTACCATTATCCACAATCATATGTAATGGATTTTTTTGAACCCATATCTGTGTATGGAACAAGCATTCTCATTCCTCCTCATCGATGATAGTCGAGGCTGTTAGAGTGGTTGATGTCAAAGCCAAGAGGGTCGATGCTTCTAGCTTGGATTCTACCATGGCATTGTCAGATAAGTCCGAGGGCGACAATTTTTCCAAAAATGTCTTCCGAGCTTTGCATTCTGACGTATCATGCCAGGATAAATTGTGATAATCACACCATTTCCTAGTAGGAGCTTGTTTGTTGCGATCCTTCTTGTCTTTCTAAAAGTTCTTCTTATGATAATCAGGATTTGGCAGGGTCGACTAAGAAGGGTACTTTGACTTGTCAGAGTCAGTTGACGACTTCTTGTCGGATGTTCGACCTGTCAGCTTGTTCGTGAAATGTGCTTTCCCTTTTTGTTTAGATTTAAGCTTGATGGCGTAATGAAATGCATCCGTAAGCATACTAGCAGTCAGAAACTCCATCTCTTGCTGAATGTACATGGATAACCCATTGACGTACATCAGGATAAACAATTTCTCTTCTTCTTAGATGCCAAGTCTAGCCATGAGTCGATAGAATTTGTCTATGTAACTTTGCATGGACTGGTATTTCCATTTCCTTAGCTGTTGCCACTTCTTATACTGTTGTTCAAGATACTTGGGCGGGTAGAACTCCTTTCGGACGTACTCGACAAATTTTACCCATGTGTCTATGGGGTCGCCTTCTTTTTCCATCTTTGTCGATAAATTTTCCCACCAACAATGTACGGAGGTTAACATCTTTAAGGATGCAATGGTGATATTTTCCGCTTCAGAGAGTTGATTCACGGAGTAGTAAGATTCCAATTGTTGATCCCAATTGTCGACGAATTCTATGTCAACCTTTCCTTCAAGATTCGGTATTTCCAAATTCATTTGCCCTTTGAAGGGGTTGATTTTATCGAAGTGGGATCTCGTTGAGGATTCTTCGTATTTCGAAGCGAATCGCATGAGAATCTCGTTGAACTGGGCGAACATTTCAGTTGGCTGGCGAGCCAACACTTTTTCTATGAGTTTCTCTGCCTCCTCAATTGTATGTCTATTGTCTGCTTCTTTGGCCATCTTTTCTGAAGTCGAAAATAGTGTCTGCTTGTGTTGTTGAGTTTGCGAGCGTGTTTGAAGATGCATAAGTTAAATAACTTCAATGGAAGTGCTTATGTAATGTAAGCTCTGATACCAATGATCCAATTCGTGCCCAGGTGCACACTGGGGACAACAGTTCGATTGAAGGAGTTGAGCACTATTATGGCAGAAGCATCAAGAGAATAGATAAAACAAGAAATACACTGCATAGACAAAAAGTATCCGCATAGACAATATGTAAGAATTCGAACCAATTTCTATTACTACTTCTCCATGAAGGTTGATCGATGTATACTACAATAGTGTACATGTTTATATAGAATGCTAAGACGCTTGGGTGACTACTCATTACGTTCGGTTACAAAAGAATTTATAACGGTTCAGAAGTTCAACCCCCGCAGATGACTGGAAGATAGAGAGAAACTCTGTCGATGTTCGACAGTCGTCGGTGTCGATAATGCATGTCGAGATGTTGTTTGTTGAGCACGAAACCTGTCGAGATTGTCGAAGTTGGTTGTGTCAAGGTTCGGACTTGTTGAAGCCGATATTGAACCCGTAGAAGTAATCGAAGTGCTAGACTTTGTCGAAGTTCGACAACATACCAACTACTGAGTGAATCAATGTTGTAGTTGAAGGAGAGGAAAAATTGGTATGTAAGTTGGTGAAGACCTTGTATAGATTAAAACAAGTCTTTCAAGCATAATATAAAATGATTAATAAGTATATTAAATCAAGAGGTTTCAAGAAGTGATTTCGATCGGGTGAAGAAATTATCATTATGGTATATTTGTTATAACTTGAGATTTACAGATAGCAGTAATAACTTGATTTAGGAAGAAAATAATAAGTCTTTGCAAATAATTTGATATAATTTGATATGATAAACTTGATATTATTATATTGTTGTTTGGACATTGAAATTTAACAACAACCAAACATGATTTTCATCTCATAAACAGAGTATGCTTTAAAATTGTTGAACAAATTCATAATTGAAGAACGTAATCCCAATTAAACCAATGTTCCCCCAAGGTTTCGAGATGACAATACGCACATTCGGGACATGTGGAGACCACCCGAAAATTTCAAAGAAATTCAGCGGGGACGGTGGGACGCGATAGTCATAAAAATTTTAAAAATATGAAAAATATAAATCCCAATAATAACAAACATCCATCATTCTGGAATCTGCAATCATGCAATGTAAATACAAAATTCAAAGTTCAAACACATTACAGGATTCATCAAGATTATCATTATATTAATAATAATTTATAAATATATTATATATCAATATGAATCTATGATTAACATGCACATCATATTTGATAATCTTCAGTGATTGAAAAAATGAATCAATGATACTAGATAGTATATATTGTAGTTGTTTCACGGCCATTGATAGTTTATAATTATATAATATACTTTAGGTTAGATATTGTAAATTAGATTTAGTTTCTAATATTTTTGTTATGTTTTAAATTTAAAATTTTATTATTATTTAGTTTTTAATTTTTTTTTATGTTTTAAATTTAAAATTTTAATATATAAGTTTATAACTTTATAAATAATAAAATTTTAAGTTTTATTAAATGGTTTTAAGTTTTTTTTAATTATTTATTTAATTTTTCTTTTGGAGTTTTAGGGAAGTTTCGGAGTTTCGAGGCGGGACGCCCACAAGTCTCGGCGAAGTTTCGAAGTTTCGGCCGCGACGCCAGGAAGTCCCTTCAAGTTTCGCCAAGTTTCGTCGCCCACCGAAACATTTCAGTCCGCGTATTGCCAAGTTTCGCCAAAAGGGGGACGTCTTGAAACGTTTCAGATGGAGTTTCGGAGTCCCCGGGACGCGAGAAACGCCGAAATGCGTCCCCCACCCTCCGAGACGCGTCTCCGTGTAACACTGAGTTAAACACCAATGGAGATTAACTTTAAGCTTTTTAGAAGATGATAAATATGAGGTAGTTAATGCATTCATTTAAGGAAAATTGATCTGTTTAACCACAACTAGACATTACTTTTGCAATTGAAATGTTATTAATGTTTTCAAATCCTCGAATGAGACACATTGGAATGTAATAAAGAGAGTACTGAAGAATATCAAAGGTGTAACATATATAATTGATGTATGTATATATATATATATATAATATAATAAATAGTTAACTAAATGACACGTCCCTTTCTTTATAAACAGCACATAAACAATTGCTATAAATGCTTTAAATATATTTAACTATATATTTATATAACATTATTATGGTATCTTTAATCATCTCTTACTTTTCCCATATTGTATATGTTTAACCATGTGGATTCCTTTATTTTGGATGTTTTTTCTGTAAATGAACTGTAGTTTGGTAGTTTGTTACATTAGTATCCAAGCCTCTTTTGAGAATTTATGCTATTTACCCGTTTCAAAGTTTTCTCTTGATCATGTCTTTAACTCAATTTTGGCCTCTTCTTTGAATTTCCTTTGGCCAGTCAACCTATTTTAAAGATTATCCGAATTACTAGGTCTTTGATCACATCCGGGGTTTAGCCACTTCAGAGTTTCTCTTTAAGCTTAAGTCTTTGAACTGGCCCTTCGCCAATCAAAGTTCAGCTGCATAATTAGACAAAAACAAAAGAAAAACAATTGAAGTTCAAATTCCCACTGCAACGTAAAGTATTGAGCTGTCGATATCATTGTCAGTGAACACAATTCATTTCTGGAAAAGTACACTTGAAGCGTGATTTCTGACCAGGCCTGGAATTTCACATTTTCTCAGCCTGCTAATCAAAATTTTCATGACGGTTTCGTATTATTCATTTCTGGAAAAGCACACTTGAAGCGTGATTTCTGGCCAGGCCTGGAATTTCACATTTTCTCAGCCTGTTAATCAAAATTTCCATGACAGTTTCGTATTTTTGAGCGTTGAAACTACTGAATTGATAAGGTAAGGTAAGTTGAAGATGATGGTGTGCTTTTAGCGAGAATGTGTCAATTGGTTCAAATGTTTCTTTGCATTTCAAATGAAAACTCTTTACATTTTATTCTACTAAATTACAAGTATAAAGTAAATTAGGCATCCAAATGCTTCTTTTAACTGGCATACTTTGGAAGATTCTGGACTCTACCTTTTTTGTATTTGTGCTTATATTATTTTTAGAAGAATTAAGCACCCAGCAAAAAAGATTTATAGAAAAAAAAAATCATAGAATAAATGCATGAGCTTATCTCGATTGCAGATTCCCTGCATCCAACGGGCTGACTCTGCTCCTTGCTCGTTGGATGCACGGAATCTGCAATCGAGATAAGGATGGCCAGAATAAACAGGGATATAATTAAATTTTACATATTGAATTATAATTTTTTATCGAATATATATAACAACAACGTCATAGACCTTAGTCCATAACACTTAGGCCATAACACTGTTGCTAGTTTGTTCCTCTCCTCCCTAGGGCATGGTTCCAAAAACATTCACCTCCCTTTATCCATGATCTGTACACGCTTGGCCATCAACTTTTGAACAAGGCTAACTAAATTAAAGAGATTAAGAAAATGGGGGACCTTAGTTTGTGTACAATTTAAAAAGAAACATGTAGGAGCAAAAAGAAACCCACTCTCCATACAAGGGGCGATATCATTTTTGGGAGGAAAGTCTATTACGCACACACATCATTTATGTAGGAAAGCTTAATGCCTACACTTGCAAGTCTTGTTTTAAAGTTCCTACATGAATTGACAAAAAATCTGTGATTTCTATTTTTGTTAACCTTGATCAATAAAACAGTGATTTCTATTTTTGTTAACCCTGAAAGTGGTGGCACATTTGAATAGATACAAAAAATTTAAATATTGATCTTCATGGCAGAATCATGGATTCAAAGGGATTTTGAACTTGGAACTTAAAACATGGGTTGTTCGAATCAGTGGCTACCCAAATAGAAAAATCTCCATTCAAATCTTCAAGTAAACAAAGGGCTTATTCTTAACATTTTATGGTTGGGAAACATAGTAGGAGAAAAAATATAAACATCTGGAAAGTATAAATTTAAATATGAACATAGTTGTTTCTGAGGGGCAAAATAATTTACCAAAAATTGTGCATAGATGTTCTTAGGAAGCAAAAACATTTACCATACGATGTGCATTGATTGTCTTAAGGGACAAAAAAAAGCTTTACCTGAAATTGTGCATTCATTTTTTCAATGACTCCTCCTCCATGTACACTGCAGGGTCGTAGACTCGTACTCCTGAGGAGAACACAGTTTCCATGTTGAAATCATACACTCTACCCTGACCCTTCTTCCTTGTGCACTGGGTTTTTACAGACAATTTGTGTGTGAAATAAAAGCGTGAGTAGTTTAACAAGGCATTTGTATGTAAAGTAGAACCTGACTCTCTTTAACCGCTGCAAAATAAGTACACCTCAAACTTCAGATTACAAAAATTAATTTATAATGAGCTGTCTGCGATTTGATTTGACAATTATTTCAGTTTTCACAATTAATATATTAATTGGCATTCTGCCTGTCCAGGTCTGCGTTCAGGCTGGACTCCTTCCTCAACGTTTTTCTGCTGCTGCGCCGTTTTAAGTTTGCTCGATGCGGCTCTTCTTCCCGAGGCCTCATGGTTTCCTGGTTATGGAAACTCACAACCAACTTCAGGCCTTTAAGGCCCTAGTTCAAGCGGCCGATCCCCAGGATGCATCTCAGACCCCCTCCAAGTTCGTGAAAAAGATAGATGAGATCCCCTCTCTGAAGCTCTCTCCTACGGACCCATGCCAGTAAGCACCCATCCTCTCAAAGAAATCCCTCATCGGCAAGTTGACAGGGTTGTGGCCTAGCCCTAAGGCAGTGGAGCTTTGGATTGTAGAGCATTGGAACCCTATTTTGCAAGGGTGGGTCTATCTCTTCGCAGCTAGTAGGGGGTATTTTGTTTTTCCGTTTCTGAATAAAGAAGAATGAGATTTAGTCTTCCGATCAGGTCCCTTCTTCATGGGCTCGAGAGGGATGTTTTTAGCCCCGTGGACTCTGGGGTTTACCCCAGAAGCAGATATTACAGCTACTCCAGTATGGTTAAGACTGCCTAACCTACCACTTCATCTTTGGGTGAAAAGCACTCTTGCGAACATCGATAATAAGCTAGGGCACTACCTAGATAGTGCAAATCCAAAAGGGGGTCAGTTCAGATGTGCCCGCATTTGCTTAGAGGTAAATCTAGAAAAAAGGGCTTTCGGAGGCCCTAAAGTTTACATTAGGTGACTGGAGTCACGTACAAGAACTGGACTATGAGTAGATTCCATTCAAATGCAACTTTTGTCATGCATACGACCACTTCGCCAAAATCTGCCCCAAGCTTGCAGAAACGAAAAATCAACAATTCCCCCTGTACCCAAAGAAGCAGAGTTCCAGACGGTCACTAATAGACTTCGACCTCCACGGCGAAAGGATCCTCAAGCTTCTCAGCATAAGGACTCACCTCAAGATCCTACTCCTCCTCTCGCGAAATCTTCTCTGTTGTAAAACAAAAAAAGATTTGAAGTTCTGCAGGATGATGAAGCACAAGAATTAGAAGCAGTGGGTGATCTGGCGCAGGGCGAGTTCCCACCCAAGTCCCTCCGGCCCCTCGGTGACAGTTCCAGTTGCTCCCTCCATGAAAGAAGCTTCTCCAAGACCTGCTCCTTTAGACTCCAAGAGAGATCCCCAAGAGTTAGATCACGAGACTTCAGACCAAGCAGGACTGGCATCCTCAGTCCCTTCCCACGGGTTAGAGGGAAACTCTGATACTGAAGACTTCTCAGCCCCTTCTCCTACCCTCAGCAGAGGGTTAAAGACCAACAAAAAACGTAGAGAAAAGGAAGCGGCCTTAAACATTTTTTTGGGCTCCCAGAAGCAATTATACCCTTTTATTAAAGGGCATTTCACCTCTCCTTCAAACTAATGTTTTGCTTCTGCATTCTTCTCTGCTCACAGTTCGTGAGAGTTTACTCTTGCAAACAATTGTTTTTTTCTCGAAAAAGACCTAGAAGCAAGTGGGATTTACCTCCCAAAGTACTGTTAGAGGTCATCAACTTTCTTTAACTGAATCCCCCCTTTGTAAGCTTAGCTGGGCAACAACTTTTTTAATCAATACAATATCTTCTTGGTTTCTGTTATATATATATATTAATTGACATTGAATATTTATGCAACCCTTGGCAATGCATTACATAGAGAAAGGTATAATTAACTATTATCATTTATGACGGTTAATTTCATTTGGAGGACCTTAAATCTACTTTTTATAAATTTACATGAACGATCGTTATTGACGTTTAAATTTTTTATTTCCCTGTCAAATACTTTTAAAAAATAAAAAACCGTCTTACAAGTCGTCAATTTTCAGGCCTTTATGCAGTTACAAGGAACGTCAATTTCCAGGCCTTTATGCAGTTACAAGGAACAAAAATCGAAGAGTAAACCAAGGGAAAAAAATTATGCGTCGATCGCTTTTGCTGCCCATAGATCGAGATCAAAACTAGGGAAAGAAAGTTGGAGTAAGCTATCTACCTGACCATTTGCACCGAAAGTTGGAGTAAGCTATCACCCGAGGACGTCAAGTGGGTCCGATGCAAATGGTCGGGTAGATAGCTTACTCCTTTATTTTGTGTTGCCTTTTGATCTATGGGCAGCAGAATCGACAGGCACTCCAACTTTCTTGGAGTAAGCTATCTACCCGACCATTTGCACCGGGCCCACTTGACGCCCTCGGGTGATAGCTTACTCTGTTATCTTTCCGTGAGACCAAGAACAACCGATTCCAACACCTACTTTCACACCAACTGCTCTTGAATTCATCCATCCATAAATTTAGTCATGCAAATTCTTGTTTTTTAAGTGCAAGTTTTAAATTGTAAGTTTTGATTGGAATTTTTATGAAAATTGCAAATGTATGTTTCGAACTGTATAATTTTAGTCAACTCCATAAAAATAACTAGAAAGATCTAAAACATTGGCGTTATCAAATCCATAACAATTGAATTTCAAATTACAAGTTTTTAGAACACAATTTCAGATTAGGTTTCGAACTATATAATTTTAGTCAACTCCATAAAAATAACTAGAAAGATCTAAAACATTGGCATTATCAAATCCATAACATTTGAATTTCAAATTACAAGTTTTTAGAACACAATTTCAGATTAGGTTTAGATCGGTTCAATCTGTAGATTCAATTTTATTAGGTAAATTAGTGTTCTTCATTATTGCATTATATCGGAGTGTAATAATATTTTGTTGTAGAATTGATCTGCAATGAAAATGCAAGAAAAAAGCAGAATCTGCTATTCTTGGTCTCACTGTCACGGAAAGATAATAGAGTAATCTATCACGGGATGGAGTTAGGTAGACCCCGGTGCAAATGGTCGAGTAGATAGCTTACTCTCAAAATAAATAATATAATACGAGTCCTTTGTATCAGACTATCCGCTGAAGAAAGACTACTTGCAGAAAATTAAAATCTACCTACCAGGTGGAGCCGCTGCAAGTACCATGCAAATTGATCCGCAATCATAAATCTAAAGAGTCCGTTGATGTAGGTTAATTGCAGGACCATGCATTGAACACGACAAATAGTTAAAGGCAACATAATTTGCACTTTGGTGGCGCTAAAGCTGGAGTAGATCACTGAGTCACATAAATAGTAACAGGAAACCTGGGTCAACCCCTCACCATAAGGTTTGAACATAAGACCTCATGAGGACCAAACCCCACAAAAACCAACTAATCTACACCTCATAGCTATTAGCTATTGGTAATTATTGCTATTTCAAAGAGCTTCCCAATCACATGTATATTCAAGTCATGGCTATTGGTAATTACTGTTATTTCAAAGAGCTTCCCAATCACATGTATATTCAAGTCATGAGTCATTGAGCTAAATAAGACGAGCGGCCAATCACCTGTATACCTGCTAGTTATAGAGCTATTATCTGAAAATTTGGCAAATGGCTTACAATCGCCACAAATCACAGGAACTGTTGTTTCAATCGCTGCCAATATGGTATATTCCCTCAAACTTTTAAAAAATACGTGGATTTAGTATTAAAATATTATGGAATGTCTTCATTTATTTGTCTAACCCTTAAGAAAAATCACACAAATGTAAATCTAGCAAACTAATTAAAAGTTTCAGAACTAGATGTAATTGAAATGACATGATTTTTTTTATGATAAATATGAAATTAGAAACCTACAATTATTTATTGATGATTACAAGATCATGACTTAATTCAATGTTGTATCAATGCATCAAGACCAAGCTGATATAATTTATAGGTCACCCTAGATGGATACATTGGGTACCTTAATGTTCAACACAACTAAAAGGTATTTGACTTTTCCTTTTAAAAAGAAAAAAATCACATTTCAATATGTTACAACGAAGTCAGATTCAGAAGTCGTGTCATCTGAAGACTTCAGAGATATTTCGAAGGTGATTTTGCAAGAAAAATTGAAATCAATACAGAAGATACAGAAAGAGTTCCACAAAGTTATCACGAATAAAGACTAAGATATCTCTCGTCCAAGAGATCATAATAAAAAATTGATGCTTCAAACAAGAAGATGAAGGATAAAACACAGTGTAATCAAAAGTCAAAAAATGAGATTCGAGATCCCCAACAAAAATGATCAGGGAACGACGAAGAAAATTCCTCCTTAAAGAAGGTTAATCAGGAATTGCTAGAGCAACTAAAAACGTTAAGAGAAAAAAAACATAAAAAACAAGATGCTCAAACTGAAGACAACAAATTAGATTATAAAGAGCAACTTTTAAGCGAAACAATCAAGACTTACTCATACAAATTAGAAAGCTAAAGCATAATATTAAATATTTACAAAAGAGTTAGATTGCAAAAAATCAGTTGTCCACAAAGAGATGATGACTAACCCAATATTAAAAATATCATTTACTTATGCTTTTTTTTTTCATTTTCATTTGATTATTTTTATTTTTATTTACTAATAAATGTAAGATGTATTGATTTCAACATACATTTATTACTTTGCTTTGCAACTAATTTGATATAATTGAATGATAAATTGATATGTTTGGGAAGTTTCTTATGCTTTCTTTTTTTCATTTTCATTTGATTATTTTTATTTTTATTTACTAAATGTAATATGTATTGATTTCAAAATACATTTATTACTTTGCTTTGCAATTAATTTGATATAATTGAATGATAAATTGATATGTTTGGGAAGTTGTTTGATATCTTTGTTTAATAAGGATGGATTGTAATTTCTTAATGGTGATCATAATGATATAACTTTGAATTTTCTATGAATATTAACTTATTCTTTTTGTTTGGCTTGAAATTTTTTGATATAATTACATAAAATTTTGAAAATATATTAGTTTTAAGTTGTTATATAAAAAATAATTATTTTAATACATCAAATTAAGTGAATTTATGATAAATGATATAATGCAAAATAATTGTTTCAAAGTATGCATTCATTTTAGTTTATTATCCATATGTTTATTAGAAATTTAAAATATTAAAGATTTGATCTTTTAATAAATACCCCGACATTGATTGGTATATATCAATCGCTTTTTAAAATGTGGTTGTGCTAGTAATAATAACAATAACAATAATTACATAATTAAGAGGTTTTATGAAAAAAGAGAAGTATATATATCGGACCTTTGTAAAGCGGGTATATATATCGGACCTTCAAGTTGTAATACCATCATATCTTATAACATATTCATATATTTTACTCATTATTTATGATGGCTTATTCGATATTCCAAATATTTTAGTAATCTTTGTGTGAGTGAACTTTTGTTCGGCTCAATGGAAGTTATTAGACGCTCAAATTCAGAAGAATGATTATATTGACAAATGTTAATGTTTTGAGCAATAATGGAGATGCTTTAACTTTAAAACTTTTATCAATGATATGTTGATGTATTTGTAACTTCGGAAGATATTATGATGTATATTATCATTGCATGTTGTTGTACCCTTATTTGGGATGTGTGTTAACCCTTTACGGGATGTCTAAATTATGTCTAGATATTGAGGTACAACCTCTGTTGTAAGTCGAGGCAATACTCCCCAGTGTAACATCATGTAAAATGTAATTGTGGTCTCTCTAGGAGAAGTGGGCCCCATGTGAGATGACATGTAGGCTCAACACATATATTTTGTCAGTGACTTGAAAAGGTATAAATAGGGAGGTTCTCTCCCTCATTTATACACACCTCACACACTCTCTAATGTGCATGAGAGAGAGAGAGGAAGTCAGAGGAGGAGAGAAAGATAGTTGTTGAACATTTCTTATTACTACTTTTGATCATATTACTATTTTGAAGAAGTTTGCGGGGTTTTCTCCTTTATGGTTTCCCCGATGAAAATATTTGTGTCTTGTGTATCTTTTATATCTTATGCATTTTGTTGTACTTGTTATTCTTTCAGATAAATATCCTAGATAATCTATTCATATCTTAAGAAAATCTAACACGGTATCAAAGCCTCTCTGAAAGAAGGCACTGTGCAACTGCGGGAACTAGGGCTTCCTAGGTGAAGGTATTCTTTCCATAGATCATCAAGAAAGGAGGACTAGGCTAACTCGCCTCACTAGGGCGCATCTATTGGTGGTATCATTTTCTAAACCAGAGAATTTTCACTATACATCCCAAATACACTTGCAATGGCAGCTAATGGAAGTTAGGGTTTCATGTCTGAAAACCCTAGAAGACTAAATTTACTAATATTAGCACTTTCGCTATAACACGATATTGGAGAAGGATCAGAAGCTAAAACAGTTACATGCTGAAGAGAAATTCGTGTTGTTCATTGTGTAAAAGTTTCAGCCTCCGATTCGCTATAATTCAAGAGATATGGTTCCTCCAAATCAGGGTTCCAACATCCTCCAGAATACAGTCATAAATAGGTGACCTAGGGGGATTTGTTATATCTCGGGATAGGAAGGTCCAAACGAAATTTAGCAAGATGTCGCATGTAGGGCACGGACTGTAGTTTCTGTTGTAAGAGTTTTATACCCAGAATGTGAAACAGTGACACGTGGAAGTCCATACAAGTTCGCTATGATGAATAGTCCCCAAAACAATCACCTTAGAAAACTCATCATAAGTCCCACTTGGAGAATCCACTTATGCTCTAATATGTGGGGTTATAAAGAGAACATATCAGGCTATCTCAATGACAAGTTTCATAATGTGAGGAGCCTAAAATTCAGAGATACAGCAGAATCAATATCAGTCATTTTTGTAGAATAAATTGGAAAACTAGGGCTTCCTGTTCTGGGAGACTCCCTCCACTGCTTTCAGAAAAGAAGTACATTGGACAACTCAACTTGAAGAGGCCCATATTTCTATCCAATCAGAAGTTTGAAATTCCAAGTTTTGAAAATTAGGGTTTCTCTGACAAACCCTAAATCAGCCAGGTCCGAAACCAGGACAAACACCTCAAATCGGTAAGATCTAAATTTTTGCTATTTACATTTGAGGTTCTCATTTCAAAATGTCTAACACACCCAAATTGATGAAAATATTGGTTAAGCTAACAAATTTCAAGTATGGAAGTATAGGACCTCCATGATCTTTGAAGAAATTGACTTGGATCAATGTTTCAGTAAGGAAGTTCTAAGATCCAGAGGGAGATGAGGCTAAGGCTAGAGCCAAGAGAATCATTGCAAATTATACTAAAGATCATCTCATCCCTCATGTTTCATCCTTGAAGAAACCAAAAGGAAGCGTTCGATTCTATGATGACGCAGTCGAAGAAGAACAAGAGATTGTTATACCCACCTTGAATGGCCTTCCAAGATCATGGGATTCATTCACTCGAGGAATGTGTGCCAAAAGGAAGAGATTACCTTCAATAGACTCTGGGAAGAGTGCACACAAGAATAATCTCAACTCATAATAATATAAGAGAAGACGGGAGCAACTAAAGATGAAGTTGTCACGATTCAAAGAAGATCCCTCAAACGATGAGGAATATGAAGGACTCAATTCTTAAAGAACCTCTTATTCATCTTAGCATTTGGATAAGAAATGATGATGTTATGAATGAAGAAGATTATGAAGCTGAAGGCTCAATAAGGAGTCTACCCATGAAACACATAAAGATAAGTATTCAATTGTCATTTCATGATATTGTTTAATTATACATTTGTTTATATTTAGTTGGTGTTTGAGTATTTTGCATTCGTACGACTGAATTGCACATAATGGGTAAGAAGTCAGTATCCAATTGTCATTTCATGATATTGTATAATTATACATTTATTTATATTTAGTTGATGTTTGAGTATTTTGCATTCGTACTACTGAATTGCACATAATGGGTAAGAAGTCAAGGATGGTGTACAACATTCCATTACTACTTATCTAGATTGAAACCTCTTTGCTGGCATATTAGGATTAGTACACACTCTTAATAACATTGGGGTAGACTGCATCTAAAAATTACTGTATGTATACATGATATGGATGAATGTTATAGCATTGGATAAATTAGTCGCATGGCTATGTGACATATATTTGTCACTAATAATATGTTTTGGAAATTATGATATGTTTCTAATCATGCAACTGAACTTGACTTGTAGATAATTCCAAAGAACAAGTAATGACAGTTCAAAAGAGGAACCCGAAGATTCCTAGGTCAAAGACACCATGGCAAAAGAAAGAGCTTCAGAATAATATAAATAGAACAGTAGATCCACCTCAAGATATGAAGACCACCTTGGGCACGAGAAATAATACAAGATGAAGAATAGTATGACGAGACTTCCAAAGAAAGCAAGAGGCCTTAGACACACTCTAGTTATGTGAAACTGTTGAGCGACATCATTGATGCATAGGATTCCAGCTATGAAGAAGTAGCCAAGAAGAAAGGGAAGGAGACTATGATCAAAGAGTACCAGTTCAAGAAGAATGATGTCTAGGATGCGAAGTCTATAGTGTCTTCCATATGGATCTACAAGATCTAGCATGCAATAGATGGCAGCATCGTGGGATACAAGGCAAGATTCGTAGCATGAGGCTTCTCACAAAATAAAGGCACAAACTACGAAGATTCATTTGCACTAGTGATGTGGTACACTTCCATTATATCCATACATACAGGAATGAGATGGGAGATACATCAGCTGACATCAAGATAACATTCTTGAATGATGTAGTCAAGGAGGAAGTATACGTAGAGAAACCACTGGGAGTTGAGACACATGACAAGTAGACTCATATGTGCAAATTAAAGAAGGATTTGTATGAGCTCAGAAGGCACCCATGGGATAGAACATACAGTTAGATAAGGAGCTTGAAGATCACCTAGAGTGATGAAGATCTTAACTTTTTCTACAAGATTGAAGATGAAAGCGTATAGAGGATGACAAGCTCACAGATGGGTGCGAGAATAAATTTTCAACAAACTTCAAGATAGAGGATCTTGGTATCCAGTGACCTTAGATGGATACATAGAATATTAGTAGCAGAGGAAGCTGCTTGTCACTCCATTACAGAATGTTTCAATACATAGAGTACGAAAGGCAGAGGGAGAATGATGCTTCACTTCAAAGGGAGTGACTGCAGAATATTCTCATGTTCGACATGGTACGACAGGATGTACAACTTACTGATGCCTCTAGGATTTACTGAGAGTAAAGCAGATTCCGACCTTTACTTTAAGGTTGAAGGCAAAAGACCAGTGATGCTCCTGTTATATGTCGATGACTTGTTCCTGATAGGAAAAGAGGAACTCTTTAAAGATGCAAGAAGGATACTTTCTATAGAGTTCAATATGAAATACCTATGGATAATGCACCACTTCTTAGGCATGGAGGTGTGGAAGAATGTGAATGAGATTTTCCTTGGTCAAGGAAAGTATGCAGTGGAGATTCTGAAGAAATTTGAAATACTGGACCGCAAGGTGATAACCACACTTATGGAATCAAACTTGAAGCTTTTGTGTGATGCTTCATTAGAGACGGTTGATGCCACGATGTATCGTCAGATAATTTTTTCATTGATGTGCTTGACAAATACGAGACCAAACATATGCTTTGCTATTAAAAACATGAGCCAGTTCCTGATGGATCCGAGACATGCTCACCTGGTTGCAAAGCATGCAGTGAGGTACCTGAAGGGTACAGTTGAGTATGGGATCAAGTATGATATGAATCAAAATACTATCCTGCATGGTTATGTTGATTCGTATTGGTAGCTCCACTGAGGAGAAGAGGACCTTGGGTTGCTTCTTCAATTTGAGATCCGGTATGGGCTACTGGTTTGGTAGGATGCAGTCCTACATGGCGCTGAGTACAACCAAGGAAAAATATGTTTCCACTTGCTTGGATATTTGTGAGGTAGTATGTTTCTTTTGAAAGCTACTATTTGATTTGATTGATCTGACATGCATTTTTGTATGATGCAGAGAGGAGCAGTGAAGCTCTAGTATGTGATCCATATTGAGATCTCTCGAAAGAGGGAGTGATGAGTTCTAGCATAGCCAGTGAGACAGGTTGTCTGAGAATAAAAACCTAGAGAAGCTCATAGGTTTCTCAGACATAATTAGTCCTGTAGGTTGTCCTCGGATGTAATCAATCCTGGAGAAGCTCGCAGGTTATCCTTGGACGTAATCAGTCCTGATGTGATTCTATGCTAGAAATGCCCAAAGTGAAGTTTGAATACTTCAGAGAGAAGCTTGGTGTACTTCAGATCGAGGTTCCCTCAAAGGGGAAGTGATGAGTCCGGAAGACATAGATACACATGAGAGTGTTTCCGACATGGTGTAAGGTTGGGCCTCCCATGGTTTTGATGTAAGTGATGAGATCGTTTTCGACATGGTGGTAGGCTGGGCCTCCCATGGTCGTTGATGTAAGTGTTGAGAGCCTTTCCGACATGGTGGTAGGCTAGGCCTCCTTTGGTCGTTGATGTAAGTGCTAAGATCCTTTCCAACATGGTGGCAGGCTAGGCCTCCCATGGTCGTTGATGTAAGTGTTGAGCATTTTCGACATGGTGGCAGGCTAGGCCTCCCACGGTCGTTGATGTAAGTGCTGAGAGAATTTTCGACATGGTGGAAAGTTGGGCCTCCCATGGTCGTTGATGTAAGTGGTGATCCTTTCTGACATGGTGGAAGGCTGGGACTCCCATGGTCGTTGATGTAAGTGCTGAGAGCCTTTTTGACATGATGGCAGGCTGGGCCTCCCATGGTCATTGATGTAAGTGTTGTGTTATGTGTATCTGGGTTGTGCTCCGTGTGATGATGAGATGATCTAAAGATGATGAGGTAATAGTAGGGTACACATGTGTTGCAAGGAATGTAATCAGTCTTGGGATGCTTCTTCAGGTTTTGTAGTGGCATATAATCAGTCCTGGGAGATCATGCAGGTTTTGCAAGAGGCATATAATAAGTCCTGAGATGTACCTACTTTATGGCTTGCTAGTAGAGATGATGAAGACCTAGCAGAGGGCTAGGCCTACATCCAGCATGAAAAAGGGTTGGCACTGTAGAAACTTCTGATGATAGATATTAGGGGATGATGATCAAATTATAAGAAGATGGTGGCAGTAGCTATGATGAAGAATCTATGACTCCGTGATGATGACGATGCAATGAATACCTGACCAAATGTGTTGATGAATGTGTAGAGAGAGAATACCTTCCTAGTTAAGAGGGAGTGTTGATGTATTTGTAACTTCAAAATATATTCTGATGTATATTATCATTGTATATTGTTGTACCCCCATTGGGGATGTGTGTTACCCCTTTACGGGATGTCTAAATTATGTCTAGATCGTGAGGTACAACCTCTGTTGTAATTTGCGGCAATAGTACCCAGTGTAACATCATGTAATATGTAATTGTGGTCTCTCTAGGAGTAGTGGGCCCCATGTGAGATGAAATGTAGGCTTGAGTCTTATATTTGGTCAGTGACTTGAAAGGGTATAAATAGGGAGGTGCTCTCCCTCATCTATACACACCTCACACACTCTCTAAGGCGCATGAGAGAGAGAGACAGTCAGAGGAGGAGAGAAAGAAAGTTGCTAAACATTTCTTATTACTGCTTTTGATCATCTTACTATTCTGAAGAAGTTTGCGGGGTTTTCTCCTTTATGGTTTCCCCGATGAAAATCTTTGTGTCTTGTGTATCTTTTATATCTTATGCATTTTGTTGTACTTGTTATTCTTTCAGATAAAGATACTAGATAATCTAATCATATCTTAAGAAAATCTAACATGATATGCTCAGGAACTGTAACAATTAATAATTCAATCACACACAATAATTCATACACAACACAAGATGTACCCTGGGGATAATCCTCATAACAGAGAGGATGAAAAACCCCAAAAATTCTTCAGAGTTTAATAGATAGATTGCAGAGAATGACTTGTACAACATAAGCATATTGCCCGATACCAGAGAATACAGAGCAATAGAGAAGAGGCATCCACTATAACAATTGTTATGAACTTGCCATATGCCTATCATATTAACAAACCACGATGACTGCCATGCAAACCCTAGATGGTTGCATGAGAATTATCCACACATGTATTACAATTTCAAATTGCCTTTTTGGAATAATCAATCCATGCATTGAATTCTCTTTCTCTCATAATCTCTTTATTGCTTGTCCCTTTATCTTACTGCATGGTCTATGATTAATCATCTATCATATCATATTGTACTTGGAAGTAGTGTCACACATATTGATGATCATATATATTACCCCATACCATATAGTAACATGCTAAAGTAATTCACTCTAGAGGTGATGAGTCTCTAGAGGAGACTTAATAGCTCTATCCATCTCGAATGGACATGGTTAGTAATAAATCACATAGTATAACCACTTTACCAAGTAAAGTATGCCACTTCAATAAATGAGGATATTTGTAGGACTTGACATTACTCACAAGTCTAATGTCTTGATATTACTCACAAGACCCATCTTGATATCACTCATAATCTTAGCTTGATATTACTCACAAGCTCACTTCTATAACTGAAGATTCATCTCCTCATAGGGTACCGTCTATGAGAATACTTGACTAGATATTACTCACAAGTATGACTTAATATTACACACAATTCTACAGTCTTGATATTACTCATAAGACTTCAATACTAGCATCCTATCTCAATACATGAGGATATTGCTAGGACCTGATATTACTCACAAGTCTCTTGTCTTGATATTACTCAAAAGATCAAAGAATGACTCCTGATGCTATACAATCAACACTCCCTCTCAGCGAGGGAGGAATTCTCTGATTTACCAGGAATTCCTTGCCATACCAAGCTTATCTCGGAAGTATTACAATCTGCTCATCAGTAGCTATGTACTGAAATTTCATTTTACATGACCATGACTCTGATGAAGTAAAACGTCATCTCAATGTGTTTTATCACAATACACATTGGGTTTTTCAGAAATCTTGACTATTAACACCTAATAGCTGTAGGATCAAGTATTTCACCTTGTAGGTAGCTTCCCAAGCTACACTACTCCTCAACATGTAGTACTATCTACAATACACTTTGCTTAGTACTAGTTGAAAATACACCTTGCTTCTGTAATACTAGTCGATCTTTAGATTTTGTAGTACTAGCCACAACATACATAGATTATCTTAGGATAAAACAATAACTGGATAGCACAGTCATATAATAGGTCTTCCATGTATCAAATAAAATAAATAATCTATCCTAATGTACCTCAAAGGTACTCATACATATGCTTAGTAGTAAGCATAAAATACAACAAGTTTTCTCAAGGATCAACCAACTATTTACACATAGTAGCATCATCTGGATCCAATCCAGAATATAGTTTCTCTAAACTAGAAACCAATTATTTTAAATCCATCATATACAATATTATACATCAAATGTGTAATATCATGCAGAAAGAAAGTCTCATCTTTTCTTTCACTTTTGAACATTTGTTGACTTCTTAAATCTTCTGCTATCTGGAGAAGTTTCATGTGATTTTTCCATTCTCTGTGATGGTATTCAAGGCTTTATCACTTTCATAGTGATTCCATATTCTTCTCTTTATACCGCAGCACCCCAACTACCTCTCCAAGAAGTTTAATTTTTCTCTGACAAATCAAAGTATGTCTCTGGTCAAGTATCAATAGTCTCCAATACTTTGACTATGTCTCTGCTCAAGTATCAATAGTCTCCGAGACTTTGACTATGTCTCTGCTCATGTGGATTTTCTCCATAAGGTATACTACAAATCATGGTTTCCTGTGTCGTGAACCATGACTAACTTGTGGGGAATTTATCTGCTACTGCTTGTGAAGACACATCAACACTCGCTCTTCAACTAGAGGAGTCTTTATGTTCTACAACCAAGCTTGTCTCAAACAGAGGATTAGTAAGAATGCCGCACATCTGTACTGAACACCACAGGAGATATAACTCACTATTGTCTAATCAAGAGATATGACTCACTCTTGACATTCACAAGAGATATGACTCACTCTTGTCTAATCAAGAGATATGGATCACTCTTGATGTTTATCCAAAATAAACTATTCCTGGGCCATTCACTACTATCCATATGACTCGGGATCCATGAGTGAATGTTTCCCCTATATTTATTATTTGTAGATATGTATTGGAGTTGTATTGTTCTTTAATATACCATGTCTCGGGTATAACTGATTAGGAACCTCATAAATTTTTACTACATTACAACATGCTCTATCTAGAGCAACATATGCGATCTTCCTCGATCAATGCACTAGTCAGAATCCATATATAGTTTAAACTGTATTTCACTGACTGAGACATATCCAAGTCCACATACACTTTGTACTAACTAGATACTAAAACACACGCTTTGTACATGCCTATGTACAGACTACAAATCATATAACCGATCTTGTGGCATGTGACTAAGCAAATACATCTCAACTGACTAGAGATACTCCAAATATGAAATAAGAATTACAAATTTTTATATTTATCTTCATATGTGTGGCCATGGATTCATAGTCCATCATCATGAAACTCTTCAGGCTCTTTTACTGCACATTTTCCTTAACAGGGGAATATCTTTGTCTGGTGACTGTCAAACCACTAATCATAAGAATCATAAAAATATTCTTGAAACAGTTCACATCTTCCTTCTCAATTTGAGCCTCATGCATGTCTCCTCTTAATAGGAGATACATCAACCGATTTCACTGGTTTCTTCAGGAGCTAGCGAATCTAGCTACTCCCTCTCATCATCAAGATGTGAGAATCATAATCTGGATCCTCCATCACGAAGACTTCATGCTCATCTATGTCTGAATCTCTTCTTAACATATGAATGTAAATAAGATAATTAATTTATCTTCAAGAGTCTTTACATCTCTCAAAATAGGATTAGGGCTTATATTCTAACTTCTTCCCAATACATAGGAACCTCCTGATATGCTTCTAGAATCTTCTTGCTTCACAACATCCTGCTCTCTTTCAGGATCAACCATCAGAATTACTCTCATTCAATACATGTCATTTTCACTTATAGTTCAAGGCATAAATTTTTTCCCTACATTTAGCCAAATTCAGTCAAGTTATTAGAAACCTTACATAATCCAGTCATTTTAATGAAATGACAAACAACACAAACTAACATACAAAACATGCTAACCAATGTTTCAATATAACCATATCTCATGAATTTTATTCACATGAATACTTCAATGTATTTTTAGTGGTCAATATAGTTATTTACACATTAAATCAATGTTTTGACATAATCCCATTGATATTTCATGTAATGTTTTGCAATTATATTTCAGTCTTATAGTTAGATCTCATGAATATTTATGCAACCACATATTCTTCTTCATTTAAACATTACATGATTTTTTTTATTTACCAATAAATAGAAAGATTGTAACATATGTTTTTAATCATGTTCATACCATAACATCATTCCAAATCCCAGGAATACAGATTGTCACATAAAACAAAATCTGATTTTATAAAAGCATATGATAATCAAATAATCATGCAACCCAACATTCATATCTCATGAATAATCATGCAACTCTATATTCATATCTTATGAAAAAATCATGCATGCTTTATATTCATATCTTATTAATTTTGTTATTTTCCAATAAATGAAAGACAATCAACATATATTCTCACAATTCCTAATCCCATGAATATGAATCTCTATATGACTGTAATGAAAACATTCAAAAGCATATAACAAAATAAAAGTTCTTCTCTTTTATTGTTTTGTGTGCTCCCTCTTGATCTCTGCTTCCTTGCGTATATTACTGGAGTCCCTTGGTCTTGATCTCCTTGCAAACTTCAGCGCATGCAGGAGGTAGTGAATCTCTGCAGGAGAAACTAGATCCCATGCAACTTGGAGTGAATGCTCTTCTTCAAGAAAAAAATATTCCAATGATCATCCTCTTCTTCGGATGAGTTCTCAACACTATTAATCTCTCATTATACACAATATCCATTGAATAAGGATAATATCCAATCCATAAATCCCTCGATCATTCAACCAATCATCCAGATTTGACAAAACGGTCATAATACGAATTTTGAAAATTTCATCTTCAAAGGCTTCATCATATCTCTCGAAAATTTGTGAATTTTTTAAATCGGATTTTAAATTAACCTAAATCATACCATTTGGGAAGTGGGTTTTCAAGGGTTTTGGTTGATTCCTCACAGATTGATAAAAAATGCTCCACAAAATTTGTCTCCTGAAAAGTGACAGGAAGGGTGCATATTGATTTGATCTTGCATTCTCCCTACATTGGATAAAAGCTCCTCACTCATTGAGGTTGTGTAGGCATCTAGTTCATGCTCCTCAATAATTATTAACACCCTTGTATTCCATGTTTTGAATTTGGAGTACCTTCAAGTTGGTCCTCCGGTTGGACGGAGATCAATGCCATTGCTCCAAGATTTCACTCAACTCCTCAAGATCATGTAGGCTTTAGTTTGCTTGGGCAAAACTAAGCTCCTTCACACCCTATTATCTTATATCATGTTAATTTTTTGAGCAATAATGGAGGTTCTTGGACTTTAAAACTTTAACCATTGATATGCTTAAGACCTGTAACAATTAATAATTCAATCACACACAATTATTCATCCATAACACAAGATGTACCCTGGTGAAAATCCTCATAACAGAGAGGATGAAAAAGCCCAGCAATTCTATAGAGTATAATAAATAGATTGTAGAGAATGAAGTTTATAACATAAGAAGATTGCTCTATAAGAGAGAATACAGAGCAATAGATAAGAGAGATCCATTGTAACAACTGTTATGAACTTGGATTATGCATAGCATATTAATAACATGCCATAATGACTTCCATGCAAACCCTATATGGTTGCATGAGAATTATACACACATATGTTACAATTTCGAATTGTCTTTTTGGAATAATCAATCCATGCATTCAATATTCATCATGCACAACTAATGTACCATGCCTTCAATCGTGGATATTAGCTGATAGTTAAATGACATTGCAATGAACTCAATCTCTAACCGAATATTGATGACTTACTTAATATGATAACATAAGTGTCATAGTGCAATAACTCAAGTGTCACATGCAACACACTTTCTTAACTAAAGTGTCGGCCTTTGATTAACTTAAGTGTCTTATGTTAGTCTAACTAAAGTGTAAAAACTTTAGTTAACTAGTCCATATTTATTTAATCATGTACATAGCCATTATTAATTGAATCTTGTTGATTGATGAACACTGAGATCTTCCTTACTTAACTAAATGTTGATCATTAATAGTTCAATTGATGCTTTAACTAAAGCACTGATTGAGGCATCCATCTTTAACTGAATTGAGGCATCCATCTTTAACTGAAGCTTTATAGATTGAGTTCACTTAGTCATCTACATGGGAAATTTGAATTCTCTTTCTCTTGTAATCACTTATTGCTTATATATTTATATTACTGCGTGGTCTATGTTTAATCATTTGTCATATCATATTATACTCTCAATATTTTTCACACATATTAATGATCATATATATTACCCCAAACCATATAGTCATATGCTAAAGTAATTCACTTTAGAGGTGATCAGTCTCTAGAGGAGACTTAATAGCTTTATCCATCTCAAATGACCATGGTTAGTACTACATCACATATTATAACCACTTTACCAAGTAAAGTATGCCACCTTAATATATGAGGATATTTGTAGGACTTGGTATTACTCACAAGTATGTTGTCTTGATATTACTCACAAGACCCAGCTTGATATTACTCGCAAGATTAGCTTGATATTAATCACAAGCTCACCTCCATAACTAAAGGTCCATCTCATAGGGTACCGCCTATGATAATACTTGAATTGATATTACTCACAAATCCGACTTGATTTTACATACAAGTATACAATATTGATATTACTCACAAGACTCCAGTACTAGCATCTCACCTTAATACATGAGGATATTGGTAGGACCTGATATTACTCACAAGTATACTCTCTTGATATTACTCACAAGACTGGAGAATGACTCCTGGTGATGTACATTTAACAAAAAATCACTACAAACATCAAGAGAAGATGGTTCCAAGGAGCAATAAAAAAAATTAGGATGCCTTATTGTCATCCAAATCACAATAATTGATATGGACAATAGCAATATCAAAATATATATAAACAATATTTTTCTCATAAATATGAACTACAAATTTGAAAAAGAAGAGAGACAAAAATGACAACTTGTGTGGAAGCCAAACATAAAAATTTCATGCGAACAGTTGATTAACAAAAAGTTCCAATAAAGATAAAATTGGGGTGGATCGATTTAGTCGCTATAACAATTTACTTGGGAATTCATAAACCATATCATCTTGTTTCGTTAAGTGTCACAGTTACAAGCATAAAATATCTTGACAAGACATCGTGAGCTAGAACCAGAGTTAAAGGAAGGTTTTTTAATACTTATGCTTGGAGAACAAATCATTTTTAAGGGGATGTAATGTAACCTATCTCTCTCTCTCTCTCATATATGTGTGTGTGTGTGTGTGTCTAGGAGGTGTAGAATAGACCGTGAATGGGTGTATTGTTAAGGCACTCCTTGCATAAGGTCACCGATTCAAAACTATGTGGGTACTAGCTTTTATATATATATATATATATATATATATATATATATATATGCATGGTCATCGATTCAAAACTATGTGGGTACTAGCTTATATTATATATATATATATGCAAGGTCACCGATTCAAAACTATGTGGGTACTAGCTTATATATATATATATATGTATGTATGTATGTATGTATGTGTGTGTGTGGGGGGGCGGGGGGGGAGAGCCGGGGGGGTGGTTCGGAGATTTGGTTGTTGCACTCCCCACCTGGGTTCGAATCTCATCAGGGACATTTGCTCCTTGGGAGCCCTTGCATGTAATGAAATATTAGCCTGGTGAGCTGTTTATCGTGATTGGCCCTCTCGGGGGTAGTTTCCCAAGTTCATGTATACTTTCCAAGCGAGTATAAGAGATATTTTCCAAGGTGGATGTAGCCATGGTGTAAACTGGGCTTCCATGGTGAACCACCATGGAATATA
>LPNX010212778.1:42674-243467 GCA_001517045.1 Pseudotsuga menziesii
TTTCTCGTATTATGTATATTTATCCGTATGGATTCTTTTATACTTGCATATCTATTTTTGATATCTATTATGTGAACGAACTACAGTTTGTCATAAAAGGTATCATATAGTTTGGTATTGTACTTGAGAAGAATGATAACTTGATATTGAAAGGTTTTTTAGATTCAAATTGGGTAGGTATTTTAATAATAGAAGCAGAATACAAAGAAATCATTGGAGAAACATGTGAAATAGTGTGGTTATGTATAATTTATTTTCTTTGAAGCTTCAACAAGTGCAACCACAACAACTCTACATTGTGATAATTGAAGTGCCATCAATATGATGAACAACCCAATTTATCAATTGAAAACAAAACATTTCAAACTTATACATCATTGAATAAAAAAAAGTGTTAAACATAGAGAGAACTAATTTAGTACATGTCCCAAGATCAAGTGTCAGACATCTTCATTGAGGCAGTCATGAGGGGTAAATGCAAACAAAAATCAATATATTAGAGGAGTTGTGGAAAATGAAATAAACATTAAGAGAGGGTGTTATATATTGTAATGTTTATCTTATCTAAGGAATATTTAATGTTATGTACTAAACTAATAATGTCATAAAATGAAAATAAGTTATATGTAATGAATGACACTTATATTAATGCATTTATGGAATTAGGAAATTAACTGAGCAATGTTTAATGAGAATAACAAAACTAGCTAGATAAATATACAACACCACTTTATATAATTTGATACACAAAGATATAATACATCTCTTATTCAATCTTTCTCACTTGTGTCTTGTACATTCTCCACTTCATAGTTTAAAGGTATTATGTATCACATAATCTCGACTAGCATCCAAGTGCTACAAATATTTCTCTAGGGTTTCATCCCACAAATCCTAATTCTAGCTCACGCTAAGACTTCAAGACAAACCTTAATTTTCTAAGTCTTCTCCAAGGTTTACTTTGCACAAACCATAATTCTTCCAAATCTAGTATTAGATAGGCACAAATCCTCCAATATAAGTACATTAGTATTACTAGTATATACTTGAATAAGTATTTATCGAAAATAATTTATCTACAATTTATATAAGATAGGTGTTATATGCCAACAATAGAAAAGTTGACTAGGTCCACGTCAACGTACTCTAAGTCACTAGTCTAGGGACACAAGTGGGGTGCTCCTCTACTAAGAGAGTACATGTGTCACTAGGTAGTTGGACACCACCTTCCAAATGGAGAACTCTCTAAGCCAATCTTTCACATATCAAGTACTTATCATCACAAGGATTCTCTCTCTCTCTCTCTCTAAGGTAGGATCCATAGTCAATGCTCCTTATCCACAAGATAGATCAACCTCTTATGCCAATAACCCATTATCCTCAACATGCATTCATGTAGAATATATAAATTGCCACTTAATATAACTACCCCATAATATGTGTGCCTCCTCTAGCATGCATCCACCTATAGTAAGCTCTCAATGCCAATCAACCAAAGTAGTATAAGGTACAATAAGGAGATAGGGATTCACCATTCACCCCCATTTTGTATGAAGTGAACCCCTATTGATGGTTTTAAACACTCCTGGAGAAATCCAAAAGCTAACACTTCCATTGAGAAGTTTGTAGTTGTTTATGTAGATGATATTCCAATTTTCAATGAAAGAAGAACAAATAAAGAACCCAAGTTTTTCATTTGAATATTTGAGTAGAGAACGATTGTGCATCAATTAAAGAAATGCTATCTTTTGAAAATGTGTTAATATATCTTATGTTAACCCAAGAAGGATTGTACATGGATTTATACAAGGTTAAGGCAATTTGGTATTTTCCTACACTAAGAAATGTCACTGAAGTTGGGATTTTTCATGCCATTGCTAATTTTATACAAATTTCATCCACAATTGCACAAAAAATATCAAGTGCATGATGTTATAATTTTAATGGTTATACAATATCTAAAAACATTTAGCATCATAACACCATAACCATAAGAAAAGGATCGTTGAAAGAAAGACAAGCATAGCCACACAAATGAACATGGATATTTATCATGGGAAACCCTCACGAGGGAGAAAACCCAAAAAAAATTCTCAATATAGAATTCTACCAAGTACAATTTAAAACCCCAAGAACAATAATAGAGATTCCCTTTTCGCATCAGACTACTCCTCTCTCTCTCTCTCTCTCTCTCTCTCTCTCTCTCTCTCTCTCTCTCTCTCTCTCTCGTGCGCAATGATTGAGTGAAAGTGTGTGAGAATGAGAGAAGCGACTCACCTATTTATATTCATTAGGTGAGTTACATAATTTCCTAACTAGGTCGGCCATGTTCTCTTATTAGGGCCTACATACCTAGGAAGACTCAAAATAAATTTATAAAATACTTTTGTGGGTGCTATTTCCTCGACTTACAACATAGATTTTACCTCATGACCAGTTACATCAAGGACATCTCCGGATGGAGGAATAACATCTCTGAAGGAAAATACAATAAAAGTACAATAGAATATATTCCGAAGTTACGTTTCTTTAACACTCCCTCTTAACTAGGGATGTATTCTATATCAGCAACAACCACCACCACACCTATACATCTGACTGGTGAATATCTATATGTCATACGAAGTTTTGGAACAACATCATTCTCCTTCATCATCAATTTGTAACCGCCTCATCATCAGTATGTGAATACTGAGGCATCCTCATCTACAACATTAGTGTGTGAATATTGGACCATCTTTTGCAACATTAGTGTTTGAATATTGGATCATCTTCTGCAACATCAACATGTGAATACTATATCATATTTTGCAACATTAGTATGTGAATACTGGATCATCTTCTGCAACATTAGTATGTGTATATTGGATCATCTTCTTCAACATCAGTATGCAGATGCTGAATCATCTTCTGCAATATCAGTATGTGGATACTGAATCATCTTCTTCAACATCAATATGTGGATAGTGAATCTTCTTTTGCAATATCGGTATGTGGATACTGAGACTTTTTTCTGAAATATCAATATGTGGATATTGATTCTGCTTTTGCAATATCAATATGTGGATATTGAGTGTTCTTCTGCAATATCAGTATGTCAATACCGATTCTTCTTCTGCAATATCAACATGTGAATACTAAGTCTTCTTCTGCAATATCAATATGTGGATACTGAATCATCTTCTACCGTATCAATATGTGAGTACTTAATCATATTCTTCCATATCAGTATGTGCGTACTGAATCATCTTCTACAATATCATTATGTGAATACTGAATCATCTTCTGCCATATCAGTAAGTGAATACTGAATCATCTTATTCTTATGTGAATACTGAATCATCTTCTTCTTATGTGAATACTGAAGCATCTACTTGCAGCATCAATATATGAATACTAAAGTGGCAACAACAACATCATTATCATGTTAGTGCTAAAACCTCATCATCAACAAATAAATACTAGATCATTATTTGTAAAATCAGTAAAGAAATATTGAAGCAAACCTCATCAACATCGGTATAGAAATACTAAAACTACCTCAACATCATCAGTATGAGAATATTGAAACTACCTCATCATCATCAGTGTGGGAATACTGAAACTACCACATCATCATCAGTATGGGAATAATGAAACTACCTCATCATCATCAGTATGAGAATACTGAAACTACCTCATCAACATCAGTATGAGAATACTGAACCTACCTCATCAACATCAGTATGAAAATACTGAAACTGCCTCATAAGTATAGAAATATTGAAACTACATCTTGAGCATCAGTATGATAATATTGAACCTGTCTCATCAGTATAGGAATACTGAAACTATCTCTTGAACATCAGTATGAGAATACTGAACCTGCCTCATCAATATAGGAATACTAAAACCACCTCTTGAACATTAGTATGAGAATATTGAACCTGCCTCATCAGTATAGGAATATTGAAACCACCTCTTTCCCTCTGTCCTTCTGGAGCAACATCATGGTGGGTTCTCTGGTAGATCCACCCGGGCATTTCTATGACTTACTAACCCTTCCAGGACAACAAGACTAGTCAGATAGATGGATCTCGCTAGGGACCAAACAAGCCTTGTATGTCTTACTAACCCTTTTGGGCCAAACAAGCCTATCCATACATACTAATCCCCCTAGGATAAGCAGGCCTCGTCTGACTTACTAACCCTTTTAGGCCCACAAGCCTAGCCATACATACCCTACCCTAGACCTATCTACCACACCACTACAGCATAAATCCTTCTACCTCTTCTTCACTCCCTCTTTCGAGGGAGGTCCTTTCAGGCTACACCAAGCTTGTCTCGAAAGTATTCAAAATTTACACGAGACAAAGGCTTAGTCAATATATCTTCCATGTGTTCCTCTGTAGGAACATACTTGAGCTTTACAGCTCCCTTCTGCATCTTGTTCTTTGTCATTCTTCTCTTGTACATCTGCAACTGCATCATACATCCGCAACTTCATCATTTCTTCTCTTGTATATTTCTAATTTTATCGTACATCAACAACTGCATCATTCTTCTCTTGCAAATTTTTTCGTACATCAATAATTGCATCATTCATCTCTTGAAAATTTATCGTACATCTACAACTGCATCATTCTTCTCTTGTAGGTGATTGCATACAATCCTCCCTACAAGTCAAATACAGTTGTATGATTAGAAACATTTCATAACATATTCATAATGACAAATTCATATGCATAAATATATATGTCATATAATCATGCAACTATTTCCACTACTACAACATTCATCCATATCCTGTATACATATGGTAACTTTCTAGATGCCTTCCATCTCTACCAAGACATTATTACGAGTGTCCACTACTCCCAACATGTGAGCAAATAGGTTTCATTCTAGATAAATAGCAATGGATTGTTGTACAACACCATAAGACACTTACCCATCATATGCATATTAGTAGTAAAATGTTCACAAAAATAAATACTCTAACATGCATAATACACTTCCTAAATCTAGGAACATATCTATGTACACAACTGAACAGCTAGATATATAGGAAATGGCAATTCAAATACTTATCTTTATTTGTTTGGTGGACTTCATCTTGATATTTGTCTCCTTGCATGAATTATTGGATTCTCTAACAACGTTCTCTACTTCATCTTCTGATCATGAGGACCTGGTCCTATCTTGCTCATGATCGAGAATATTGAGAAAGTCTTTTTACATCACATATGACATAGAACTATGAATTGGTGTTGAATTTGTGTGTCCTACAATTGCATCCCTTCTTATCAAATAATAGCATGACCTGTGTCTTTATTGGTATAACTCTTCTGGGTCAAGGTACATACTCCTCATCACTTGAGGAATATTCCCTTCGTTTCTTCTTAGCTACAATATATTAATCCTTGGTTGCACTGAGAGCAACACTGGTCTTCTTTTTGCAACATGTGGGAGTGCTCTTTTTGTTTGTAGCACTGTCAACTCAATCGAAGTCATTGTATTCTTGCAGGAAAATCCTCTTGTCTCTTGCATATATGAGGCCATATTCAAATGTACCCTTCAAGTACCACACCACATGATTTTCCACAACCATGTGAACACATCTCAGCTCCACAAAGCAATTGTTTGGACTCATGTTCGTTAAGTACATCAACGAATCAATCTTATTCCTGTAGATTGTGACATCAACTATTTTTGAAGTAGGATCACTTATTGACTTCAAGTTTGATGCCATTGGTGTATCCCAACATCTCAAACCTTATCTCAACCACACATTTTACTTGGCTAAGGAAACTGTACCTCTAATATTGAGAATCATGTCAAGATTATCAAAATTTGAGATCTACCGTAGTCACCACCTCTGAAGTGGAGCACCATCCTTCCTTTTCATATTGTACTCTCTGCATCAGGAAATTTTTGTGACAGATATCCTTCTTTGCTACTAATATTCTATGTATCCTTCTATGTCACCTCTCAAGGTCATTGGATATCAAGATCCTCCATCTCAAACTTTATTGTAAGTTTCTCTTGCACCCATCTATGAGCTTCTCTAGGATTCTATATTCAACCTTGTAGTAAATATTGGGATCTCCATCACTCTAGTTTATCCTCAAGCTCCTCATGTAATTGTATGTGATATCCCATGGGTTCCTACTGAGCTTGTACAAATCATTCTACCCATAGGTGATTCTCTGTACAGAGTCCCCAAATCCTGGAGGTTGCTTGGTTTATTCTTCTACTTCAATTACACCAACTATTTAGTGTAATATTCTTCAGTGAAGATGAGTTTATGGTCCATAGAGCAATGTATTGCCACGATACAATCCCTCTTTTTGAGAGAAACCACAAACCTTGCTTTGTACCTCTTGATACTTCCATCTGTTGTATTCTTGATCTTGTACATCTACTTAGAATATGTTACAAAACTTCCATTTAGGTCTCCAAACATCATTCTACATGATCGACTGGTACTTCTTGATCATATCATCATTTCATTCTTTCTTCTTAGGGAATTCTTTCGCAATGTATCCTTTCTCATCACAACTAAAACATTTGAGTTGTGAGAGGTCCTTCTTCTGAAGTCATTTTATTCTTGCGAGAATGTTCTTCCTTCTTGTTCTTTCTCTCATTGGCATGAGTTATTAGGGATTAATTGTCATATTCATCCATCTCTTCTTCGTTTTCTATCAATCAAGCTTCTTATTACATGCATTCTTCCATAGGTGAGATTCCTTATAGAACAAATACCTTGAATGAAATATTCCCATGAACTTGGGAGACTATTCAAGGTTGTAATATTTGCTTCTACTTCTTCGACATTGTCTCCAATGGCTTCTAGTTTCTCCTTGATCTGAGAGATTCTTGTGAAGTAAGATTGAATGCTTTCTGACATTTTCATCTTCACGTCCTTGAGTTGCGTTCTCAAGGTCATCTTCTTATTTATTTTATTTCCTTCACACAAGCTAGCCATTGCATCGAACATATCCTTGGGAGTATTCAAGGGTGATACATGTGAGATCCAATGGAGACAGAAATAATCATCTTGGCTTTGACTAAGTCCTTCTTTTGATTTCTCTTCATCTTCCTCTAGATCTGTAACTTCTTCTTTGACATAGTTCTCCAAGTCATGCTTCTTCAAGTATGATAATCACTCTATACTTCCATGCTCAAAAGTCCTCGGCTTCTTCAAGCTTGTCCTCAAGCTTGGTACTTATTGTCATCATGAGAAAAATGAGAACCTTAAATGGAAGTAGAGAGGATAGAACTTACCAATGAGATTGCTTCAATTTGATGCGTGTTTGAAATATTTTATAGAAGACTACTTCTTGTGGAGCTAGGGTTTGATAGAGAAGCCCTAATTTTTCAACTTAGTTATCTTTCATATCTGATTGGATAGAAATATGCACCTCCTCAAGGCGAGCTAAGCAGCGTACTTATTTTCCCAAAACTGTGGACAAAACTGCAATATATCTTATGCCCTAGTTTTCCCCTGTAGTATTGTTAGGTCAAAAATTAAAAATACACAAAATGAGAAACTTCTTACATAGAAATATGCACCCTCGTAGGGTGAGTTTTATAGTCCTCCATTTTCAACTGATTGGTGGAGGGAAGTTCCCAGAACAAGAAGCCCTACTTTTCTCCAATTTCTTCTACAGAATTGTCTGATATTGACTCTACTATATCTCCAAAATTCCTGCTCCTAAAGGTATGAAACATCGTACTGATATATCTCAATCTGTCTCATTTCCAACCCCATGGGTTAGAGAAGAATTGGATTCACCAAGTGGACTTCCATGTGTCACTATTTCAAATTCGCATGAAACTCACACCACAGAACTACATTCCATGCCCTATCTAGAAAATCTTTCTAAATATTTTTTGGACATTCCTATCGAGATATATAGAAATTCTCCCTAGGTCAGATGTTTAAAGATAAATTTTGGAAGAGGCTGGAACCCTGATTTGGAGGAATCATATCTCATAAATTATAGAGAATCAAAGGTTGAAACTCATACACAAGGTACAACAAGATTTCATATTTATCCTATCAAAGTTTCATCTCCTGATCCTTCTCTAAACTTGAGTTATAGCAAAAATTTCAAGATGGGTATATTTTTCCTACTAGGGTTTTTCAAGCATGAAACCCTAATCTCCAGTAGCTGCAGTTGTAGCAAAGATTTAGCTGTACAAAGACTTCTTTCAGGGTGGATATGATACCATGTTAGAATTTTAATGGTTATACAATATCTAAAAACATTCAGCATCATAACATCATAACCATAAGCAAAGGATCACTGAAAGAAAGACAAGCACGACCACACAAACGAACACGGAGATTTATCTTGGGAAACCCTCATGGGGGAGAAAACCTAGCAAAACTACATCTATATAGAATTCTAACATGTACAGTGTAAAACCCCAAGAACAATAATAGAGGTTCCTTTTTTGCAGCAGACTACTCCTCTCTCTCTCTCTCTCTCTCTCTCTCTCTCTCTCTCTCTCTCTCTCTCTCTTGTGCAATGCTTGAGTGAAAGNGAGACACCTCACCTATTTATATTCATTAGGTGAGTGACTTAATTTCCTAACTAGGTTGGCCCGGTTCTCTTATTAGGGACGACCTACCTAGAAAGACTCAAAATACATTTATAAAATACTTTTGTGGGTACTATTGCCCCAACTTACAACGAAGATTTTACCTCATGACTTTTACATGACTAATTACATCAAGGACATCTCTGAATGAAGGAATAACATTTTTCGAAGGAGGAATATGATAAAAGTACAAAAGAATATATTCCGAAGTTACATTTCTTTAACATGTGAAGGAGAATGCATTCAGTTGGAGTATGTAGGTACCTTTTTTTTTTAGTTGAAGAGTAAGATACTGAAGCACCATTGTTGGTATTGCTTGATTTTAACAAAGTATTTCAAGTATATTGTGACACAAATGGAGTGGCTATTGGAGTAGTGTGAAGTTGAGATGATAGGACAATGTCATATTTTAGTGAGAAATTGAATGAGACATGTCATAAGTGCTTGACATATGACTTGGATTTCTATAGCATAACACATGTGCTAAATCATTGGCATCATCATTTATTGTCGAAGGAGTTCATTTCATACATGGATCATTAGGCACTAAAACTTTGTTAATGACCAAGAGAGGTTGAACTAGGTGAAACATTATATGGATCCACATTTATGTTGAAGAACAAGGCAAGAAACGAGAACAAAATTATGGATGCATCGAGCAAGAGAGAACTTATGTTAACAATAATGAAGAATGATATCATCATCCTTAATAAGATCATGAAGATGTATGCATAAGATATCAACTATGTAGAAATCAAATAAAGATGAAGGAATATTATGGTACACGATAGGATAGTTGATTTGGAGTACTTTATGCAATATATATACTTATTTAAAGGGAAGAAATTATGCACTCTTCAAGTCTTGATGTGAGGCAATTTAATAAGTGATATGCATATAGGAGGTTTAAGAAGATATTTTGAGTAATATAAATAACTAGTTTTCTTGAGGAAACATCTTTTATTGAGTATGTGTAAAGAAGTAAGCAAGTTAACGACATGATATAGAGTTTTTCATATGTCGAAGGGCACAAGTCAAATACAAGAATATACATGTCATTAACAATACCAAATATTCCTTGATTAGATGTTTCTATGGGTTTTGTGTTAGATATGTAGAGTGCAACAAGGGTTTGATGCTTTTCTTGTTGTGGTTGACATGTTTTCAAAGATGGAACAATTTATACTTTGTAAGAATACTAGTGATGTGACTTATTGCATGGAGTTATTTTTCAAGGTATTGTGCATGTATGAGTGCTGAGGATCATTATGTCATATTGGGATACCAAGTTTTCTTATCTATTTTTAGATAAAACTATCAAAGAATCTAGGGATGAATCTATAATATAATTAATATTATCATTTGCATATATATGGTCATACCAAAGTTGTAAACTAAAGTCTAAGGAATTAGTTTAGGCTTAGTTGGGCATAAGTCAAAACATTTGGATTTAGTTTTGTTATAGGTAGAGTTTGGATACAACAATTTTGTTAACATGTCCATGGGAGTTCCACCGTTACAGATTATGTATGTGTGATTCGAAAGGAGATTTGTATTTTTTTGACTTGCCAATAGAGATGGAGAGAAATGATGATATTGAGGCATTCATAGAACATATGAAATAAGTGTATGCATTGGCATGAGGAAAATTGAAACAAAGGAATGTAGAGTATACAAATTGCATAAACGCACATTGAATATTTAATACATTTGAAGTTTGTCTTGAAATTATGGTACATTTGAGGAAGAAGTGATATCCTAAATGCATATATATTAAATTGAATGTGAGAAAGATTGAACTGTGTAGGAATAAGAGTAAGTTTGGAGAGAATGCATATCTAGAGGAATTGTTTGAATAATCCCAAATGTATTGCCATATTCAATCTATTTGATTTGTTTAATTAGGAAGCAACATAAGAATAAGATGTGACAAAGGAGTTTACAAAGGTTAATTAGTGTAACCATATTCCAAATGTGAAAGCTGAGGAGATTGAAGAAAATATGGACGAAGATGATAATAGAACATATGGAACAACATACGAGCAACACATAATGACGTGAAAGAACATGGATTTCTGAAGTTATGTATAAAATAATTTACATGGAAAATATGAAGGTATATGAAGAGAAGTGCACAAGAGATGCACAATGATGCCCATGGTTTTATTTGTAAGGGAACTAATGTAGGAGAATTTAGACTACTCACAAAGGAATTAGAATAGTGTGCCATGGAGGAAGTTGATATGTAGGTGAGTGCATAAAAGAATTCTCATATGTAACATGAGGCAAAGTGCAAACACTACTACGAAAGAAATTCCCAAGATAGTAGAATAAACCAGAGTACACACCATGCACAACAAATGTAATGTGGAGAAAAACTACAATACAATTAATGGAGATGAGTTACACAACAACTCTTTAAATAATAAGAGAACTTCAAAATATCTAAAGACATTCATACATCCAATCCACACTTTCTATAATACCCCGACGGTAAGCCCCGAGCATGTGTAATGTTGTTATTTAATTATTATAGTGGCACTAGGTTCCTGGACTATGGACTATTCACATTATTATTATATTTGTTTTTGTAAGTAAGCACCCACTAAGTTTCGAACCGATGACATTACATAAGGAGTGCCTTAATAGTACACCGATTCACGTCTATTCTACACCCCATGGGCTATAATAATAATAATATTATTTTCCTATAATTAAATAATAGCTCAACATGGACAACAAATGTGGCTAGGGAGTCTTGGATTCCACATGCAAGGGTTTTGGGGGGGGACTAGGAGTAGTTTCCTTCCTGACAATAATCTATATTTCCTTATGTTGATTTTATTGGACTATGGAGGTCTTGTTACACCTAATTGATGTTTTGCATGCATCCATGAAACCATGCATATACACCCATGCAACCATGCACCATGAACCCATGCATCCATTCATCCATGCATCCATGCACCATGCATGATGAGAATATTCGCGATCCAAGTTATCTTCAATTAATCAGAGCATATTTGGGGAGGATTCTAGTTACCTTTAGTCATTTGGATTGATTTGGGGGAATTAGAGCTATCTTCAATCGGTTAAAGGGGCTTTGAGTCTAATTTGAGTTATCATCATCCAATTAGAGTTAATTTGGATCAATCAAAGTGCATGGGACTGTTTTAAAGAAATTTGAATCAGTAGGTAGAATTTGAGTTGTCTCTAGTGCATGAGAGGAATTTTGGGGAGGTTGTGATTCAGCCTTACTGATTTTGAGTTATCCTCAATGGATGGGACTGGGTTTTCTAGTCTGTCTAAGTGAGTTTGATTCATTCTTTGGAGAAATTGAATCTTTATGTCAATGGTCTATAAAATACTTAAGTAATTTAAAGTCACTTCTTAGTGATCTTGAGTCAATCTCTTAGAGGGAATTCGAATTGGTCTTCAAGAATTCAAATTGCTTCTATTATATTCATTAATTAATAAGAGACAGGTTGTTCATGCCATGATTGTTGAGAGATGGGTAATCTTGTGATCCTGGGAATCTATGGATGCTCTGCTATTTGTGTGCACTATATTCTTGGAGCATGAGGATATTGGTCGTGTTTGGAGTAATCCTGATAAAATCTGGTATAGTTCCTCGATCGCCACCGCTTGTCTTTGTCCTGTACCTACACATAAATTCTAATGGTGAATGGCGATGTCTTTAGGGGCCTAGGAAGTTAAGGGATTACCATTTCACTTGGTAGTGGGGTGGGAGAGTAAGTAGGTGGTGAGGAATTCAGTCATGTCTTCTCAAACTGATATTTGAGCTAATATTGAGTGCGGTATAGTTCCACGATGTCCACCACTTGTCTCTATATTGAACTTGCACATTAGTCCTAATGGTGAATGGCGATTTCCTGAGGGATCTAGAAGGTGAAGGTATTACCATTTCACCTAGTAGTAGGGTGGAGGAGTGAGTAGGTGGAAAGGGAGAAAAATTATATGGAAGAAATCCTAGTTGTGGCTCTCAGGTTGTGGGCCTAAGTATTATCCTTAGGGATCGAATTGGAAAGGGAGATTTCCTTGCATATGAATCCATGACGTTAGCTCAAGGGTGACCTACTTAAGTAGTGTTGACTTGACAATGTATAAGGCTAGGATGAATGTTTACCTGTTGATGCTAGTTGCACAATATATAAAAGATGAGTATTCTAACTATTATTTACTATGTTATTGATGCACATGCACATGTGGAGGCAAATATATGTTGGCTATATTATACTGCATAATTATTTATTTGTTCATGTTTGATGGATAAGTTTGATTTTTTAAATTGGCAGTTCACAGAGCAGGTATGTGAGTATGTTAATCTAAATGTTAGATGCTAGATTATATGATTAATGGTACTTGCTGGGATCTAATTTTTGGATAGTCCATATGGGCGTGTATGGTTATTTTGGATCATATCTTTTATGGGATTGATGGTTGTTATTAAAGTGGTAAATTTTGATTTACATTACTGTTATAAATCTGCTATATGAACTGTAATGATGTTGATTTACTTATGGTACTATAAGCTAGATTGCTTATGTATTTATGATCATTATAGGAAATGATATTTGGACATCCCATATAGCCATATATGGATGTTTCGTGTCATATCTTATGGGGATTTTATGGCTGAGATTTAGTTTTATAAATATGTTATACTTATGTGTTGTAATTCTGTCCCCTTGGAATGTTGGAATGTTGACTTGTATACAATCATAAGTGGAGTCTTTATGATTGTATGTAAATCTGATTTAATAACTGGTTAAATGGCTACAAGTGGTAGCCCATAGGTGTGATGACATTTAGTAAACATGTAAATAGGTTATGGTCTGAATATATCGATGTGTCATTACATTGCATTGTATGTAGAATGGGGAATTGTTGCTTTGGAAGTTTAATCTTCCTTATAGGGGTTGATTGTTTTAATTAGTTTGGCTTGTTGACATGTTAACCTAAAACTTAGAAGAACAATATTCAGTTGAGCTTAACCCATAATTATTCCTCCTTTTTAGAATCTTGGAAGTAGTCAGACCCTAATGATGTGTTTGGGGTCGTGTATGCTACACATTCCCATCAACGTTGACTACATGGACCCTATATATACCTATTCACTCATTGACACATGATAGTCCTTCATTAAGCCAACCCAATTAGATATATATTTACTTCATGAAATATACATTTAACCCCATATATGCCCCCTTAGGGATATATCATACACATTTAACTCCATATGTGCCCACCTTGGGTCATACCATAGTACCTTCCTTCAAAAAGATTTGTCCTCAAAACTTTACAAGTAAGGGATTTACATGTGATGGACCAAGAAATAAGGTTTCCTTATATTCCTAGTTTCTTGTTTCCATTGATGATTATACATCAATCCAAATTCGATTATTTTTCATTGTAATCTTTGATATATGGTTGTTGCATAATTTTGTTCCCTTTGATTCCATGTGTTGTTATTGTGTATTCTCCAATTTACTGTAGTTTCTGGTCTCTAATAGTACCTTGTCAAATAATGGTTTTGTGACTCATTGCTTCATGAATAATGTTGATTATCCCATCTTTTTCCATGGTAGTTTCAATGTATATTTTCTTTCCTTTATTGGGAGCTTCCTTGGTTATTAAGGTCTTGATATGATTTAATATTTTATGGTTTCCCTTCATTCTACACCCCCTTATCATCAATCATGTTTTCAAATACAATGTTCATCAATCATGTTTTCAAAGACAATGTTTGCCCCTATACCTGATGAAGTAACAAAAATTCGATTTGGGTTGCCCAATATGGAAGGGAAAATGGAAACCATAAAAAATATAATTGTAAGGAATGTTGACATCTTATTTATGGAAATAAATACTTAATTTGAATGTTGTAAAGGGATCTAAAAGAATTATTAAAAATGACCTCAAAGTGATGGCAAGTAAATATGACCTTGAAAACTTGAAGAGGGGATTTTGAATGATCTCAGATACAACCATATGCTTAATTCATCCCCTCAAAAAAAGGATAAGGAAAAAAAATAGGGTTGAGTCCCATTAAATTGAGAAAATTAAAACATAATTAGAGAACAAGAGGTTTGGGTCTCCAACACTTGATCATTGATCACTCCAAGATTCACATCATCATGTGTTGAACTTGGGAAAAAGGCTCTAATTCCTTCCAAATATTGATATGTATATCGAGTATGGATTTTATCTACATCAAGAGTCAACTTACAAAGATAAATATTGTATCCTAGTATTTAGAACCCATTCAAATTGTGTGGTAAAAATGGATTTGTGATTGTAAAAAGGAATCCATTGTCTCTTGTTCTAATTTTATGGATGAATTATTATCACATTATGGGGATATTAAAAGAAACATCTTATTCATCCAAATGATAAATCTTATACAAATATGTCTAGTTATAAAGCACATTCAACACTTTCCAAAGTTGTCTCTTTATGGGCAGTTTAAACAATAGCCTTCAACATGAGGTATCTCTCTTGGTGAATAGATCATTGGAGAATTATTTTGCTATGGAAGGAAAGTTGAAATAAAAAATATTTCTACTAGAAGGGTTTCCCATAACACTTGTATAGAGGGCCATGTTACCACTCCTAATCTCAATCAACCTATAAGGTTGACAACTCAACAAATGGATGAAATAATAACAAAGGGACTTTGAGTGAATTGTTACAAGTATAGTAAAGAACATATGGTCAGTGAGGATAAATTATTATACATATATTGTGAAAAAGAAGAAGAATAATATTTAGAATCCTCTCAAGAAACAAAAGATACTACTCCAACCATATCTTGGCATGATTTCACTAGAATCAACACTTTAGAAACTCTCAAGATAGAAGGATGTATTAAAAAAGACCAGAATTGTGTTGATTGATTCTAGTAGTACCCATAACTTTGTTAACAACAAATTAACCAAACTTCTATATTCATCTATATGTCCAACACTATATTTCATGTAAGGATTGCAAATGGAGGTACCATAAATTGTTTGTGGAATAGTCATAGTATTAAGCTCACTATGGAGAAGTATTTATTAGATAGTACAATGTTTGAGATCCAGATGGGAGGTTTTGATATTATATTAAAGGTCCAATGGTTGAAATATTTGGGGAAAATGACTCTTAATTTGTACAATCTTTTGATAATATTTTCCTTTAAATTGGGAAGTATTTAGTATATAGTCCAATGTTTGAAATCCAAATGGGAGGTGTTGATATTATATTAAGGGTCCAATGGTTGAAATATTTGGTTAAAATGACTCTTAATTTGTAGGAACTTTTCATAATATTTTCCTTGAAATACAAGGAAATTGAACCTAGATCTATCCATTGGAAACAATCCCAAGTCATAAGATCTAACATCATGAAAACGAGGATAAAAAAGGGATAGAGATTGACTATTAAATTTTTGTGATAGAGATCCATTTTTTATTAGTGCTTTTTGGATTGGCTTGCTTTCTTATTTGGGTATCCACTTAGCTCGTAGCTCATCTTATCATCCTCAATATGACGGGATAACTAAGACTGGCAATAAGTGTCTACAAGTTTATCTTCTTTTCTTTGCATATGATCAAACAAACATAATGGATCAAGCAGTTAGTCTTAGAAAATGGTGACAGTTCCTTCCATTCTTCATCCAAAATGTACCCATTTATGAAAATTTATGGGAATCATCATCGATTAGCCACATAACCCTTGAGAGGAAAAGCTAAGGGTTATGCAATGGAGGATTACATAGAACACCCACAAGAGGTTTTCTAAATTGAAGGACAACTTGGTTATAACACAAAATATGATGAAAGAACAAGTTGATAAACATCACAGTGAAAGGAAATTTGAAGTGGGTGATTGGGTATTTATAAGGATCCAACGATACAAAAAAAATGTCCCTCAAGAAACAAAGGAAGGATAATAAATTAACACCCAGTTACTATGGTCCCTATAATGTGTTGCAGAGGATTGGAAGTGTGGCTTACAAATTGGAGGTTATCCATCTTTATGTGTTCATCCAGTTTTCTATGTTTATTTATTAAAGAAGGTTATTGTGGATAGGATCCAAATTCATACTACTTATCTAAATACTCATGAAGAAGGGAAAATCATAAACGAACCTAAAACAATCCTTAAAACAAGGACCAAGAAATTACATAATAAAACAATTACTTAGAACCTAGTTATGTGGAAGAACATGTTAATAGAAGATGCAACATGGGAAGAAGATTTCTTCGTGCAAAAACATCCATGTTTAATTAGATGTTAAGGGTAACACTTCTTTTAAGGGGAGCGACATTTCTAGCACTATATATTAGATATTACATTTATATTATTATATCAGTGTTGTATTTATTACTTGGGTAGGACTCTTAATTGTAAATGACACCATTTGCCTCCTATACATACCATGGGGGATTAGTTTTAAATAACATATAATCTTGTGCATTGGATAAAATGTAAAAGTAGGTTTCCTCCTCAAAGGGGCTTTTCACTCATTGTTTTTATTTCATTCCCAAGGCATGGACTTACTTATTCCTTCCACTTTTATGTTATTTGGGGTATTTGGTGCATAACAAAATGAGAAACAAAGAAACACCATTTAAGCCATGCAAGGAGGATGGGTGAATGGTGATGATAATGCCTTAACTCTCATCCATTTTATTATATTGATTATGATTATTTCAACTTAGTGGTAGGTTACATCATGGTTACTTTATCTCCTATTTATAATAAATGAGATTCATTTGTATAGGTATATTATCTTATCTTTTGCATTGGATATATTGCAAAAGGAGGTTTCCCCCTCAATGAGGATTATTGTTCATTGACTCATTAATGTTCTCAAGGAGTTGATCTAATTTTTTTTTTTTTTTTTTAAGTTCTTTGGGGAATTTAGTTCATAAAAATTGGTATCGGCGCATATGGCCTTTGGATTAGCTCCTCCAAAATGAGTCATCTTGCCAATTTTTTCCCTCCTCCTTCCGTGACTCAAGTTGTCATAAAATTACTTGAGTGACAGGATGCTTTGGTATAATATGTGTATCATGGTTAAAAGTTGTCATTAGGACTCACACACAATAATGTTTTTTCTTCATGTTTAAATATTTCTAAAATACAAAAAAATGAAATATAATAAAAGATAAATACTCACCAATACTTCCCCATATCCTCTGAGAAGGATCACTAGGTCTGGATCATGTCGTAAGTCTAAACCAGCGTAGGGATACTCCTCAATGGCTGGAATTTGTCGGCTCCACCATACAAGGTACTCATCATTACATGTGCTAGTGGAATATCCACCTCCCAATTGGTATAGTAACTCAATCTACCAAGTCATCCTAGGATCCCTTGGATCCAAGGGAAGTAGTGAGTCCCTCGGGCTCATCATCGGAATCCTACCAAAGAAGAATGAGACCAATATGCTTCCCTACCCCAAGTTTTTGTCTTTACCTGTTTTACAATTAGTTAGTTGACTCTTCATGTTTGTCAGCAACCCAATGCACCAATCAAATAGAATACCCCTCTGACACTCTACTATGATATGCATAAAAATCATGTAAGCCAAATGTAAAGTTATCGATCTAACCACTCGGGGAATCATAGTCAAAATTAATTTCAAAGGAAAGATAGAGATACTGGAAATTAAAATTTGTGTCCTTGATTTATTTGTGCTAGCCACACAATAAGTGGTTACATACTCTTGGACCATGAGGGAACCTTGTACCCTACAAACCATTCCTTTCAAAATCACCAAATCTCCTCTCCATAATCCCTGTGAGGAAATATATATAATCTATAATAATTTCTAAGTTCTCTCCTCTGATAAAAAAATACCCCTGGTCTAAATCCCAAAACCATATAAGTATTTCAAATAATCATCTTCATGCTCTAATGTTAGAGGTTCGGAATTTTTTTAACAAACCACTTCTATGAAGTGCATTGAGGATTAATGAGTCTCTAGCTGCATCTTAGTCCATGTCTTTGATTTTCATGCTCTCTCCAGATAAATGCCATCCTTGTCAAAGATATTTTTTTTAGTCATGATGCAAGTTTTTTAGTTTCCCTACAACGAATTCGCTAGCAAATATCCTACCAATCATGACCCATTCTCTAGAAAATAAATAGATAGTCATGAATTCTTGGGTAATTCGCTACCCAACAATATATTGCAAGAGAATGCATAGTCATAGTTTTACAATGAAGGAACAAAGCAATTTTTAGGGATAAAATTGTAAAATAAGCCATCAAGATGCAAGTTAAGGGATGCGAAAAATACCTAGTGGTGACGGAATTCGATTTTGTGTCACGAGGTGGATGGAGTCAACACACGAAGAAATAGGGTTCAAATGCTCTCCAAATGGTAAAAAGTCAATATGAAATTTTTTTTACATATTTTTCAATATACGCTATAAAATATTTTGTTTTTTGCCCACTTTATATAGATTTTGACCTTATTTTTGTGTAATAAGGTTATTAGTAATTCCCTTTTTGTCTACTGTCTAGTATTGTTCCTTTTAAACATGTTAACTTGAAGTACAGTGTATTTTTCATGATGGTGGTCCTTTTTATAGGTTTTTCCTCTGAAACTGGCATATAGGATAAGTCTCGATCATCATGCACTTTACATTTAGCCTTGCCATCTCTTTTAAACCTTAGGATCACACTTCATGGAAATGAGGCATTAACCCTTTGTTCTTAGTAAACTCGTAATTTTCCATGTTAGAGACTACCTAACATGGGTCACCATAGTTAACAACCTTTTTCCATTTTGGTGCCCCTGCCAAATTTTCCTCATAGGCTCGGGAGCCTTCTTAGTTTTACCATGACTTTGAGAAGAAGTCACGTGCCTCTCTTTCTCATATATTTCTGGCCATTACCTATAAGGCTCCCAATTTTTTATAAATTTGTAAATGAATTTGCAATCTATGATGCTTGCACTTCTGAGATTAATGTCAGCTTGCAAGCTTTCAGCTCCTTAAAATCCCTCATTTTCTATCTCATTATCATTAAGCCTTGCATCATTTTTCCTTTTCAACTTGAAAATCGTTTACCAAGAGGAAACATACCTCGATTGTCCTTATCTTTCTTATGTTCCTTGCATTATGCATAGGTTTGTTCCTCACGCTCGGAACTAATTTCACTTCTCCCTGACAATCGTTTCCTCCCATGTACTATATAATTATTTTATCCTTTTTTGGGATTAAATAATATGAAAAAGACAAATAAATGAAATATTCTAAAAAAAAGAGACAGAATGGAAAGATATCTAATGTTTGTTTAATAATAGTAGCTAGTTGTGCCTTGCTTAAACAGAGCACCGGTTTTTGAGTATATCAACAAGTTGAGTAATAGTATTTGGCCTTAGGATTTTAACCTTGATCATAGAGTTATGACTCCTCTGATTGGTTACTCCTCCAATAATATGGAGAGTTTTCCATTGAAAATGCATATTTATATCGTTGGTTTCTTTGTGTCGAAATATGCTCAAATCACTTGTGTGTCGTGTTGGTTCAAGGATATTTCCTATATTGACCATTCTGCATTTTCCTTACCCTCATGGGTCAACCATTCCCTAGTGTCATTTGTTCTCATCATGCATCATAAAACTCACTGTTCAAACTCGTGATTTGTGGAAGGTCTCCAACGAGTTCTTATAGGCAAGTTATATCTCATTGAAGACAACTCATATGCTCTGAGGCATTAACCTAGAGTCATAGCACCCTAGCCTTGTTTACATCATTGAAAAGCAACCTTGCACTCAACAAAGACAATTCGTCATTGGTCACTCATTGAGTGGTTTCCCTTGTTGCTCAACGTCAAGAAATCTATTCACATTTAGGGATTTTTGATATACCTTGGATTACCTTTTTATCATTGGTGAAAGTCCTCACAGCTAACAATATATTTCATTATCAATTGTTGTTGAGGGGGTATTTTCCATGTGTTATTTACATCTGGTGCATGCAGGAGACATACACGGTTGTCTGTTCTGCAAAAATTTATCCCAGTCCTTCACAATTCATATCAGTCCCTGATATTTTTTTGCATTGGATTATGGGGGATGCCTTAATGACTCCCTTCCAACATGTCTCTTCCCATCGACTTCAACTCATTTTTCTCTTGGAATGAGGTATAGAGTTTCAACAGTACATTGGGCTTACAGTTATCAGTGGCAAATTCCCTCACTATTGGGTAGTAGGAATACATAAATGTCTCCTACTTGATAGATTCTTCAGGTGTTCAAATTCAAGAATATCTAATCACACTTGTTATAATTTACTAGGTACCTTGGGGCCCATTATCATCATTAGTGGGTTCCCTCGCATTTGTTAATGGTATACATAAATGACCATAAATCAAACATTGTACCCCGTGTTCATCTTCAACTCATGTATTCGTATGGGAATGATTTTTAAGTTGAGGAAGTTTGGATAGAATACCTTGGGCCAATAGTAGCATCCTCACATTTTTCTATTGCTCGAGTTGTGCAAGACTATACCACACCTCATATGACACTGGTACCATTAAATAACCACTATTCAGCTCACTTGTATATTGTTCTTCTAATGCATGATTGGACATAGATACACTATGTATTCATTTCGTGGCTTCGATATCCATATTGACTTAGATCCACTTTTTATCTATTTATGGATATGAACTTTTGATTGGCATGGATCCATTGTGTATCATCTTTGTGGTTATTACCCACTAATATATCACATGGATCCACTTTGTATTCTTCGATGGCCATGATCATTACATCATTCATATACATATCATGGATCCACATTGTATATATTTAGTCGCCATGTTCTATCATGTAGAGCATGGACATATCTATACCAGGGAAAATATTACCCAACATACTTTTTTTGCTTTAGGTACTTTGTCAGGGCGATGGAAAATTTTAGGGGAGGAATTTATCCCATGGGATAACTTTTGAGGTTTTCCCCCAAAAAATATTCTCCATTTTCCATTTTTTCCAATATGGTTCTCCTAAATTCCATAGGAATAAAAATGTTTACTCTAAAATTCGCCAAAATTATTCAGAAATTATATAAAACCCCTGGAAATTTGAATTTTTTTTTTTTTAATCGCCAAAGATTTTATGGCTGGGAATTTGATAATTAATAATATTCACCAAGGTTTCTACACTTTAAGAAAATTATGGATCCTTAAAATTTTCCCTAGTCGGGGCTGGACTCTTTGGAATCTACAACCTTGTTTTCTCCGCATCTTGTTCCAATGGTTATTATAATGTATTTCAGTCATCATGTTTCCTTCTAACCTCATACATTAGGGACATGATGGCCGTCCTAATCATTACACTTTATGTAATAACTTAGACCTTGATAGGTCAATTTATCACTACGAAAAACACTATGACAACAATTCGGAGATTATTGTTACGGTTATGAGGATATGGGAAACCTAGAGCAAGGATTGGGAAAAAATTATGCCAAGGACCTAAAATATATAAGGAAAATGATGATGAAACCCCAATTAGATAAGCATAAGGGAGAGTTTGTTCTTTTGGAACTAGAAGAAGAAAGCAATAGGGATGAGCTTTAGGAAATGGAGACAAAATTAAAGAGTAATTAGAGAAGGTGTTGCATTGGAAATTATAGAAAAGATGAAGGCTTGATTATTTGACAAATTTTGCATCCACAACTATCTCAATGCATTCTCTTAGAAAAGACCAGGTGGAATCCATGGAAGAGGACATAGGTCCAGAACTAGTAAGAGAAATCCTGGATAGAGAACTCTCATTTATCCCATATATAGAAAGAAGGAATATAAACACAAACAATAGATATGGTGGAAAAAACACTTGAATATTTTTTTTGATAGAACAATATGTAAGGATTTACACAAACCATATAGTAAACAATAGCATTAGAACCCTAAGAATATGGTATAAAAGAAGCATTTTTTTTCAAAATTTTGGGTTTTTTAAAGATTTATGGACTATTTCAATATCATAAACTTGTATTGAATAGTTGGATGGTCAGAACATATCCCCCCCCCCCCCCCCCCCCCCCGAGGGTCTTCCATTTTAATACAAAACATACCCATTTATGTATTAAATTCAGTCACAACAATCTTGAGACTAAGCACAAACTTACAACAGATTCAAGACAATTTAGGCATGAAATGACATAACAATACTGCAATAGGAGGTTGCACTTGTATATTATCAATAATGGAATAAAATCAATGATACAATGTCATGCGAGCTTGCATGAATGCAAGACAATTCGAATTCACTAGATGTCATTCGAATTGCATGGATGGGTGCAGCTTAATTGTCCGTTAGCCACACTGAACACACCAGTTAACCACTCATCTATCCATGATTGACTCTATCTGAGTCCTAATTGAATCGAAGTCCAATAAATTATTGATTCTAACTAAATGTAACTCAACTACATGTCAATCAGTAGGTGGGAGTGCATCACTAACTCCAGTCATCTCCAATGAAGTGAACTAAACTGATACTAGTCACCAGAAGTTTTTGGAGGCACGTCAACTCACTCCAGTTCACCCAAATCAGCCCAAATAGACAATGAAATGAGGGAGGCACCTTTACAACTCAGCTTAACTGATTGTTAGGTGAAACAACATTCAGTTAACTAATTGGTGCACTTATGACAATCAGATCACCCCAGAATTACTCCCTGATTGAAGGAGGAATCCTAGTTAGCCTCCCTGATTGAAGGAGAAGGCTTAGTTGGCCTCCCTGATTGAAGGAGGGCGTGGGTGTGCTGATGTTAATTCCAATTCAATTCAATAAACTTAGGAAAGTTGTTAATTAGGACAAAATTGACCAAATAGGTGTGTGGGTTGGATAATGACTCCAACACCCCCCCTTAAGCTATACTCATGTGGAGGAGTAAAATAAAATGCATAAAATGCTAGGGCCCCGGCAACAAAGTCCATAGGTCACCTTGTACAAAAAAGTAACTCTAAAATGCTAAGTGAGGAAAGAGGGAAAAGCTAGTGGGAACCCCCCCCCCCCTCAAGCTGAACACTGACAAAGTAATTGGTCACCTTGATGAACTCACCCCCAATAGTGAACGGAGGTAAGTGAACTTTTTCTCAGTAAAGTTCTTGGTGAAGATATATGTAATCTGCTCATCTGTAGGGAAGTATTGCAGAACAATTGTCCTGTCATGCACCAACACCTTGATGTAGTGCATGTGAATCTTAACATGTTTGTTCCTCTGCCGCTGAATTGGATATGTGGAGATCTTGGTATGACTTTGGTTGTCATAAAATATGACTGTGTACAAAGCACTACCAATATCAAAAACTGAAATAATTCCTTGCAACCAAAGAGCTTGGATGCAAGCATTCACTGCTCCCATGTACTCGGCCTCTGCTGAAGACAATGCAATGGCAGCCTGCTTTTTTATAGACCATAAAATGGGGGCCACCACCAAACATAAAGACATACCTGGAAGTGGACTTTCGATCTATGGAATCCCCTGCCCATTCAGAATCTGTAAAACCAACTAACTCTAGCTCAGAATCTGCGGCATAGTGAATGTCGCAAGATCTAGTACCCTGAATGTACTGAAGGATCCTCTTGGCTGCCTTCCAATGGACCTCATGAGACTGCTGCATATATATTGATACATCATTCACAGCATAACAAATTTCAGGCCTTGAATGTGTCAAGTATAGCAAGCTTCCGATCAACTGGCGGTAAATAGTGGAATCCATCGATGGAGTGGATTTTCCCTCTTCAAGATTGATTCCTGAGAGAAAAGGAAATGGGGAAGCCTTGAAATTAGCCATGTTAAACTTAATTAATAGGTATGAAATATACTTTGACTAAGTTACCATTATCCCATCATATTCTTGAAATATTTCAATCCCAGGGAACTGTTTCAGTAGGCCCAAATCACTCATTTCAAAAGCATCATGAAGAGCAATTTTTATGAAAGCAATCGAAGCAAGTGTGCTTCCTATTATCAAAATATAATACTATGATCAGAATATTACCATCATACTGCTGTAAATATACATTAGGATCATATTTTCATCTCTGGAAGTTTTGTGAGAGCAGAAAGGAATCCATTTTGACATACCAAGATCTTGGGGCCTGTTTCAACCCATATAATGATTTCTGCAACTTACATACCAAGGAAGGATCTAATATATAGCCATCGGGATGCTTCATGTATATCTCCTCATGCAAGTCTCCATGAAGAAATCACTCTTGACATCCATGTGATGCACCTCCCAGTGCTTGGATGCGGCGATGGCCAAAACTAGTCTTATGGAGTCCATCTTCGCCACCGGTGCAAAGGTCTCATGATAGTCAACTCCTTGGACCTGGGAGAACCCTTTTGCAACTAGATGAGCTTTGTATTTGCAGGGTGTTCCATCTGCAGCAACCTTTTTCTAATACACCAACTTTCATTGAACTAATTTCCTTCGAGGTGGAAGGGAAACTAGCTCCCAAGTTGCATTTTTTCGAAGAGAATTAAACTCTTCGTCCATAGCATCTTGCCATATCGGATATTTCTGAGCATGGTAGTAGGACTTAGGATCTTACCCAATCATTAAATAACATGTCTTGAACAGAAATTACTCATTACAAGAGAGAGCATTACTTGCTCTTTGAAAATCAGACTGGGTTCTTCTTGGATCAACAGGATTTCCAATGTTTGGCCCGACGGAAGAGAGTGTCTTTTTGGCCCAAGTTGGGAGATGATTTTGCAAATCAGAATATGATTATAAACCGATATATTTTTCTTACTGATATCATATAATATATCAGAAAAATCAGAGCCTTCACTCCCACTTTCATCACCCAAATGATCAGCAGAACAGGAGGGAATTTCAACAAAATTTTCTTCAACTAGTTCTACCTCTTGGAGAGGTTCTTCAAAATGGACACTTCTTTTAATGAATATTTGTTTGGTTCTGATATTCAGAAGTTTGAATCCCTTATATTCTTCTGTATATCCAATGAAAAAACATTCAATACTTTTCGGTTGCAAATATTTCCTCTTGTCAAGCGGAATTCGAGCCCATGCAGTGGACCAAAAAACCCTAAAATTTGACACATCTGGATTGTGTCCAAAATAAGATTAAAAGGAGTCTTTCCTTTCATGAAAAAGTGAGGGACTCTGTTCTAAATGTGTGCAGTAAAATTCATATCCTCAGCCCATAGGTTTGCAGCCAAACCTTTGGCTTTCAGCATGCAGGTAATCATCTCTTTGAGGGCCCAGTTTTTCCTTTCGGCAACACCATTTTGTTGTGGTGTGTAGGGAATGGAGTGTTGGATTTGGATCCCACTGTCAGCATATATTTGCAGCAATTCAGAATTGATATACTCTCCTCCATTAGCTTATATGAGATACTTTATCTTCCTCCCATAGGAATTCTCAATAGATGCTTTGAACTCAGCGAATCTTTCCAAAACTTCAATTTTTTTCTTTAGGAAGAAAACCCCAAGTGTATCTAGGGAAATCATCAATGAAGGTAAGTACATACCATGAACCACTCATGGATGTTGTATGCATGGATCCGCTGATATCAGAATGAATCAGCCCCAAAATACTTTTTGCACGGCATTCCTTTCCCCGATCAAACTTGTGCTCAAGGTGTTTGTCGACAATACAAACTTTGCAAATTCCACTAGAAGTTTTGATGGCTGGGAGGCCTTCAACCATGGAATTTTTATGAATTTTCTGAAAATATTTGAAGTTCAAATGAGTCATTCCCATGAGTCAGAAGAGCAGTGGGCTTTGCATCCACCACAAACTAGGAAAACTCATAGGCCTTAGCATGATGGTTTTCTATGCATGTTGCAACGAGCTTCCTGAATCAAATTTCAATGATTTCAACATCATTCGGGATAAAAGTAACTCTCTTGGGAACTCCGATATGATTCATTTGATATACACTCAAAAAATTGGAGGCCAAGAAGGGTACATACAGAACATAAAAAACACTACCATGTCCAATTTTTACAGTACCTTTTCCTTTTGAAATGATATGAGAATCATCTCCCATGTGGATGGGAATGCTTTTGTCGGTGTCCAGGGATGAGAAGGATTCTCTACTTTCCATCATGTGATTTGAAGCTCCATAGTCTATGAGGAGAGCTTTGGGCTTCGAGGTGATTGCCATGGAATCATATCCTCTTTCTTGTTGGGAATCTCTATCTTGATTATCTCTATTATGAACACTCTCCAGAAGATTGATATTGTTCCTCTCAAGGAGAAGAGTCATCCCATCAAGCTTTTTCTTCATGCAGGCATGTTCAGGTTGAAATCCCTTCCCACAATAGAAACACTTGACTTTCTCTTTGCCTTGGTTTCATTTGTTCTTGTGTTTCTTTGAGCCGGAAGGCTCTTCTTGTTGTTGGTTCTTCTCTTTTGGCTTTGAAGCATCAAACTTATTTTGATTCTTCTGCTTTCCTTTACCCTTCAAATCTTTGGGCCCTGAAGCAAATAGTGCTTGATCTTTTGAGGATCTGATGATCCCCATCTGCACAAGTTTGTCATGCTCATTTGTGAGGGACTCAATGAAGGCATTGAGAGAATGCATTTTCCAATTTGGGATTGTTAGCTTCCCAGTATGGAATGTGGAAACAAAAACTAAATAATCTGAACCAAGTTTTGAGAGGATATCTAGGATGAGTTGATAATCATCCTTCTCAACCTTGCACTGCTTTAATTGGAGCAACAAGTGCTTGAATTTTGTGAAGAAATCATTCAAAGTTTCATAGTTTCATGGATTCAGGGAAATCAACTCATTCTCTAGTTGATAGATCCGTGGATCATCTTGCTTGTCAAATAAGGAAGAAATCTTATCCCAAATCTCCTTTGGAGTCCTCAATCCCGTGATGTGGAATAGAATATCTATGGAAATAGATAAACACAAGAAACCATAAGATTCATCCAGCTTACTCGAGTACTTTTCCTTCTCAATAGAATTTTTTGGCTCTGCTTCTGTGTTCATTGTGACTCTGTAGATCCCTTTTGAATGGAACTGAATCTCCATGTCCTCCTTCCATTGGTGGTAGTTGAAAGGAGTAAGAGGATTCATAGAAGTAGCCATGAAGTTGAGGTAGCGAATGCAGTGAAGGACCTGTAAAAACCTGTAATCAACACAAAAAGGGAACTCTAAGGTCAAATAGCGTGCACATTTCAAGTTTTCATCACACCCAGCTTAATTGAACAAGAGAGCTTGATCAAAAATTCCTTTGCTTAGGACTTATTTGGTAACCCTTCGGCTTCTGGTGCAGTGCCAGAATTTTTGAGCTTTTTTGCTCAAATTTGCATGCTAGATCCGTCAAAAATCATGTTTTTGAAGAAGATCTTTGTCTCGTCGTGGCTCTGATACCATATTAAATTTATTCACAGCAATCATGACAAATCACAGACTTAGAAGCGATTCAAGACAATTTAGGCATGAAATGACATAACAGTACTGCAATAGGAGGTTGCAGTTGTATATTGTCAATAATGGAATAAAATCAATGATACAATGTCATGCGAACTTGCATGAATGCAAGATAATTTGAATTCAGTAGAGCTCATTTGAATCACGTGGATGGGTGCAGCTTAATTGTCCATTAACCACACTGAACACATCAGTTAACCACTAATCTAGCCACGATTGACTCTAACTGAGTCCTAACTGAAACGAAATGCAATAAATGACAAAGTCTAACTGAATGTAACTAAAATACATGTCAATCAGTAGGTGGGAGTGCATCACTAACTCTAGTCAGCTCCGATGAAGTGAACTGAACTGATACTAGTCACCAGAAGTTGTTGGAGGCGCATTAACTCAGTCCAGTTCATCCAAATCAGCCCAAAAATAGACAATGACATCAGGGAGGTGCCTTTACAACTTAGCTTAACTGATTTTTAGGTGAAACAACATTCAGTTAACTAATTGGTGCACTTATGACACTCAGATCACCCCATAATTACTCCCTGATTGAAGGAGGAAGCCTAGTTAGCCTCCCTAATTGAAGGAGAAGGCTTAGTTGGCCTCCCTGATTGAAGGAGGGCATGGGTGTGTTGATGCTAATGCCAATTCGAGTCAATAAACTTAGGATAGTGGTTAATTAGGCCAAAATTGACCAAATAGGTGTGTGGGTTGGATAATGACTCCAACATTATGTTTAAAATACTCTAAAGAGATTGGAATATGCAAAAACAAAACTAATGGCATGGGAAGAGGAAAAGTGGTGTCAAAAGAGATAAGCCACTTGGCTTCCTAAAGGAGACAACAATACCAAATTTTCCTGTAATTTTTCAAAATTAACATGAGGAAGAGTAATAACAATATATGGGATATTCAATCCCAATATGGTTCAAGAGTTTCTAGTTCCAAGGGGATTAGGTTTCTCATTACAATACTCTTTTCAAAGAGCCCACGAGAGAAAACATAATAGAAATTATAAAACTTTCCTCTTTCTTTCCAACTTTTGTTGAGGAAAAAGTGATGGTTTGATGGAGGAAATTTATAAAAAAAAGAATTAAAGGATGTGCTTTTTTCCTTTTAGAAAGATAAGATCTGAGGTCTAGATGAATTTCCCTTCTAGTTTTATCTAGGATTCTACGATCCATAAGGGAGGCTCTTCTAGAAATGGTGGAAGAATCTATGGTTTTAAGGCGGGTTTTAAGGGCATTAAACTCTAACTTTTTATCATTGAGACCTAGGAAAGATGCTCTTTATACATTTGAATATTTTAGGCTAGTCTCTTTTTATATCTCATATATAAAATTATTGTAATGGTGATTTCTAGGAGATTAAAACGTATACTATCAACCTCTATTTCCTTGGAACAATTCAGATTTTCTATTGGTAGACAAATCTATGAGGCTATTGGGGTGACTCAAGAAGGTTTGCATTCCATCAAGGAAAAAAATTGATAGCATTTTTTTATCAAATTGAACATATCAAAATCCTATGATAGAGTGTCATGATTGTACATAAAACTCATGCTAATTCATATTGGATTTTGTTTTCTCATAGTAAACTAGCTATAAGGTTGCATGAGTTCAATATCTTTCTTATTACTTATAAATATTGCTTTTTCATCCCCATTTTCAACCCCTTTTAGAGAATTGAGATAGGAGGTCTTCTTTTCCCCTTCTTTTATTACTAGTGGCTAAGGGTTTGACGAGATATAGAAAATCTTTGAGGGAGTTGAGCAATCTATAAGGTATAAAAATAGGAAGAAACATTAGTTTAACTCTTTTACTCTTTGTTGATTATGTATCACTATTTGGTAATGTTTTTCTCTATTTTTTTTGCCTCCTAATGGGCTATGAAAGTAAATTAATACCATATTCAAATATTCATATATTCCTTTTAATAAGGGCTTGAAGTGTTTGGGAATCAATTTAAAGGAAAATGATTGTGGTTATTAGCATTATATATAGTTGTATACAAAAGTGGAAAAATAATTTGGTGTAATAAATGGCTTTCATTGGGTGGAAGACTCACTCTCATCAAATCAACGTTGGAATCAAAACTAGTCTATTGGATTTCACTTCCTCACATCCCCATTGGAATATAGAAGAATATAAGAAAAATAATGTTTCTTAGAGAGGAAAGAAGGAAAAGGATGCCATGGCCAAGATAAACTTGAAAAGGTTTTCCGTGCCAAATCCACAAGGTGGATAAGCTATAAAAATAAATAGGTATTTGGTGAGGCATTAACAACCAAGAGACCGCCTTAAGGGATTGTAGAGGGAGAAAATTTATGGAAACATGTTATTAGGAAAAAATATATGGATTCATTGATAGTTGAGGAGCGAATAAAATTTTTCTCAAATGATTTTTGAATTCTTCAAGAAATAAATCATATATCTATTCCTATACATAATGGAAAAAATAGATTTGAATACTTTTCATTCAAATATTAGGACTTTTCTCCTTGATCTAGAAAAAAAGTATTCATAAAGACACTTCGAAAACTAGATACACATTGTTATCCATGACCTCCTCTTCTAATCTAAAAGCACTAGCTTGGAAAATAAGGGTTTGTTTTGAAATCTCATGTGTTTTGGTGTTTAGTTTTCTATAAACATTATCAAAAAAAAAATTGTCTTTTAAGTTTCTAATTGTTTCCATTCTTGGATATAAAGACAAATTTTGCAAATTATTTTTACCATTTTCCCAATTGATAACAAGCTTGGAGTGCATCAGAATCTAGATTTATTCAATACCTTTTCAAAATATGTCTCTCTTTGATCAAGTTAGTGTTATAATTCACACTATACCATTTTCTTTAAACCTTTTATTAGTATATATGTGCTAAACATAACATTCATTTTTCCCTTGGAATACAATTCATCTCACCCTCAAACCTATATAGAGAATGAGATTCCCGATAATTGCTAAAACCAACAGCAATTGGCTCATGAGAAGCCCCAATCAACAATTGGCTCATGAAAGATAAAACATGTCACATGCCTAGGATTTGAACCGGGGGGAGAGAATAACATTGCTTCTTTCAACCACCCAAGCTAGACCCAATTGAAAAAACACAACATTATATATATATATATATATAATATCATGGTTGTGCAATAATAATTATTGGTAGTTTATGGAGTTCTAAACTAATAATCAATTGGATCATTAAAGGCTTAACCTTCCAAGTTCTTTGTTTCCATTACATTAGTGACAAAAAATCACGTGGCCTTAAATAATAAGAAGGATACAATGAGATACTCCCAACCCTCTTCCTCTTGAGGGTTGGGACATTGAAAGGTTGTTTGACTCTTAAAAAACATTGGATTAATTGTTTTTTAGAAAAGGCTAGTGACCATATATTGGATGATTAGACTCAAAACACTAGCCTAAAAGGTTAAGTCTCTCCAAACTCATATGGAGTGATGATTACGATTGACATTAATGAATATATGGGTTTCCTTGTTATACATCCATAATGATGATATAACTATGAAATAACATGGGGCTTATGAACCTCTATAAAAGAATCCAGCATTCAAAAAATTAGGAATTTGATTTTTTATCTTTATAATTTGCATTTGAAAGAAAGTAAAAAAAATTGTTATACTTAAAATGACCCCTTTTTCGCTACTTTAGTCTCTCCTCTCCTTTCCCATTTAGTTATAGGATGGATGAAAAAACCATCGCATATGTATATTTGGACATGTTCGGGTACACAGGGTACTCCCAAAAGACCGAACAGCTAGAGCAACCACTTCACACAAATAGATCACAGATCAATACACCAATGTTTGTCATGTGGTTAAAACCTTCGAGAGGGAAACAGTCCACGGCCCCAGCCAAATAGCTACTTGGAGCAATTTATTATGCAAAAGAAAGAAAGTTACATATGAGCTTCTCATAATCGATCAACTAGCCAATGACCCTCCATGCTCTTTAAATAGATATCATGGACCAATCGGGTGTTAAGCCACGGATCAATGTTAGGTATGATCTAAGAGAAGTTGAACCGTCAGATCACTTTATGTTTAGAGCATATCGTGACCGTCGGATTAGACTATTTACAAATGCATACTAATGCATACTAAAGAAACACACTTTACCTAACAGATATATTACACAAGTTGATCTTAACTAACTCCTAAGTGTCTAAATATCCTAACAGGACAATGTTGAATTTGGATGACCACAGTTTGGGACTTTCCAACCAATATGGATCCAATCATATAGAGGAGTTATACACTTTTTATAATTAGATGGACATTGAATTACCAAATCCCACTTATTACTATGTGGTTAATTTAACATGGTAGAATCATAAGACAACAAAGAGGGTATGATGTCAATTATATGCATGCCCAATCGAGATATGATCAAATGGATTTCCCTTAGATATTAGCCTAGCCTTTATGACCCCTATTACAACCCAAACCCTTACTTCTTGTGATAAATCCTTAAATCATAATCAAGACCTTGGTTGAACTATAAGGGGATACCCAATGTCACCACAATAGCTCGCTCACGCACTTTATCCCACATTCATGGGGAGTAATAGTTGTTTAGATTAGACTTAGTATATAATTACGTGTTGAGGCCAATGAAGGCATTCATGAGTTATTTGTATTGAGCTTGCTCAAAGGAGGTTTCCCCCTCAAAGTGCCTTGCGATCAATAAATCATTTATGTGTTATGTTATTTATGTTATATCATGCATTTTCATTATTTATCACAGTAGGTTTTTCTCATCTAGTATCAGAGCACTTTCTTGGGCTCACTGGGTGGAATTTTTACCAATGTTTTTTGCAGTGGCTTCCCGATGCTGTGATTATTGCAATAGATCTTCTTATTTGCATATGTATTGTTCATTTCAATTGCAAGTTCGTATCAACGAATAACCCCTATCCGCTTAACTATGGGAAGTACCTGGGCATAGCTCTAAAACTCATTGTGAGGATTACCACGTGAACCCCAAAGTAGTTGGCCATTGAGAGGACCTACCAACGAAAAGAGAAATGGCCCCTATTTGATTGGCTAGTTCCCACCCATGAGGTAAACCAAGAGTTGTCGTTTGTGGAAAAGTGGTTATCAATTTTGTAAATTTTTCTTTAAAGCACAACTAGGGCTAAAACAATATATTTAAGTTTAACTGAAATAACCACACATGAACTTCTTTATAGTATGCAGCGGAATATAAAACTGAGAACCATTTACAACATCAATCACATCAATAGAAATGACACAATATTTTTGGGTAGAAACCACCGGAAAAAACCAAAGATGGGAAAATCGGTGCAACAATATCAGAGGATATTTTTATGAAGAAAATACAGAGCTTTTACAATATCCAAAAATCGATTTATGCCCTAGAAGGAAAAATCGAAACACCCAAAAATCACTAAGAAAAACCTGTGAGATGGCATGGTTCCCAAGGCAGCTTGCTATTGTACGGCATGATGTTGTACGGTTGTACGATGTTGTTGTTATTGTTATATGGTGTACCTCCACCAAAGTCTTCTATCTCTCTCCTCTACAATTTAGGGTTGTCTTCCTGAGTTAGTACTCCTTCGTCTTCTTCACTAAAATTCTCTCTCACATACTTCTTCCTCTGTCTCTGTCGAAATGCAACTGTGTCCTCCCCACCAATTGATTTCTCTTTTATAACTTTAGGTAAATTGAAAACCCCAATTTCACTTTCACTTAAAGTCAATAAACAATTAGATCACTTTAATTATTTTAGGAAAAATAATGAAATACAACTTACTTCCTAATTTAAGCCTAATGCACGTAGGAAGACCTTCCTTGTTGCTGTTAGTTTAACACTCCCTCTCAACGGGGAAGGGATTCGATAGCAACCCCAAATTATCCCTCAACTTCACAAAACTCTGACTACAAAGTGCCTTGGTGAAAATGTCTGCCACCTGCTCATCCATGTGTATGTACTCCAACCGAATGGTTCCTTTCCAAACACAATCTCTCAAGAAGTGGTACCTGATGTCTATGTGTTTGCTTCAGTCATGGAACATTGGATTCTCAGATAGCCTGATGCCACTCTGATTGTCACAGTGAAATATTGTAGCCTCTATCTCACACTCAAACAACCCTGAAAGTAACTTCCTCAGCCACATACCCTCACAAGCATCCATGTTGGATTCCATGTACTCAGCCTCTGTCGAGATCAATGCAACTGTCTTCTGCTTCCTACTGAACCAAGAGACAACCCCTAACCCAATGCTGAAACAACAACCTGAAGTACTCTTTCGGTCCTCTACACATCCTTCCAAGTCAACATCTTTGAAACCTACTAACTGTACACTCCCCCTGTGTTCATAAACCAATCCATACTCCATTGTACCTATGATGTAGCGAAGTATGTGCTTCGCAGATGTCCAATGCACTCTCTGAGGGTCCACCATGAACTGAATCAAAGGGTTGAATGCAAAGCCAATTTCTAGTCATGTGTTGACCAAATACATAAGTGATCTGATAAGCTGAAAATACAAGGTAGGATCAAATTTGTATGACCCCGATGCATCAATTTTCCTCTAGTTGGAAACTATAGGTATGGCCATAGGCTTGCAATCCTTCATCCAAAATATCTTAAAGATCTATAGTACATACTTCCCATGTTCAATAAAGAAGCATCCATCTCTCTGCCAAACCTCCAAGCCCGTAAAGTAATGCATCAAACCAAGGTCTTTCATCTCAAACTCCACTACAAGGTTGGACTTGCAGTCTCCAATCAACCTCTCATCTCCTATAAAAAAGAGATCATCCAAATATAGGACCAGTATGAGAGGCACCCCACATGTCAAGAAGTACAAGTTGTGGTCAGCCTCACTCCACTGAAATCCCATCTCTTGTATATAGTTATCTATCCTCGAGTACCATGCTCTAGATTCCTGCTTGAGCCCATAAAGAGCTCTATGCAGCCTGCATACATGCGTCTCCATGTTCTCCACATTAAACCCCTCTAGCTGCTCAATATATACCTCCTGCTCTATCACTCCATTGAGGAAGGTAGTCTTGACGACCATATGATGGACTCATCAACCCATCTATGTTGCTAAAGATATAATGGTCCAAATAGAAGAATACCTGGCTATAAGGACGAAGGTCTCCTCATAGTCAATACCCTCCTTCTGTGAAAACCCCTTAGCCGTGAAGCGTGCCTTATACTTATCTACGCTTCTGTATGCTCCATGCTTCACCTTATAGATCCATCTAGATCCCACCACCTTCTTGCCTTCAGGTCTCGACACAACCTCCCATACCTGGTTCTTCATGATTGAGTCATACTCCTCAACCATGGCGTCCTACTGTTGATGTATTTGTAGCTACATAATGTATTCATATGTATTTCTTATGTATTGTAACCAGATGTTTATTCTGGGATGTATTGGAATTTATTTGAGTCATGTCATACCCCGATGTTTATTCCAGGAAGTTTCTATAATGAGAAAGTCATGTCAAGTCATTGTGGGTAACCCTGCTATTGGTCAAGTGTTAAAGTCCCCATAGTTGTGGGGCCCTTGTGTTATTAGACTATCCTAGTGAAGTCGACCCTAGGTGAGTCATTGTAAGTTAGGGAAATAGTCCCCACCATTGTGTTACCCTCCTATTGGTCGGAGGAGGCAAAATCCCCACAAGTGATGGGTCACTAGGGTTATTAGACACTCCTAGAGATGTCGGCTCTAGTAAGTAATTGTTAATTGAGGCCGACATGTTGGAGTGGGTTCCAAGTGAACGGAAGAATATAAATAGAGAGTGAGAGCCTCTGTATTTATCATACTCATACACACACACTCACTCATTGGGGCACTTGAGTGAGAGATGAGAAGCTCTCTCAGTGTGAGAGAGAGAGACTGCTGCTGTCGGGAGATCACTTATTGTTTTGGGGCTTCTCTATTTTGGTGCTAAATCTATCTCTGAGGAAGTTGTGGGGTTTTCACCATTTATGGTTTCCCCAAGGATAAACACTGTTTCCATTGTCTCTTGTGTTGTGCTTATGTTTTATTGCTATGCATGTTATTCTCTCAGTAAAGATCCTAAAATAATGCTTGCTTATATGATAAAAATATAACATGGTATCAGAGCTAACCTAAGAAGAAGACATTGTGCAACTGCAGAAGCTAGGGATTCTTACTTTTTGGGTCTCTCTCCACAATCCATCAGCAAAAGTATGCTAGGCTGACTCTCCATTGAAGGACGCATCTTTCTATCGAAGCAGAATTCGATTCCGAGCATTTTCATTTTTCGAGGTGGAAATTAGGGCTTTACACAGAAGAGGAATTTTTGAGTGAGCCCAGCATAGGATTTTTCTCCTCATCAAAACCGAAGTTTAGAGACCTGGATCAAGAAATTTGGTTGGGTGAAACTCCGAGAAATTCACACCCTAGTTTGACCCCGAGCTAGAAAAACCCTAAATACTAAAACTGCTAAGTTTTTGTACATTCTCTATATCCGAAGATTGGAGAAGGATCAGTAGCTGAAAATTTCAAGGACTGAAGAAAAAATCCTGATTTACACTGTATCCAAAATTCAGCCTCATATTATATTCTTGGAGATATGATCCCTCCAAGTCAGGGTTCCAGCCTCTTCTAGAATTCATCCCTAAACAGGACACCTGGGGAGAAAAGCTATATCTTGGGATACAAACGTCCAAATGGAATTCCTGAAGATGTTCCAGAAAGAAAACAGAATGTAATTTCAGTGGTCTAAATATCAGAGTCATAAGATGAACCAGTGACATGTGGCATGCCATACAACTTCATTGTTCTGAACAGTCCTATAACAGGCCACCTTGGGAAAAGGATCATAAATCCCAATTGGTGAAACCAATTCTGATGAAACCTACAATGTTGGATCAGGGACATGTGAAGTTACCTCAATGCAAAATTTTAGACATAGATAAGTATTAATTTCAGAGATATCGCAGAAGCAGTGACAGGAATTTCTGCAGAAGAAATTGGAAAACTAGGGCTTCCTGTTTCCGGAGCTTCGCTCCACTGTTTTCAGAAAAGGAGTACATTGGATAGCTCCATTTGAAGATATCTATCTGTCCATCCAATCAGATCTGAGATATTCCAATTTTTGAACATTAGGGTTTTTGTGACAAACCCTAGATCAGCCAGCTCCGGAATAAGGACGAACACCTCAAATCGATTCCAAGTTTTGAAAATTAGGGTTTCTGTAACAAACCCTAGATCAGCCATCTCCGGAATAAGGACAAACACCTCAAATCGGTAAGATCTAATCTTTTGCTATTTCCATTTGAGGTTCTCATTTCAAAGTGATCTATCACCTTAGCTTGATGATAAGCTTGGTGAAGTTCACAACTTCCAAGCATGGAGGTATATGATCTCTCTGAAGAAAATGAATGGGACACCTACATGAGTAGAGAGGTTCCAGTTCCAGAGGGAGATGAGGCTAGAAGCCTTACACAAGAAGAACTTGGTCAAGGCCAAGAAGATCATTGCCGATTCAGTCATGAATCAACTTGTACTACAAGTGTCTTCCTTAAAGACACCGAAGATGTTTGATTCCTTGACCAAGCTATTTAAAGGGAAGAACATACATCAGAAGATGACCTTAAGAAACAAGTTGGAGAATGTGAATATCCAGAATGCAGAGACCATGCAGTCATAAGGGTCTCTCAAATCAAAGAACAACTTGAAGCGGTAAAAGAAGAAGTGAAGAATGCAGAAGCGGTGATGGCCACCTTGAATGGCCTCCCAGGATCATTGGATTCATTCATTCAAGGAATGTGTGCCAGAAGGAAGTGATTACTTTCAGTAGACTGTGGGAAGAAGAAGAAGCTCGACTCATAAGAAGAGAAGAGAATATGGGAGCAATTGAAGATCAAGGTCTCACCATCCAAAGAAGATCCCTCAAGCAATGAGGAATATGAAGAACTCAACTCTTGAAGAATCTCTTATCCACCTTAGCATTTGGATAAGAAACGATGATATTATGAATGAAGAAGACGATGAAGCTGAAGGCTCAAGAAGGAGTCTACCCACAAAACAAATAAAGATAAGTATTCAATTGTCATTTCATGATATTGTTCTGTTATGCATTTGTTTATATTTAGTTGATGTATTATGCATGATAGGATGTTTGTATTAATGACAGTGTACTTCTAACATGCATGTTATGGGTAAGTAGCTCATGGTTCTATACAACTCTCCATTGCTACTTATCTAGAATGAAACCTCTTTGTTGACATATTGGATTAGTGCACAATCTCAATGTTGTCTTGGTAGAGATGGAAGGCATCTAGAAAAGTTTCCGTGAGATATGGATGAATGTTGTATTGGCTAAAGTAGTTGCATGATCATATATTTATGCATAAGAATTTGCCAGTATGAATATTCCTTATAAAATATTTCTAACCATATAAATACATTTGACTTGTAGGAAAGATCGCATACATAATCGACTACAAGCAAAGAAGGATGAGACTTGTTCCGAAGAAAAAGTGATGACATTTCAAAATGAAAATAATATGACAAATGCAGCGACATCATTGATGCAGAACCTTCCAAGAACAAAGGGAAGATCAGTTCAAGAAGAATGATGTCTCGAATGCAGTATCGATACATGAAGGAAAGTTTGTAGTTCCATCATGCTATAGATGGAAACATCGCGGGATACAAGGCAAGATTCGTAGCACGAGGCTTTTCACGAAAAGAAGGCATAGACTACGAAGAGACATTTGTAGCCATTGCAAGTGAAGACACATGATAGGCAGAATCATGTGTGCAAATGAAAGAAGGCCTTGTACGTGCTTAGAAAACACCCATGGGATAACACATACATGAGGAGCTTGATGAAGATCTGAACCTTTGCTACAAGGTGGATAAAGGATGACAAGCTCACAGATGGGTGCAAGAGGAACTTTTGAAAAGGTTCAAGATAGAGGATCTTGGTATCCAGTGATCCTAGATGGATACATAGAATATTAGTAGCATAGGAAGCTACTTGTCACTCCGGTACATAATGTTTCAGTGCATAGAGTACAGAAGACAGAGGGAGTATGATGCTTCAGAGGGAGTGACTGCAGAAGATCCTGAGGTTCGACATGATATGACAGGATGGACATATTACTGATGACTCTAGGCTTTACTGAGAGTAGAGAGGATTCCAACCTTTGCTTCAAGGTTGGAGGCGGAAGACCAGTGATGCTCCTGTTATGTGTCGATGCACTACGTTCTAGGCATGGAGGTGTGGACAAGGGAAGTATGCAGTAGAGATCCTGAATAAGTTCAGGATGATGGACTGTATGACCACACCTATGGCATCGAACCTGAAGCTATTGAGTGTTGCTTCATCAGAGTCGGTTGATGCCATGATGTATCATACCTAACAGATACGAGACCAGATACTTGCTTTGTTGTGAACACATTGAGACATGTTCACTTGATGGTTGCAAGTATCATACGAATCAGAAGATTAACCTGGAAGGTTATATGGATTCAGATTGGGCAGTGCCATTGATAGGAAGAGCACTTTAGGGTGCTTCTTCAGTATGAGATCATGTGTGATCTCTTGGTTGACAGGATGGAGTCCTGCATGGCGCTGAGTACAGCCGAGGCAAAAGATGTTGCCACTTGCTATTTGGGAGGTAGTATGTTTCCTTTGAAAACTACTATTTGATTTGCTTGATATGACTTGAATTTTTGGTATGATGCAGAGAGGAGCAGTGAAGCTCCAGTTTGTGATACAGATCAAGATCTCTAGAAAGAGGGAGTTCTAGCATAGCTGGTAAGACAGGTCGTCTGAGCATAAATCCTAGAAAAGCTCGTAGGTTGCTCAGACGTAATCGGTCCTGTAGGTTGTCCTCGGATGTAATAGGTCCTAGCGAAGCTCGCAGGTTATCCTTGGACGTAATCAGCCCTGATGTGATTCTATGCTAGAAATGGCCAGAGTGAAGTTTGAGTGCTTCAAGGAGAAGCTTGGTGTTTTCTAGATCAAGGTTCCCTCCAAGGGGAAGTGATGATTTTGTGTGCCTTTCTGACATGGTGAGAGGATTGGTTCATTCGATGACCAAATGTAAGTGTTGTGCCATTCCGACATGGTTAGAGGATTGGTTCCTTCCATGGTCGGATGTAAGAGCTATGACATGGTGAGAGGATTGGTTCCTTCCATTGTCAGGTATATGTGGATTCCATATCCAGCATGAAAAAGGGCTGGCTCTGTGAAGACACATCTAGTATGAAAAAGGACTAGCTCTGTGTAGATGGCACATCCAGCATGAAAAAGGGCTAGCTCTGTGGAGGCTCATCTAGTATGAAAAAGGACTAGCTCTGAGTAGCTGCCACATCTGGTATGAAAAAGGACCAGCTCTGTGATGCCCTACCTAGTATGAAAAAGGACTAGCTCTGGGAAGGCTCATCTAGTATGAAAAAGGACTAGCTCTGAGTAGCTGCCACATCTGGTATGAAAAAGGACCAGCTCTATGATGCCCTACCTAGTATGAAAAAGGACTAGCTCTGGGAAGGCTCATATAGTATGAAAAGGACTAGCTCTGAGCAGCTGCCACATCTGGTATGAAAAAGGACCAGCTCTGTGATGCCCTACCTAGTATGAAAAAGGACTAGCTCTGGGAAGGCTCATCTAGTATGAAAAAGGACTAGCTCTGAGTAGCTGCCTCATCTGGTATGAAAAAGGACCAGCTCTGTGATGCCCTACCTAGTATGAAAAAGGACTAGCTCTGGGAAGGCTCATCTAGTATGAAAAAGGACTAGCTTTGAGTAGCTGCCTCATCTAGTATGAAAAAGGACCAGCTCTGAGATGATACATCTAGTATGAAAAAGGACTGGCTCTGTAGAGGTTCCTATGACGAGAAGAATCAAGAGATAGCACCTATGATGATGCCCAGTGATGATCCAAATTGAGTGATGATGATCCAGATCCAATGATGATGATCCAGCAGAAATGATCCAGATCAAGTGATGATCCAGATCCAGTGATGATGCCCAGAGATGATCCAGTTCAAGTCATGATCTAGATTCAGTGATGATGATGATCCAGATCGAGTGATGATCTAGATTCAGTGATGATGATCCAGATCGAGTGATGATCCAGATCCAGATGAAGATGGCTTGAAGATGAAGATGAAGAGAACTCAATGAAGATCCAGATGATACAGAGAAGAAGACTTGTGATGATAAATTGTGTCGAGAGAATACCTTCCTAGTTAAGAGGGAGTGTTGATGTATTTGTAACTTCAGAATGTATTCATCCGTATTTATGTATTGTAACCCGATGTTTATTTCGGGATGTATTGAATGTATTTGAGTCATTTCATACCCCGATGTTTATTCTGGGAAGTTTCTATAATAAGAAAGTCATGTCAAGTCATTGTGGGTAACCCTCCTATTGGTCAAGGGTTAAATTCCCCACAGTTGTGGGGCCCTTGGGTTATTAGACTATCCTAGTGAAGTTGACCCTAGGTGAGTCATTGTAAGTCAAGGCAATAGTCCCCACCATTGTGTTACCCTCCTATTGGTTGGAGGAGGCAAAGTCCCCACAAGTGGTGGGGCACTAGGGTTATTAGACAATACTAGAGATGTCGGCTCTAGTAAGTAATTATTAAGTGAGGGCAACATGTTGGAGTGGGTTCCAAGTGAATGGAAGAATATAAATAGAGAGTGAGAGCCTCTCTATTTATCATACTCATACACACACACTCACTCATTGGGGCGCTTGAGTGAGAGAGGAGAAGCTCTCTCAGTGTGAGAGAGAGAGACTGCTGCAGTCGAGAGATCACTTACTATTTTGGGGCTTTTCTATTTTGGTGTTGATTCTATCTCTAAGGAAGTTACGGGATTTTCACCATTTATGGTTTCCCCGAGGATAAACACTGTGTTCATTGTCTCTTGTGTTGTGCTTATGTTTTATTGCTATGCATGTTATTCTCTTAGTAAAGATCCTAACATAATGCTAGCTTATATGATAAAAATCTAACACCTGCCACACATTATGTTGTGCAGCCTCCTCAAAACTGGAAGGTTCATAGTTAATCAACTCTGTCATCAATGCCATATAACTGAGTCTCTCTGGTGGTACACTCCATCTGAAATATCTCCATCGAAGATCAACCTGCCTAGAATATTGTATTGTGGACCTCAACCACTTAGGCCTTGGCCTAGTGTCTACCTGTTGCGGCTATTGGATGTCTGTCTCCTGTTTCAACTCATCCTCCCCATCAAATATAGGAGCATCATGTCCACCTGACTCCCTCTGACTACTGGAGCATGTGCCTTGTGTCTATACCTATACCTGTACATCTGGCTCCTCCAACTTGATCCCTGTGTCCTGTGTTGGATTCTACTCTACTAGTGAGTCCATAGATCTCTGTAAGGCCCTTTCCTCATCGAACTGGACATCCCTACTCACAATGATCCTCTTGTGAGAAGGAATATAAACTCTATATGCCTTCGAAGTTTCGCTATAACCAACAAGTAACCCCTTATCTCTAGAATGGTCCAGCTTCCTCCTAGTGTCAGCATGAACATGACAATAGCAGACACTGTCAAATATGCGAATGTGACTCACATATGGCCTAGTGCCTACGAATACCTCCTTTGGTTTATTCCTCCCCAAATTTGTATGTGAACACCTGTTTTGAATGTATACTGCAGTCCTTTAAATTTTCATTTAAAGCACAACTAGGGATAAAACAATATATTTAAATTTAACTGAAATAACCACACATGAACTTCTTTACAGTATGCAGTGGAATATAAAACTGAGAACCATTTACAACATCAATCACATCAATAGAAACGACACAATCTATTTGGGTAGAAACCCCCAGACAAAACCCAAGAAACAAAAATCAGTGCAACAATAGGAGAGGATATTTTTATTAAGAAAATATAGAGCTTTTACAATATCACAAAATCAATTGATGCCCTAGATGGAAAAATCGAAACACCCAAAAATCACTAAGAAAAACCTGTGAGATGGCACGGTTCCCAAGGTAACTTGTTGTTGTACGGCCTGTTGTTGTACTGATGTACGGTGTTGTTGTAACATGTACCTCCACCAAAGTCTCATGTCTCTCTCCTCTTCAATTTAGGGTTGTCTTCCTGAGTTAGTGTTCCTCCGTCTTCTTCACCAAAATTCTCTCTCTCTCTCACTTCTTCCTATGTCTCTATCGGAATGCAACTGTGTCCTCTCCACCAATTAATATCTCTTTTATAACTTTACGTAAAGAGAAAAACCCCAATTTCACTGCTCTGTTTCCCTTGAAAATAAACTGGAACCCCTACAATTCCATTCTGCATATTTCCTTCCTTAGGACCCTATCCCAAATTCCACTTTTCGAAGCCAGAAATCCCACATTTGCCTATTTTAGGGTTTGCCATAACTTCTTAGATTCTCACCCAATCGCTTCAAATTTTGCCACAGTGTTCATTCCTATTTATGCTCCCTTGTCCCTATTTGAAAAATTTTCCCATTCTTTCACCCCTCTTCTGAAAACCCCATTTTTTGCTTCCCTGTCTCTTAGAAAGTTTCCAAAACCTAGTCAAACCCTAATTACCCATCAGACTTTTTCCCAACTCCAAATTTTCCTTTTATATTTTGTTTTCTACCCACCCCCCCCCCAAAAAAAACTGTTGGTTATCGTTGTCACCCGTGCAAGAACAAACAAACAAATGGAAGACAAACTTTCCGCCCTTAAGACCAAACTCCAAGATCTGGATGAAAAAAATCTCAGCCTCCATCCTAAGCATTCATCCATGAACAATAGATGACAACCAAAGTCTTTTGCAGACACTAGGTTCTCTTCTTCCAGCAATTTTCGTGGGTCGAAGCTTGATTTTCCTCGCTTCAATGGTGATGATCTGACTAGATGGATATACAGGGCATACCAATATTTCAGTATGTGTAGCACTTTTGATGTCAACAAAGTCCCACTTGCATCCTTTCATTTGGAATATGAATCCCTTCAATGGTTCCGTTGTTACATCAAGGCTCACAAAGAGCCAAAATGGACATATTTTTTCCAACTCATTTTGCAAAGATTTGGACCTAGTGTTTTTGATGACTTCACAGGAGCACCCACTAAACTTCGCCAAACTAGCACTGTGAGAGAGTATCAGAAAGAATTTCAGAAACTATTCAATCACACAGAAGGATTGTTTGATGCATTCTATGGGAGTAGTTTTATTAGTGGTCTGAAGGATACAATCTCATTTGAGGTTAACATGTTATGTCCCAACACAATGATGGAAGCCCTAGGGTTGGATAAGTTGGCAAAGGACAAGATCATAACTCAACAATGCTCCAAATCCACTTTTATTCGATTCATAAATATGGTTTCCCAAAGACCTCCAATCACACCAGCTCCTAAAACCAGTCCTATCAAGCATTTTTCTGAAGCCAAGATGTAGGCACATAGAGAAAAAGGGCTTTGTTATAATTGTGATGAGAAATTTACATGGGGACAGATGTGTTGAACAAAATATATATCTCTTGGATGTGGATTCTCCACCTGCACCTGAAATTTGTGAAGATGCTCAGGATCCAATAGATGATCAGGTTGACATTCAACAGCCACCTATTGACCCTCCTTCTCAGGAAGACCACCCAGATATATCTCTCCATGCATTATCCGGAGTCACCACCCCATAAATGATGTAGGTTAAGGGTTTCTTCAATAATCTCCCTCTTACAATACTCATTGATTCTGGTATCCCTTATAACTTCATTGACCCTTGGATCACCAAATGGGCTTATTGTTTTGTCCATCCTTGCTTCAGATTTGAAGTCATGATTCCCAATGGGGGCACCTTACCTTGAAATGGGAAGTGCCACAATGTGTGTATCTCTATCGAAGATTATAACTTGAGCTATGACATGTTTTCCTTTCTCTTAGGTGGATGTGATGTGGTTTTGGGTGGTCAATGGTTACGCACACTTGGACCCATCTTATGGGATTTTGTTGAGCTTTGGATGCAGTTTTCAGTCAATGGTAAAAAAACACACATTGAAGGGATTACAACCAGGGTCTCTCAGCATCATCAATTCACATCACATGGAAAATATCCTTAATAATAATTCACATGGTGCTCAACTCTATCCCATTCATATGAAACCATCAACGATCTCCACTACTCCCTTGGATCTACAACAAATTTTGGATCGATATGTATCTATCTTTGCTGAACTAGTGGGATTTCCACCTTCAAGACCATAGGACCTTTGTATTATTTTCCTTCCTAGAAGCATCCCTCCCAACATCAGGCCCTATCGCTACCCGTTTCACCAAAAGACAGATATTGAGATGCTCGTCCGTGACTTACTGAAGCAATGTACTATGCACCCCAATACCAATTCCTTTTTTCACCAGTTCTTATTGTTCGAAAAAAGGATGGGTCATGGTGCCTCTGCATTAACTTTCAAGCACTTTATCACATCACAATCAAGGATAACTTTCAAATTCCTATTGTTGATGAGCTTCATAGTGCTCATTTTTTCTCCAAGTCGGATCTTTGTTCTGGGTATCACTAAATTCCGGTTCAGGAGGATAATATCCCTAAAACGACTTTCCTCACACATGATGGCCACTATGAGTTTTTGGTCATGCCCTTTGGCATCACTAATGATCCTTCCACATTCCAGGCATTGATGAATACAATGTCATCACTACTTGCAGAACTTTATTCTAGTCTTCTTTGATGATATCCTCATCTATAGTAAAACATGGCTTGAGCATATCCAACATCTAAATCTTGTATTGCAACTTTTCGGTGATCATCATCTCCATGCCAAACAGTCTAAATCTGTTTTGGGGAAGGAGGAAGTAGAGTATCTCATACATATTTTTTCAGCACAAGGGGTTCATGTGGATCCTAGCAAAATAGATGCCAAGAAAAATTGACCGCATCCTCAGACACTCAAGAGCCTTCATGGTTTTTTGGGACTGACTGGATATTACCACAAGTTTGTCAAGGATTACTGGAATATTACAACTCCATTAATAGCTCTATTGAAAAAGGATGCTTTTACATTACACATGTTACTGAGTGTGCATTTGTCAAATTGAAACAAGCTATGTGTACCACTCTTGTTCTAGCTATGCCCAATTTTTCCAAACCCTTCACTATTTAGAGTGATGCTTCAAAAAATGGACTTGAGTTGTTCTCCTTCAAGATGAACATCCCATTGCATTCACTAGGAAATCCCTTTTCGGTAAGAATTTAGCAGCCTCTACATATGAGAAGGAAATGATGGCTATTTTGCATGCAGTGCAGAAATGGTAGACATACCTATTAGGGAATCATTTCTGCATTAAGACTAATCACCAGAGTCTAAAATATTTCCTGGAACAACGGGTCTCATCCCTAACACAACATAAATGGGTTAGAAAACTCATGGGTTATGATTATGAGATCACTTACAAGAAGGGTAAGGACAATCTTGTGGTGGATGCTCTTTCTCGCACATTTGATGACCATGTTTCTCTTTCATCTATTTATATGCCTATTCCAAATCGGTTGCAATCTGTTCGGAAAGGCTATGTCAATGACTCTTCATTATCTGAAATCATCCAATGGCTGGACGATAACCCTTTTGTTGTACCACATTATTCTTGGGATGGTGCTTCTCTGAGATACAAGGGTCGTCTGGTGCTTCCCCATAGCACATATATTCAACAGGATATCTTCTATGAACTCCATGCTTCTCCATCGACAGGGCACTCTGGGTTCCTCAAAATGTATGAGTGAGCACGACGTTAATTATTTTGTAAGGGAATGAAAAGGTAAATTCAACAAATGGTGGTTGAATGTGATAGATGTCAATGCCACAAGGGTGAAACAACACTCCTTCCTGGATTTCTCAAACCCTTGCCCATCCCTACACAGATTTGGATAGGTATTTCCATAAATTTAATTGAAGGGATCTCTAAAGCTGGAGGGGAGACAATGATGTTGGTTGTGGTTAATCGTCTCTCCAAATATAGTAATTATTGTGCCCTCAACCATCGATATACCGCCTCCTCAGTCGCACAATTTTTCATGGACCATACCTTCTGTCTTCATGGGATCCCTTCTTCAATTGTCTTGGATCATGATGAAACTTTCACAAGTCATTTTTTGACAGAACTATTTCGCCTCACTTAACCAAAATGAATATGAGTTCAGGGTATCACCCACAAACAGATGGTTAGACTGAAGTTATCAACAAATGTTTGGAAACTTGTCTTCGTTGCTTCACCTCTGAACAACAACATCAGTGGGAAAAGTGGCGCCCTCTCGTTGAATGGTGGTACAATACCTCCTACCACATTGCATCTAAAATGACTCCATATGAAGCAGTCTATGGTCAGGCACCGCCAGTGCTCCTTCCATACACCCCCAGTAATTCACCAATTTAAGAAGTTGACACGGTTCTCCAAAACCGAGATCATATTCTTCACATTTTGAAGGACAATCTTCACATGGCAAGAAACTGAATGAAAAAACAAGTCGATCATCACAGTTATGAGCACACTTTTCAAGTATGTGATATGTTTTTTCTTCGTCTATAGCCTTACAAGCAATCCTTCCTGAAACTCAAAGGGAATCATAAGATGGCTCCAGATTTCTATGGGCCATATAAGGTTCTTTAGGATATTGGATTTGTTGCTTATAAATTGTAACTTCTTCCTTCTTCTCGCTCTCACCCAATATTTCATGTCTCTTCTCTTAAAAACGTTATTGGCATCAACATCATAGCACAAATTGTTTTACCAGAACTAGATAATGAAGGATCCATCATTTTAGAGCCGAAGGTCATCCTCAATATGCGCACTTGTAAGCTTCGCTCTCAATCCATCACAGAGGTATTAATCCTGTGGCACAACATGCAATCAGATGATGTTACATGGGAACCACTCCTCCAGATTCAACAACAATTTCCACATCTAAAGTTTTGAGGACAAAGCTTTTCTAAGAGGGAGGGGATGTTAGGAACCCATATCAACCCTTCTCTTTATTTTGTTAGTATATTGTTGTTGGACGCATATGCTTTGTAAATTATATAAAGTAAGTATAGCTTTTAAAATTATTATTAAAATTAAATTAATTTAATAAATTGTTTCAATACTGTAAAATATTCTTGGATATGGTAATATAGTTTTCGAAATTGTTTAAAATTACTATTAGAATTAAATTAATTTAACAAAATGCTTTTAATATTATTAAATAGTTAGTCGATTCATTATGATAATATTTAATTAAATATTATTAAAAAAATTATTGTAAATTATTCATAAAGATAAAAGAGTATAAAGTTCCCCGGATGCGGGTAACAGAAGACGCGACATGGAGGACATAATGGTTAATGATGACGTGGGCATGGCGGTGGACGCGGACATGGATGTGGATGTGGACATGGCTGTGACCGTGGAAATAGACGTAGATGAGGACGAGGCACAGGATGACGTGGTCGAGGAAGGAAAGGTGGACGACAACCAGTTGCATGCATCTCGACACCCTCCAGCGCCCGACACCCTTTCAGTGCACGATGAGAATGAAGACCTCTTCGCCGATGATTGGACTCCAGCCACCTCCGTCGATGACGCTAGCTCCAGCAGGAATGCCGGTAGAACCAGTCCCCTCGGCAATTAAGGTCGAGCAGGCGAGGTAAATAGCAGTAAAGGCTCTCAATTATGCCCATCGAGCTAGGTGCAATATGGCTCCCCCCATTTTCACTATCCATCAGCTCCAACATTTCGCCAACAGTGCCCATCCCAAGCTCTGTCTATCCAAACTCTGTTTATCCAAGCACAGCCCTGTCTACACGAAGCTCCGCTCCCCTAGTGCAGGCCAAAGCAATTCACACTCCGGAATTCTCATGTCGTCGCGGCAAAGAGGACCTCCTAGAGGCGGGAGAGGACAGGGCAGGGATGGAAACCCTGCAGAGCCACCATTCCACCTGAATGCTAGCAACAGGGGATACGAAGTCGAGATTCCAGAAGCCTTGAGATCCCTGGTCGATGACTGGGAAGACGAAATCTCAGGCTCCCTCACTGCAACCACCCGCACCACTTCCCACAGGGGAAATTACTGGGTTTTTAAAAATCTTCTCACCAGACTCATTCTTCGAGCTGTCAACCCTCCACCGGCCAACATTGACATCCTTGGCCCTGCTCAACCACCTCCGCCCCCACCGCCTCCACCTCCTCTGCCTCCTCCTTCTCCTCCACTCATCCCCATTCTGCCCCGGCCCCCCCTGGGCCAACGTACCCTCACCTCTCCTCAGCGCCAGTTTGTGAGGAAGAAAGGAAAGGCTATCAGGAAGACGTCTCCTCTGCCTGCCAAACAACCTCCACCGGACTCTGACAATTCCACGAACAGTGACTCCACAGGCGGCTGCAAGGAACCAAAACAGAAGCGGAAGAATGGCATTAGCAAGACTCATGAACTACAATGGGGAACAGAATACAGCTTCCCAATCACCGAGGTTCCGTACGAGCCACTTTGATGCCAGGTGTTGCGATTCTCCAGATGTCTCAAATCCAGAGGTTTTTAAAGTTTTCTGCTTTTCAGTCTATGACAACTATCTAGCCTAAGCTAGCATGTTTTTTACTTTTTCTGCTCAGTAATTTTGAGGATTGTTAAGATCTGTTTTCCCCTTAAAGGGGAGGATCATTTTTTGAACTTTTGGATTGCCTCTTCTGGCTCGATTTTGTGTTTTCGTAACACACAGACCTGTATCACTATTTGTACATTTATCTTTACTTAATAGATTAGAACTGAACTTACAAAAAAAAAGAGTATAAAGTTAAAGAGTACCAAAAGAAAAAATTAACTTTAATCAAATATGAATCAAATTTAACCAAAATATGCACAGAGCAGATTACGAATTATGAATTTAAGCAAAATATGTAAGGGGAATTATTTGTGTTTCAGGTACTATAGTTTTTAAATTGAATAGCACGGGATTTTAAGCACGTGACTACGTTAAAGCTCAAAGACACCGCAACAATGGCTTCTCCATGATAGTTGTGTGGTAAAACGTGGCCCGAAAATAAAAATGCTTGACACCTAGTCTCCTGAGGTTTAGTCACAGATATGCTCTTTGGTGAAAAATTGAATGTTGGTCCTTACACCAGTGCACTACAGTTCAATCGTAATACGATTGATTTAAAAAAAAAACTTAATACCTTCAAGATAGAATTAGAGAAGCTTTTTAAGGAGGAGAAAACTTAATTCGAGGTCTTTATAGCCACGAGCTAACAGATCTAATCTAAAGAGAACTTTCAGAATGCAAAAGAACAAAAAATAAGAAATTTGAAACAAATTGCTTCTCGGTTAATGCTTGGTTTGATGAGGAATGCAAAAAAGCAAGGAGAACTTTAAAGAATCAAATCAAAAAGAAATTATCTTCAAAGCCTACAAGCAAATTTTAAGAAAGAAAAAAGGTGATTTCATGATTTCACAAAGGGAAGAACTAATCTTCCTTGGGAAAAACAACCCCAAATTGTTTTGGAAGGAACTTCAAACCAGAAAGAAGCAAACTGAAAACAATATCATAGCCTATCAATGGCTTGAATATGCAAAACAACTTTATGAACAAGATACCAAGGCTGACCCCCCCCTAGTCAACATCGCTACTAAGCTTTTCACAGTGCAAGAGGTTGAGGTCGGTATTAAGAAGTTGGGTGTTGGAAAAGCAAAGGATTTAGTTGAACTCCAAGCAGAGTATCTAAAGTGGGGTTCAAAAACTCTTGCGCCTCACATCACGAGAATTTTCAACAACATCATTCAGCAGGGCTTCCCTACATGTTGGACAACTAGCCTAGCAATACCTCTTTTAAAGAGTGGCAATGCCAATAATCCCTCCAACTACAAGACCATAATGATAAATCCCTTGTTTACAAAGCGATTCGGAAGCATGCTAGAAAACAGAATTAGCAAGTGGGCAGAAGAAAGAGGTAAGTGTGCTAAAGGACAAGCAGGTTTCAGACCCAAACACTCCATGGTTGATCACAGTATAACGTTAAGACACATCATTGAGAAAGTGTGGGTGAAAAAGGAGGAAGCCTTTTGTTACTTTGTCGATTTCAAAAAAGTCATTGACACAGTCCCTAGGGATAAGCTCAGGCACGGAATGGAAGAACTTGAGGTTTCTATACATCTTAGAGAAGTTGTCCATAGATTATACGAGGAGGTTAAAGTCAAAATCAGAATGTCAACTGGTACCTCTGAAAGTTTCAAGAGTGATATTGGGGTCAAGCAAGGGTGCCCATTGTCCCCTACCCTGTTTGGCTTATATATTGACAAACTTTAAGAGTGGTTAAACTTACAGGACGGGGAAGGTGCTCTGTTGGGTGAGTTTGTGATAAGGATTCTTTTGTATGCAGATGATACCTATCCCCAAATTTATATTAAAAAGGTGTTTAAGACCTATACGGTATTTCAAATTTAAAGCAATTTCATTGGCTAACACATGATGACATGGAATTTGAGTTAAAGTTAAAAGGCCCATTTTGAGTTGAAATTTCCTCTAATGACTTACTTTCTCTTGAGCACTTTTGTAGAGCAGTGGGGAGGCAAGTTAATACTAGCAAGACAAAAGTAGTAGTCTTCTCTAGCAAGAGAAAACATAACCAACATAAGTTATACTTTGAAGGCAACACTCTTGAAGAAGTGGTAGATTGCAAATATCTTGGGATTGACTTCAACAAAAATTTAAGTTGGGAAGGTTGCAGAAAGAAAAGAACTTTGGGAGGTTGGAAAGCATTATACGCCTTTCAAAATAGATGCAGAGAAGCAGATCTATGGGATTGGAAGACTACACAAACTCTTTTTGGGTTGTTAGTGATCCCGGTTGTTCTCTATGGGTGTGAAGTGTGGGCTAGCAGTACCTCTAACTTACAGTGGCAGCAAATCGAGAAGATTCAAAAACACTTGATTATCAACAAGTTCAAAATTAAAAGCTCATTCCCCTATGATACCATGCTTAGTGAAGTGGGGGCAACCCCCATTGAAGCAATTACTATGGTGCAACTCATAAGATATCTACAAAAAATGAGCAAATGGAAGACGTCAGATGGCCTAAGGTGGTTTTCAATGACATATTATGCAAAAGAAAGAAGACTTGGATGCAGCAAAACAACAAATGGCTTAGTAAATGGGATATTTACCTGAATACATGTCCTACAAGCAATAAAGAGATAAAGGCCTCTATTATTGACAAGTTCCACAAGCAAATTTGGGGCAAATGGATAGGGAGAAAGAAAAAGTACTATATTGAAGAGTTTAATCCCACCTACAACCATCATAAAAAATATTATATAGGAGTTAATATATCATGGAGGGCCAAAATGTTTATTGCTCAACTAAGAACCAATTCCCACCAACTGTGTTGTGAAACTGGACGCTGGAAAGGACCAAAGGAAGCTTGTGAAGAAAGAGTGTGTACTTTTTGCACCTCCAGAAAAGTGGAAACAAAAAAGCATTTCATTTTAGAGTGCGAGGCCTTCGAGGACAGTAGGGACAGTGATGTGAATATCTTGACAACTAGTACTTGGGTTAATTTATTCAATGAAGGGACCGTGGTGAAATTAGGGAGCTCATCATCAAGATAACTTAAGAAAAGGGTGGAAATGCAAAATCAACAAGCAAGACAGTCTGTACCATAGGCTATTTTTAGCCTCGCAGACGTTAAAATTATGGGGCAGCCAGCTCTCGACAATGTGGAAGAGTTTAAAGGGGCCCGTGAGTGGCTCAAATTGCATGGATATAACACACTGGAAACAATTTTGTTGTGGGATGATGCTGGAAACTGGCAATCCTGGGCCATTCCACGATTACCAGATCAGTTGGAAACACACAAAAAAAATTCTTCATTCTGCTCTCACGGATCTGGCACTAGTTCATCTACAGCAAAAGGATCGATGGGGCTAGGGGAAGAAGAAATTTTACACGGCTGCGCAAGGGTTTGTTTCACTTCAAACACATCAAGTGCTAACTTTCCCAGCCACATTCTGGAAGCAAGTCTGGGATCCCCTTAGTCTTCCCAAGATAAACTTATTTTCCTGGGTTCTAATGCACAGAAAGGTTTTAACCAAAGAAAATTTGACAAAACGTGGCATCATTGGCCCGCACAGATTCTCCATGTGCTGCACCGATTTGGAAACCAGTGACCATTTGTTTGCGGGTTGTAATTTCGCCCAGGAAGTTTGGTCTCTCACTCTCCACGGCCTCAATGTTCCTTCTCCGAAGAAAATCCCTCTAGTATCTCTCTTCTCCACTTGGAGAATGATATATCCTCATTCAATTCAAGGAAAGTTTGCATGGAGTAAAATTTGGGTTGTGATTCCCAAATATATTTGCTGGAATATTTGGCTCACTAGAAATGACCAAATTTTCAATAATAATCAGCATCTACCTCTTAAGGTGGATGCAAAATCCAAAGCTCTTCTTATTGAAACGGCGGGCATTCAAACTTTTAAGAAGGGTTACTCACTCCTCTCGGAAGAAAAAAAATGGATCGGCATTTACACTTTTAGAGACAGAAAAAAGGAATCTGCCCGACCCAACTTAAATTCTAGGTGGCGGTTAAGAGACACAGAAGCAGACTTTCAAGCTTGGTGGAGGTCTCAGGGTAAAGCTATGATCTTCTTTGACGGTGCCTCCAAAAGAAAATCCAGGGAAGGCAGGAGCTGGTGGAGTGATATACTCCTCAGATGGTATTAGAATAGAAAGTTTAGCTAGGGACTTGGCCAGAAAACCAACAATCACACATAAATTCTTGGGATACTAAAAGCCTGTTAGATAGCTTGTGGAAAAGGGATTGAAGAAATACAAGTTTTCTCGGACTCGAAAATACTGATAAAGATTTTAAATTCGGATGCTCTTTTCAACAACCCGTTGCTCAACAAGACTTTAAAAAGGTTTAGGTTTGTGTTGCAAGACTTCTCTTTTTATCTTTTTTCCATATTCTGCGCAGATCGAATAGGGAAACGAATGCAAAGGCAAATTTGGGCTGCCTTCTACCACAAGGAGCTCTGAGAAATAATGAGGAAGAACCTAACTGGACACCTATCCCTTAGTTTTGAGATAAATAGAAAAGAGCTGGTATAGAAGTCTTGAAGGTTGCTTTGGATATGACCCAACCAATATTATTTTTATAAAATTTAACCGTTTTAGTTAAAATAAATAATAATAAAAGTTAAAAATAGGTTAAAATATCAAAAGTTCTAAACTACGGCAAATATTTTCTGCTAGCCATGCAAATGATGAGATGTAGAATATGCAAATTCCAAGAGTTGACTTCATTTTTTAATTACACTTGCATTACATGACACGTTAAAATAATATATATAAATAAATTGACTATTTAATTAACATGGAATCTTTGTTAATTAACAAAGATTTCATTTTCATATGCTAATAAATTAGAAATTTTTTTTTTTGCTATTGATTAAATAGAGAAATTTATATTCTTTTGTAAATTCAAATTGATTAATATGTTTTAAAATTTATTAAATACTAGTTTAACTCTGGGTGTAGATTATATATTTTATCTCATATTCCATACAGATTATGAACTAGTGAAGGACAATTTTCCTTTAGAATTCCATTCTTGTTTAAAGCATCTAACAATTGTATTTTATTATTATCATTATTTTTTCTAGATGAGGGAAACTTGTATATGTACACTAGCGCAATTAAAACTGAAGTAGAACATTGAGTCCAGTTGATAGTTGTAAACCTAAGCCAAGGCCAATCTTAGTTTTGAATGTGAGAACAATCTGTCCATCCTTATTAGGTTAGCCTTATGATGTTTTTACAAAAGTATTCCAATTACTTAACCTAACCTAATTTACAACTTGATTGGTCCATTTCCTTTTTTTCTTAAGAGTGAATCCTAGTTACAAATTATAACATTTCTAAGTCCACAGTTTAGATATTTCAACTTTTCAGCCAAACTTGGTGGCAAATATAATGTAGCACGTTAATATAGTAAAGTCATTTCGTTCTTTAAAAATAATATGAAATTGTTATGTCCTTAATATTTTGACCAATAAGCTATGCAGAGATTTTATATTTCTTCCCATATATTTCGGAAAACAAATACCATGCATCTATGTATCTTATGTTGCATGCTACCCTGGCCAAAATCTTGCAAAAATCTATGCCAAAAAACAAAAGAAGCATTGATTGATTAAATTGTTGGGCCAAGCATGCCCTATGTCATATGGTGCTCGCCACTCACACAGGCGACACCTGCAGCGAACTGGGACAGGCAGGACACGCAAGAGTACATGTTTACTACTATTTTTTAAAATTATTTTATTGGACAAGCATCACATTTTTAATATAAATTTTTAAATTTTTTGTATAATAAAAGACAATTAAATTAGAAAAAATAAATATTTTTTAAAACTCTACATTATTAATTTTAATTAAAGAGATCAAAATGAAAGAATATTCTTTGAATCAACTTTACATGATTTTGTTGATCAATGGGTTTAGCACAAGGTGGAACGATATGTTATTGGGGTTTATCCAACGTTTTTTATAAGTGTTCAATACTATGTACTTGAAAACTAAAAAAAATTTGGATAATATCATTTCTCTAATTGAATTAATTGCCGGTGGAAAACCCATCGACAAGCTTTTCTAAAACTTGAAATTTCTCCACATATCTACCTAACTAAGTGTATCAATGAAGTTTAATCTAAACACAACCTAATTGTTTTTCGATGAATCTACTAGAGAGGCAAGCAAGTTTAAAGACTACTATTTGCAAATTGCTGGAGACTGGAAAAGTTACAATACGACCGGTACGCAAAGAGAGAGTGAAATAGACTGCAACGACACTTTGTTTTTACAATCTATTTATTGTAACAATGCGGGAAATGTCATCCGAGCCTGGTAAAAATCCAGGGCTAACATCAGCTAAAGATTGAGCTCCCAAGGAACAAGCAACTCAATAAATCATCGATCTACACGTCGGGGCTTGGAAGGAATATTTCTAGGTCAAAATGAAGGTTGACGTAAACCACGCATAAATATGTGTTCCAGGGCTTAAAAGGGAGAGATTAAGTCGGGGATGGCCGACAAGGAACATATAATGACTTGACTATAACCAGTCAATAATTGCAAAATATGCGAAATTTATTTCCAAGTGATAAATGTTGGGAACTATTACAATACATGCCATATCAACAAAAAAATCAGAAATAAATATCCTTTTTAACAAGGAAACAATGACTATCATTGTTATTTATACCCAAAGCAGAAAACACACTCCTTTAAAGGCAACACATGGCCAAATTGAACAAGTTAAACAACAAACTCTAAATCCTCCCGGCATCAATATCGCAATACACATATAAAAAACAAATAACAAAACTTCTGGATGTTCCAAGAGTGTGTCAACAACCCACATTTATTTGCTAGAACCCTTATACGCTTTAAGAGCATTGCTCGCAATCAACAACAAGACGCTAAACAATAAAGACAAACACTACCATTATGATAGAACAAATAAAATTTTCTCGCAAACATTCAGAATCCATGCATACATTTCAAAACACAGAGCGAGAAAGGAATCTCTAAATACTTGGACACGTAAGAACAACGAAAGTAACAACGACATAGTTTGTATATACCGAAACACCGACCCGAATGCAACACTCATTTTGTTGGCACATCGTAGATGAAGGAGGAAATATAACATATGGCGCCCGACACGAACATAACAAAAACCACGTTGCAACAACCTAATCAAACACTAGATAATATTGCATGCCACAACCATAGATGCAAGAAAAAAAACACACCGTCACCAATACACATATTTCAACAATGAAAATAGTGCAGAACAAAGCCCCAACTCTTGACACAAATCGCCGAATGAGAAATGAAAGCTAAAATAACAAACCCGAGAACAAATACCATAATATTCTTTGATGACGACCTTACAAACCTCGAAAACAAAGAACAAGCATTAATTGCAAACATAAAATTCATTGCACCAGCCAAACGCAATAAGGCAACAATTAAAACCCACTTGCAAGAAATCAATAGACAAAAAACCCGACATACAACCACAAGGAATGCATATACATTGTCTCTATAGTTTCCACTTTGCCTCGAAGCCACCCACAAAAGAAAGAATGAACAAACCCCATTAAATCCCAAGGCAACCATTAAATTTCACATGTAGGAAATTAATACATAAGAATCTTGTCGTACACGTGCAGGGAATCCACATACATCCACTCCAAGGTTTCCACCCTACATTGAAGCCATATACAAAACAAAAATTATAAAAGACGTAGCCATTTCGAACCCTCTTCAATGCACGCTTACATCATAGTGCCACCAACACCTAGAAGAGAACTTCCGAAACACAACATCATCATATTCTAGCCAATAACCAATCAACAACAAAAACAAACTAAAAAATAAATACTCTAACCTTACCTTCACCAAGATCGCCTACATGAAAATAATGCAACACTACAAAACATAAATGTCCCCATCAGAGACATAATAAAAAAATAAAAGTAAACACATTATGAGTACTATATAAAGCTATTAAGTACCCAACGAAACATAATAATAAAAAAGTGAACACATTATCATTACTATATAAAGCTATTAAGTACCCACCAACTTCTAACTTGGCTAAACTTTCCACAATGATAAAATTTGTCAAATCTACAAACTTTTCATGAAAATATGTGTTTTATATATTTAATAAATTTGTCAAAACAAAAGTGTACTTCTTTATTTTTTAAATTGTTTACTCGAAGTTCCCAGTATAATATTATTAAAATATAACAGTAATTTATTAAATTATATAAGTAATTTGTGGAGTTTGCATAAATTTTAGTTTTATAAAATAATATTTATTTTTAAATTTTAAGAATTAAAAAAAACTTAGAGGTGTTAAACCAATAAGAAAGTGGAATTATTGTATTTTAAAAATGGTGGAATTTATTTTAATTTTTCAATTTTTTTTATTTAATATTGAAATTGTAATTTTAAAAGATATAATTTTTTTTTAAAATTATGTCACTAACCGTAGTTAATCAAATTTGACGTATGAACAAAATGTATATCTCTATTATGCTATTGATAATAAAATAAGTGAAATTAACAACTGATAATAAAATAAGTTAAATTAACAACAAAATCGTATAGTATATTTTAAAATAAAAATAAAATAATTGAATAATAAAACACAATGAAAAAAATGACCTTATCCATTAGAAAAATATTAAATGTATAATAAATACATACTAGGTATTAAATGTGTAGCCATTTTTTTAATAAATTTTAAATTATCAATTAAAAATCATATATATAATTGCTAAGCATTTGCATAAATTATAGGTAAAAAATACAAGTAATGCTATATTATTTGTAAATATCATTATTAAATTAGAAAAATAACATGTATGGCATTAATATTAAAATAAAATAAGAATCTTTTTTAATTAATATTATTCACTTTGATAGTCCCTTAGATGTAACTCACTTATGAAACAAAACACCAATTGGTGAAATCTTTACTACTGAAACTTTGAAAATCAACTGTAAATTAACTTATGCCCAAGAATAACAGTTGTTAAGAATAGATGCGATTGAGAAAAAATAAACCACTCAAAGCCGCGATGTTTTGAACTACAAGTAGGGCATTAAGGTTGACGCTTTGTTGCCAAAAGGTTGTGTGCATCCTTGGAGTTGAGCCATGGGGGAGGTGATCCTGCCCCCCCCTCCCCGGCCCACCACCGAAAAAAAATAAAAAATTGATGAAGTTGTCACCTTTCATTAGTTGGTTTCTTCCCTCAAACTTTTTGTGAAGCCAGATTCCCTGAGCCACATCCATCAAAATTTTCCAAATGCTTGGAAGACATTCCTAAAGTTCCTCTCCCGCAAATATCTTCTTGATCAATGGAAATATCCCTCTCAAAATGAGGTTTAATCTGATAGTTTACGGGCATTTTTCCATCTCCCTGAAATATGACTACCTAGGTCCAAAAGAACTGGGTTGTGCTAATGGAAGGAAAACTCCCCCATTTCGTTTGTGGCCGAGGGTTTCATGCTTTCCTTTTCAAGCACAAAGTAGACAGGGATATGATCTTTAGAAGTAACACTTACTTCTACGAGAACAAATGAATGTATTTAAATATATGGGACCCATACTTCGATCAAGATTTGGATGTCCCTTCTACAATTTTGGTTTGGGTTAGAATCCCCCACCTACCACTCCATTGTTGGGGAGATGATTCCTTGTGTGATATTGACAACTATTTGAGAAAATACATCGACTAATTTGAGCCAAACAACGAAATTTTCCCTTGTGCCAAGATCTGTGTCAAAGTAGATATTGAAAAAAGGATTCCTAAAGTTGTGCTTCTAACCCTCTGTAATTAGAGAGACCTTCATAAGTTAGACTACGAACAATTATCATTCAAGTGCAAAGCATGTCAAAGATATGGCCACTTCGCAAAAAATGCAAATTGAATCAGGGAAACAAATTGACCTCAACCAACAAGGAAGATCAATGAAAACCCGTGGAAAAAAAGAATCCCTCCAATGACAAGCATCAAGGGCCTCTTGGAGTTTCATCCTCAACCCCTTCTACCCCTTCCTCCTCTTCGCCACCCCCATCACCCCCGTCCAAGAAAACTTAGCAGCCAAAAACCTCTCATTCCTCCTATGCCACAGTTGTCCAAGGCTATGCTCCCTCAAGTCTGACTCATATCTTAATCCACCTTAATTAGTATAAGGCATTGCATAAATAAGACCCATTCATTGAAGAATTAATAGTACCAAGCTAACTTGGAAACCCTTCGAACTAAGCTCGGCCCTCCATCGATCAACCTACCGTCATCCCTCTCTCATTTCAGTGATGAAGAGATCTCGAATCTCAAGACAAGATCGACAACCATCCTAAAAATCCCTCACAATATGATATTATGACTTGAAGAAAGGCCCTTGCCTAGATCAGAAAAGAAGGGAAAGAACAAATTGCCAAAGAAGACTACCATCCAAAAAATCTAGGATAAAGATTGATGAAGGAAGTGAGAAGAAGAAGAAAACAAGGACAAGATTCTTGAAAATCATATATTAAAAAGTCACTAGGGAGAAAAAATTTAGGAAATTACATGAAAGGCGTAATATCCAAATCCCCCTTGTCTAATTTGAGAAACACTCTAAGGAACTATGAAGCTAAGGCCTCATCACAAAAGGGATGCTCTAAACCCAATCAAGCCAAATGATGAAAAAAATTTCTTAGTACTATCACGGGATGGGGAGTAAGCATAAAGAAACAACACTCAAAGATCTAGTCAACCTTGAGAAACCAATGATCCTCCTTCTCCAGGAGACAAGACTCAAGGCGGAAGAAATGGTTACAATTTCCAAAAAGCAATGAAAAAACTATGACATAATTGTTGTAAGCTCGAGGGGAACCCTTAGAGGACTATGCACCCTATGGGAGTGCAACATAATCTTTCTAGCCTTTCAACACCAAACTAAACATTGGATGCTCACAACCTTGCACAACCAACATTTGGACATTGTGTATCATCTTTTCAATATTTACATGCCCATGCATCATTCCAAAAAAGAAATTTCTTGGAATTTTTCGCAAGCACTCATTGGCTCTAAGGTCACCAAGAATTCCATTATTGTCAGCAAATTAAATCTTCTCCTCAATACCAAAAAAAAAGAGGTGGGAGTCCCACCTGTGATCCCTTTAGAGAGCAAATGGAAGATTTAATCTCTAACTGAGACCTTGTTGATGTCAAACCCTTGCGAGGATGCTATACTTAGTCCAACAAAATGGTGGGTCTTTGCCACATTGCTACAAATCTTGATAGATTCTTAATCCACGACGATCTCTTCCTTTAGGACCTATACATTACTTCCCATATTTTTCCCTAAGGAATCTCTGACCACTTATGTGTCTCCCTGATTTTTCAGTAGCAACCCAACCTTGGCCCTATTCCTTTTTGTTTTAAACCATTTTGGCTCCAACATCCTTGAGCCCTCACTCTAATTTCCCTTGAATGGTCCAAACCCATCTATGGATATCATAACTTCATTATTGAGTAAAATCTCAAAGATTTTAAACTAATCCTCAAGAATTGGTTGAAATCCTCCTTCGTTGTCGTGGAAAGGCTAAAAAGAGCTCTTAAGTATCCTTGACAAATTGTAGAAAAAAATGGAGACATATCAGATAACCGAAAAACACTAACTAGAGGAGAAATATTTGTGCACAAAGTTGATCAAGGCCCATCGATTAGAAGAAGAATATTGGTGTTTAAAATCAAGAAGTTTGTGGCTTGAATCTGGTGAGAAGAACACCTCCGTATTTCACTATCAAGAAAAATCTAGAGAGCGGAGGAATAAGGTGAAGGAAATAACCCTTGCAAACAACAGGAAAAACTTTGATCACGTTGAAATAAAAATTGCAACGGACAACCATTTCCACTCGTTCTACACAGAGGTTTGGGATGGGTATTATGCTACCTCTATGGAAATGTGGAAAACATGCCGCCTTCAATCTCGAATGCAACCAACTTTTCACTTTTCAAAGACATATAGGAGAAAGAAATTATTGAGGCCATATGGGGACTAGCTCCCAATAAGGCCCATGGCCTAGATTGATTTACTATTCGCTTTTTTAGATCCTACTAGCAGATTGTGAAATCAGATATGGAAAAAATGATGCTCTACTTTCAAAATAAGGGCAAAGTGGGTGGTGGAACCAACTCCTCTTTATTCGCCTAATTCCCAAGTAAATCAATCCCACCACTTTTGCAAGATTCCGACCAATCTCCCTTTGCAATTCTACCTACAAAATTTTGAAAAAAAATCTTGGCAAATAGGATGAAAAAAATTATGCTCGGGATCATTTCTGACAATCAAGGGGCTTCATGCAAAAAAGACAAATAGTTGATAATTTTCTATTGGTTCAAGAGACAATTCTCTCAAACAAAGACTGCTAGGACAAAGGGATGTTGTAAAAATATTGACATGCCCAATGACTTTGACCGATTAAGGAACCCCTTTCTCTTCAATGTCATGCATAATTTTGGTTTTAATAATTTTTTTATAAATTGGATCAAAGCTTACATCTCAAATCCTTGGATTTCTCCTCTCGTCAATGGGTTCCTCGCCTTCTTCTTTAAATAAATTAAAGGTATCAGGAAAGGATTCCCTTTATCCCCTATGTTGTACATCATCATGGCATAATCTATAAGCTAAAAGCTCGAGAAAGAGGGAACAAGTGGGAATATTCTAGACATCACCATAACAAGAGGAATAAAATCCATGAACCACTCTAAGTTTGTAGATGACACCCTCTTGCTCGAAGCAACCTCAGCTATCATGGGAACTCACTTCTAAGAGGTTCTTGATATCTTTCTTGAGGCCTCAGTAGGAGAAATTAATGAGGGAAAAAACATGATTTACACTTGGAGCACCCATCCTGCCTCCCTTTGAGAAATAGCTAGAATATTGCATTTCCAAAGCACAAATTCTTAGCAAAACTTTACATATATTAGGATGTCCATTTCCTTATATGCACCTTCCTTTGGGATCTGGTTGTATATTATCAGAAAAATCAAAAGCGAATTTCACCAATGGGGAGCACATAGGCTCAATCTAATAGGCATAGCTGTCCTAATAAAATATATCATAACAACCTTGTTTCTATATAGATGTTCAATCCTACTCACTCTAAAAGGAAGCATGACCTAGATAACAAAAGAGATCAGGAAATTTCTCTAGAAAGGGGGAACAACCAGTACAAAAAAGTACCATATGGTCAATTGGAACATTATAAGAGCACCAAAAGACAAAGGAGGACTTGCGATTAAAGACTTGACCTTCATGAATAGTTGCGATTGGGACAAAAATCATTTTCCACCTACTCATAGGAACGATGGAATGGTGGAAGAGAGATCTCTTAAAAAAGTACTTCTACAGTACGAGAAAGAGATACATGGACACCGAGATTTAGGGTAGAGGATAATCACACATTTGGAAATGTTGAAGGTTGTCTCTCCATTTATTAAATCCAAACTCACTTGGATTATGTGCAATGGAAAAGAAATCAAAGTTTGGACTGACAATGGACAGGTTGGGTTTTGGATACCCCCCCCATCTCAACAAACTTGCCTCTACTTTCCTCTCATCCCTATCTGGATGTGCTCCGATCAATCACAACTCAGATTTGAGAGAATGGGGAAATTCTAGATACACAATAAAGTGGGGATATCAAATGGAGCCACACTCCCTCACCCTTCCTCCTTGTTCTGAAATGAGGGAAAAAGTTTGGCATGTAAATTGTCTCCCCGAGGCACACTTAGAAGTTTCGGTCACCACGATTTCGACCAATATTATGAGTAATATAGACTGAAAACTTGCAAGATTAACCGACTAAATGAGAGATGGATTTGAGAAGGCATGCTGAATAAATACCTCTAGTGGACCTTGATCAAGAGACCATTGTCCACCTATTCCCGCTTGTGACAAGCATTGAATTACTACAAAAAATAAAAACTACATAGAACCTTAAATCTAATACTAAAGGAGGTAAGAGGAAAATAAATCCCCAGCAAACACTATGACTTCAGCAAAAAAAAAACCACTATTAGATACACCATAATGTACTAGCAAAACATAAAAACTAATATATAGTCATTAAATGTGTAATGTTCACTACGAAATCCATAGTTTTATATTATGTGTACTATTTAGTATGAAATCCATAGATTAATATCATGGAGTTAAATGTATAAATGGGTTTTTTCTATGTTCTGTTCCTTGCTAATTTCACTCATACATCCTCTCAAACTAAGTTAAAGGGTATTGTAAAAAGAAACCAAACTAATTGATATTTATAAAAGGTTTTAATGGTAATTATTTTAGTTTTTTTTCACTAAAACGAACATATATATATATATATATATATGTATATGTATATGTATATGTATATGTATATGTATATGTATATGTATATGTATATGTATATGTATATGTATATGTCTATGTATATATGTATGTATGTATGTATGTATGTATGTATGTATGTATGTATGTATGTATGTATGTATATTGATAAATATTTTTGAAGGGCCTTCGGTGTTGCTAGGAAAAATGCACCTTTTGCAGACAAGAGTTGTTCCTCTATTCTGAATGGTTTAGATTTGGAACAAACGAGTTACAACATAGATGGAAGACTTCCCCTATAAGTTGTGGAGATCTGGAATGAGTCCCTTTGATGGAGTGGTGTAGTTGTTTCTTGTGGTGATAGCTCTTCACGGATGTACCTGCATAATCACATGAAACCAGCAAACAAGATCAAAAGCAACAGAATATAAACCACAAATCTATGTCAGTGACTAAGGATTCCAATAGTAGAATACATGATTATAACACAACATACTTTACGGGAAAAGAACCAACTTTGCATTAATAGACAAAGAAGAATTTTACAACCTTCACCTTAGTCTCGATATGCTCCTTCACATGCCAATGTCTTGTCCCCAAAATCTCCAACTTGCTCCTCCTATGCTCACCCTACTGATTTAGGCTAGAATTTCAATGCAACATCATAACTTTGCTCTCTCTCAATCATGGGGTATGAGCCTACTTTTATAGGCCTTGGGAGGATAAGAATGGTTGAGTAAATGGTGGGTGAGGTGGATAGGAGATCCCAAAAGGATGGATCTTGAGTCGAAGTGGTCCTTAGGTGTAGGGATAAGGGTTCCATGAAGCCTTCCTTTGAGAAGCTTCGTGGAAACCTCTCTTTTTCACTTTTTACCAAGGGCATCACTTCTACTCCACTATGACAAAGCAGTGACAGAGTAGAACTGCGCCTTAAACCTGAGTTAAAGGTGGTGGCACCGCCTATTGTCAAGAGACTGTAGGCGTTATTGAAGAAGGTAACACTCCTTGACTTAAGGGCAGAAGCGGTGCTGGATTTTCATAAGCAAGATTGAATTCTGGGACAGTATTTTCACTTCACAACTTGGGATTTAGGGAAAATACAGATGTTTGGGACCTCATCACATGATGATGTCGATATTTATGTGTAACAAAATGCCCCCCAAAGCATGAGGCTAGAGGGATACGATAGTTGAGAGATTTGAAAGAGAAAGTTATCACTTCGAGGCAAGAATTAGCTTGATCGGCGATCATCATCAACCAGGAATCTGCAATACATTAATACTTTTTACTCATGAGAAAAGGTGTCCTCATCATGGCTGCAGACCAATACAAGGCAGATCCATGAGAGATATTAACAAACATGGCTACTAGAATACAACGTAGATCCAAGTGATAGAGGACTCAAACTTGGAACATAGGTACCAGAAATACATTGTATATCTATGTCAAATGAACACAAATTCGAGCACATCCATGACCATACAAATGTGGATCCATGGTGGGAATTCATACAATAAACTCCATCTCAACCTGGGGAGAAAACTATGACTGCTTTTAACAGATACCCAAGGTCTTCATCTCGTCTTCCACAATGTACGATTCTATCTATGTGATTACAATAATTTGAAGTCGAACATGGTAGAAACCACTTGATTATTGGTCAATGATGTGAACCGTTAACAAGTACGAGGGAGATCACCATTGATGTCAATGATTCCCAAGGTACCCTAGTACAATCTCCCAAGTGTGAAAAGATGATTTGATGTCGAACACTCAGTCGAGTCTATCAATCAAAGGCCAATGATGTGAACCTATGTCGAGCACAAGAGAATATGTCATTAAGGCATACATAGATCAAGGTACTAAACTTGCTTCAAAGACTAATTCCTGGATGATGAGCTGATGTCGATAGGAATAGTCTCGTCGAAGGAGGGCCATGATGAATACCACATCGACGGCATGAAACTCAGAACAAAGTTCTGGAATGTTGTAGATGATGTAACCATAGGACTGACTCAAAAGGTACTGACACAAAAGTTGTTTTTCCTGCAGAGGTAAACTTTCAACTTCCCTTTGAACATTGGGCGGCACGAAAAAAGAATTGGCAACATTAACTTGACGAGGCAGAGCACAATGTGACAATGGACAATGTATTCTTTGAAAGACTCAAAGGAATGATATGACTCATGAAATTGGATCGACTTAGAGACAAGATAATTACCCAATTGACTGAATGAAATGTAGACAAGTGCCATGTTCAAAGGTGACTACAAACTACTATTTTATTTGCAAATTGAATTGATTCCCTTCCCTTAATTTCCTCATAATGATTGATGAGTTCCTCTTTTCATTTTTATGAGTTCAAAGAGGGTAACAAACACTCGTTGTAGCTCATCTGAAGAAAAGTACATTCTCATACGTTTTATGAACCTGAGAAAGGACAGGTTCGTTCCCAAAAGAGGGTCTCTTACTGTTTGTTTTAACGAGTCCAATGAAAGTTAAATCGGTATCGTTCATATTTAGAGGGTCTGAACGAAGACGGAAGAAGACTCCAAAGGGTCTTTTTTCATAACTAGTCAATCCGAACTGAAAAAGAGATCAAATACTTTTATGACCATGAAGAAGACAAGTTCACTCGACAATATTTTCACATTTAGGGAGTCCGAAAAGAGTTTAAATAAGACTCCATTAGGTTTCTTTTCACGATGAATGGTTTTTACGAGCCTGAAAAGAATCGAAAAAAGACTCGAGACTTTGATACTAGGTTTAGGGAGCATGATCAAAGTGTCGAAATGAACACTCAAGGACCTTTTCCATTTTTTAGAAGTACGAAAAAGTAAAAAATGAACTTCCCCATATACAATATTGTTCATTTTTATCCCTGCAAAACTTTTAAAAGGTCATTAGTCTCCCAAAAACATTTAAAATTGACTTTTATAAACTATATAGAGGGTATTTTTCATGAAAATGATTTTAAAAACATTAAAAATATTATAAAACCCTAAAAATACTTTATAAAAACCAAAGTGAATAGTAAAAAACCAACTCATTTACCATTTACCAAAACTTGGAGATCATTTTGGGAGAATTGGAGTGCAGATTTTAGTCGAAGATTGCGAAGCCATCACCAGTCCGTTTTTTGAGCTGCTTGATCTAGGTAAGAGCTAGAATCCCTCTCTTCATTTCCATGGTTTCCATTTTTAACTTTTGTTGAGTTTTGGGCCTTAAGGGAAAACCTAAAAAAACGCATGTCGGGTACCGCTTCTAGCCTTCACGGGAAGAGCGGTGCCCGATAAGAACCATTCTTTTTCAGGTTTGCTCAAGTGGTGGCACCTCTTTGTTCTAAGGAGACAGGTGCGGTGCCAGTCGTGATGCCCCAAAAACACAAGCCTTAGTCAAAATAAAAATATTTGAGCAATTTCAATGGTTGAATATGTTTCTAAATGGCTCATTAATGATTTTTTACAGGTCATTTGGTAAAAAATGGTGATCTCGATGGAGAGACAACATGATGATGATGATGCTCGTGTCGCAAGAGATGAGGGTTACATAGCTCCCCGATTAGGTTGTGGCCTCTTAAAATTATTCTGTGCTCCTAGCATTCTTTCACATGCACAATTACCGAAGTACATCCTACGGATGTGGAATCCAAAACAATAGTATTTTGAGGTGGGACCCCATATTTCGGACTGTGGAGGTGGAGGATATTTATTTCCTGACAGGGCTATCTAGACGAGGAGCACCTATTTCTTTGACTGGTCCCCAAGGAGGGGACATTACTACATAGGATCTTATTGTTCGCCACTGCTTTCTAGGAACAAAGATGTCTGGTAAGAAGATCCCAATAAAGGCTGTGAGGGATATACCACTTTGGACCGTCTTATTTACTATGCAAAGGGTGGCACGGAGATAAGGACCCCACCAAGCATCCTGGGAACATATGGTGTATTCCCTAGAGGCCATGGCACCCACGCTATTCAATTGGGCGAAGGAACTACTACCTATGTTCAAAGATCAGCTGACGAAATGTCGGCAAGGAGAGCTAAAACAATTCGGATATGGGACCATCCTAGCATGATTCTTATTTGAGAGGGTACCTCTCCTGATGACGTAGGTGGTATTCACAGAGCTTAGAGCTAGAGACCCCTGCATGTTTTGTGGGTGGAGATCATAGCCCGCACATGAGGTGGCTGGGCCAAGTTCAAATTCGAGGCTCCCTTCTTGTATTGGTTGAGTGATCAGATCATCATGATTGAGGACTATGCCTATGCAGGGACCGACTTCCAAGGAGATCCCGATCTACTACTACCACCTGGAGCTCTGTGGGGTGACATCGGTAATAAGCAATACCCAAGATGTTGATTTATGTTTTTATATTTTTATGTTTTATGATTTTTATGGATGATAAAAAGACCTAATGGTTGCATGCAGATGTTGGCGATGAACGGCCTAGGGGATCCTCCCCAATGGACAAGTGAGCAGGAGCTCGCTTTGTCCGTAGAGGTGACGATGAGCTCATGGAGCTAGAGGAGAACCTGGATCGACTAACTCTAGATATCCTGGATGCTACTATAGATGACTTCCCTAGGAGGTTTCAGAGACATACTGCGGGAGTATCATGCCGCTTCAGTTGCTTGCTACATAGGGTAGAAAGGGCCATTATGTGCTACCACAAGCACCATTAGAGTGGTTTGAATGATGTATCCCTAAAATCTAGCTATCTTCACAATTTTTGTATCATTTTGTATGCCTGAAATCCAGAGTGCTTCAGATGAGGTCTTGTGACCATATTTTTTGTAAAAACACTTTATATATATATATATATATATATATATATATACAGACTCAGTTCCAGTGTTTACATGTGTTTCAAATGGATGAATTATATTACATGAGTTTTATGCATCTTCTACTGTTTATTTTACTTTATGATTAACCATGTTTAATTTTTAAAAGTTATGAATGGGAAATATACCACTCTAGAATGTAATTTTCCAATGAATCAACAATCGTGTTATCAGACCAAGGGATATGCCTGTAAGTGATGGAATCGAAAGACCTTTCTAACAAACGCACTCTCCAAAAAAAGCGGAGAACTGTAGGGTTCCTGATAGTGTAAACGTGATTTAGGTGACAAACCACTAGTTGAGAGTCCATAAATACTACCAAATCATGAATGTCCTAAGATGCAGCCTCGGTGAGTAAACCTATCAATGCCTGATACTCGACGATGTTGTTGGTAGCTGGACCAATACAAACTGCTCATGAATTAACTAAGTCCTGAGCTGGGAAATACAACACCCACGCAGCTGAAGCAAGGTTCAAGGTATGATGACATGCACCATCAACGAAACCATAGAAAGCCATCCAATATGCATAACCAAAACATGGTATAAACAGTATGGACATCAAACTCAAAACCATGTTGAAAATGACAAAACACACTGAAATCCAAATATACATATATACAAGGTACCATATATAAATGTCTTAAGAATAGTACTTCTTCAGGTTCAACCCATTGCGAGGTTTCCCGAAGGGTATCCTGTCTTAATCTACGAGCTCGTAAGCCCCTTTCTATAATACCTTACTAATGACAAAGGGATCATACCACATGGATTCGAACTTTCCCTTCCCTAATTTATCATGTCTGTGATCATAAGTTAAAACTAGGTCACCTTCATTGAAGACACGAGGTTGAATAGACTTGTCATATTGTGCCTTGACACGCTTTTTGTGTGCCTTGTTATCCAAGGCATCATCTCTCCTACTTTCATCAAGGTTGGTTAAGTACAAAAATATCTATTGCTAGGCGGGAGTGTTTGGGAGAAGTTCTATTGCAAGTTTAAGTGACGGGATTTGACACTCGATAGGGAGGACAACCTCCAATCCATAGACCAATTGAAAGGGTGTGAAACCAGTTGATGTTTTTACTAAAGTCCTATAAGCCCAAAATGCAGAAAATAAAGTCAAGTGCCAGTTGGATTTGTGATCTCCAACAATCCTACGCAACATAGTTTTCAAAACTTTGTTAATGGCCTCGACCTAACCATTAGCCTGCGGCTAATACGGGGTTGAGTTTTCATGGCGAAAACCCAGTTTAGCACTCAGCTCATCCATCATCTGATTCCAAAAATGAGATCCGTGGTTAGTGACTATAGCTTGTGGGACTCCAAACCTAGCTACCACATGGTTGAATAAAAAGAGGGCGACAGTATTACCATCCTCTACATATGTAGTCATTGCCTCGGCCCATTTTGTGAAATAATCCATGGCTACAATGATGTAACCATGCCCCCCGGTTGAGGTAGGATTACAATACATAAAATCAATACCCCACTTGGAAAAAGGGCCAACTGCAATGACGGGGTGTAAAGGAGCAAGGTGGGTGCACTTTTTGTGATAGAAGTGTTGACAGGGTGGGCATTTCTTAACCACTTCATGACAATCTTTAAAGATTGAAGGCCATAAATGTTGAAATATTGTAACTTCGAAGAATATTATATATGTATTTTTTGTGGTCCCCGATGTTCATATCGGGAGAATCACTTATATTTCTTTATACCCCGATGTTTCTAATCGGGAGAACTAATAAGAGTCATGAGGAAGTCCCCTCCTTTGTAATTCGGGTCATTAGTACCTCAATTTTGGTTACTCTAGCCTACATGATTAAATTAGGATTACTCGAGCCTACATAACTAAATTAATTTTTAAGTGAACAAAAGAATATAAATAGAGGTGAGGTGCTTCTTATTTGGAGACACTCACACTCACTTATGTACCGCATGAGAGAGAGAGAGAGAGAGAGAGAGAGAGAGAGAGAGAGAGAAAGAGTTGTAGCTGGAGAAGAGGGAGGATCAGTCTTTTTGGGCTTTACCTTTTATCTTTTGGGGCATCTACATTGAGGAAACTTTTGCTCGGTTTTTCCCATTAGGATTTTCCTAGGATAAATCTTTGTCTTCTTTTTGTGTTGTTGTGATTGTCTATCTTTCAATGATATTTTGGCTTATGGTTATGCTGTTATGATGCTAAATGTTTTAATATCTGATATAACCATTAAAATTCAACATGGTATCAGAGCCACCCTGAAAGAAGACAATGTGCAGCTACAGAAGCTAGGGATTCTTACTTTTTGGTTCTCTCTCCACAATCCATTAGCAAAAGAAGGCTAGGATGACTCTTCATTGAAGGGTGCATCTTTCTGTCGAACTAGAATTTGATTCCGGGCATTTTCAAGTTTTGCTGCGGGAAATTAGGGATTTTTACAGAAGAGAAATTTTTGAGTGAGCCCGACATAGGATTACTCTCCTCATCAAAATCGAAGTTTAGAGACCCGGGTCGAAATTTTTGGTTGGGTGAAACTCCAGGAAAGTCAAACCCTAGTTTGACCCCAGGCCTGAAAAACCCTAAGATACTGAAACTGATAGTTTTGGTAGATTCTCTATATCTAGAGATTGGAGAAGGATCAGGTGCTGAAACTTTCACCGCTCGAATATGAATTCTTTATGTACACTATGTACAAGTCTTAGACTCAGATTCACTATATTATAGGAGATATGATTCCTCCAAGTTAGGGTTCCAGCCTCTCCCAAGATTCATCCCTAAACAAGATACCTGGGGATAATTGTTATATCTAGGGATACAAAGGTCCAAATGAAATTTCAAAAGATTTTCCATAAAGGGCATGGAATTTACTTTATGTGATAATAATTTTAGACCCCGAAGATGAAACAGTGACATGTGGAAGTCCGTACAAGTTCAATCTTCTGAACAATCCTGAAATGAGTCACCTTGGGAAAACGCGTATAAGTCCCAATTGGTAAAACAAATTCTTCTCTAACCTATAGTTTTGGAAATAGGACATGTGATGCTACCTCAATAGGAAATTTCAGACACAGAGGAGCTGTAATGTTGGAGATACAGCAGAAGCAATATCAGGAATTCTATAGAAGAAAATGAAGAAAACTAGGGCATCAGATAGTTTGCAATTCTGATCACAGTCTTGGGAAAATGAATATGCTGCTCAGCTCGCCTTTAGGAGACACATATTTCTATCCAATCAGATTTGAAAGGTTCCAAGTTTTGAAAATTAGTGTTTCTCTGACAAACCCTAGATTAGCCAGATTTGGAACCATGATGAACACCTCAAACCTGTAAGATCTAATATTTTGCCATTTACATTTAAGGTTCTCATTTCAAAATGACCTAGCACCCCAGCTTGATGACAAGCTTGGTAAAGCTAAAACAATTCTGAGCATGGAAGCATAGGATTCACTGGTTCTTGAAGAAAATGAATTGGACACCTACATAAGTAGAGAGGTTCCAGTTCTAAAGGGAAATGAGGCTAAAGCCTTACACAAGAAGAAAATCGACTCATAATAAGAGAAGAGAAGATGGGAGCGACTGAAGATCAAGTGCTCATGATTCAAAGAAGATCCAACAAGCAATGAGGAATATGAAGAACTCAATTCTTGAAGAACCCCTTATCCATCTTAGCATTTGGATGAGAAATTATGATGTCATGAATGAAGAAGATGATGAAGCAGAAGGATCAAGAAGGAGTCTACCCACAAAACGAATAAAAGATAAGTATTCATTTGTCATTTCATGATATTGTTTGGTTATGCATTTGATTATATTCAGTTGGTTTGTTATGCATGATAGAGTGTTTGCATTAATGATAGTATACTACTAATATGCATGTGATGGGTAAGTAGCTCATGGTGCTATACAACTCTTAATTGCTACTTATCTAGAATGAAACCTCTTTGCTGACATATTGGATTAGTGCACAGTCTCAATGATGTCATGGTAGAGATGGAAGGCATCTAGAAATTTTATGTGAGATATGGATGAATGTTGTATTGGCTAAACAGTTGCATGATGCATAAGAATTTGTCATTATGCATATGTTCTATGAAATGGTTCTACTCATGCTACTAGTGCATTTGAATTATAGGAAAGGTCCTGTACAACCGCCTACAAGAAAAGAAGGATGAGACTTGTTTCGAAGAACAAGTGATGACAATTCAAGATTCACTCCAATAAACATGAATCTAAAGCTCCCAGGTTCAGAGACACCGTGATGGAAGAAAGAGCTTCAGAGAGCGGTAGATCCACCTCGAAGGATGAATACCACCATGGGTACGAGATATAACTCAAGATGAAGAAAAGAATGGCGAGAATTCCAAACCAAAGTAAGAGGGCTCAGACACACTCTAGTTGTGTAACACAGTTAGGTGACATCATTGATGCTAACCTTTCCAACTATGAAAGAAGCTATTATCAAAGAGTAACAGTTGATCATGGGGAATGATGTCTATGATATGGTTTCAAGGCCTAAAGGGAAGTCTGTAGTATCTTCCATATGGATCTACAAGAACAAGTGTAAAAAGCAAGGTTCGTGATTTGCCTCATAAATAATAGACTATTACATGACATACTCTATTGACCAGACCCACTAGAAGTATATATCAAGCATAGAACCACCTGTACAAGATGATACTCCACTTCAGGGGGAGTGACTATAGAAGATCTCTGAGTTCGACATGGTACGACATGATGGACAAATTCTTGATGGATCGAGACTTTACCGAGAGTAAAGTGGGTTCCAACCTTCAAGGTTGAATATGAAAGACTAAGATATGCCGATGACCTAACAGAATGATGGAAGAATACCAGAATGATGTTTTGGGATATAGTAATCAAACCAGAAAGCAAGAGCATGGTATATTCCAAGTAGACTTGCAAGACAAAACATGTTGCTGATGGAAGGAAAGATTTGTGGCTAGAGGATTATTTCAAAGCGAGGGAATTGATTATGAAGAGACACTTGCTCCAGGAAGCAAGGTACACTCCCATCAGAACTATCATGGCACCTGCTTCCACGATGAAGTGGGATCTATACTAGATGGATGTAAAGACAACCTTCTTGAATGGTATGATGGAGGAAGATGTTTATATCGAACAACCACAAGGATTTGAAGTTGAAGATAGACGGAGTCACGTATGCAAGTTGAAATTGGCCCTGTACTACCTGAAGCAAGCTCCCAGAGCTTGGTATGGAAGAATAGATAGTTTCCTGACAAGCATGGGCCTTGACAAGAGTAAAGTCGATCCTAACCTTTACTTCAAGGTTATAGAAGATGAACCTGTCATACTATTATTATATGTGGATGATTTATTTTTTACAGGGAATGAGAAACACATTATGGAAAGCAAGAAGAAACCCGCCGAAGAATTTGAGATGAAAGACCTTGGGTTAATGCATTATTTCCCAGGTCTGGAAGTATGGCAAAGTTCAGAAGGAATCTTTCTCAACCAGGGAAAGTATGCAGTAGAGATATTGAAAAGATTCAATATATTGGAATGCAAAGCCATGGCCACACCCATGGATTCCAACCTTAAGTTGTTACCTGATGAATCATCAGAGTTAGTGGATGTGACTCAATACAGACAGATCATTAAGTCATTGATGTACCTAACAAATACCAGACCTGACATTTTTTTTGCTGTGAACACTCTGATTCAATATCTATTTCAACCTAGACGTGTTCACTTGGTAGTTGCAAAACATGTGATGAGATATCTGAAAGGGACTATAGACTTTGGTCTATACTATGATGGAAGCCATGAGTACAGATTGTATGGATACACAGATGCAGATTGGGTTGGAAGTGTCTCAGACAAGAAAAGCACATCAGGTGGATGTTATAGTCTGGGATCTGCTATGATTTCATGGTTTTGCAGGAAACAGTTCGGTTTTTCTCTTAGCACGGCCGAAGCAGAATATATAGCAGCTTGCTCTGCTAGTTGTGAAGCCATATGGCTTCGGAAGCTGATGTCAGGACTCTTTGACTAGGATATGGATACTACAGTGATTCTATGTAATAACCAGAGTTGTATAAAGATGATAGAGAGCCCGGTGTTCCATCGAAGCACATAGAAATCCGGTATTTCTACATATAAGATAAGATACAGATGATGATGTTTCAGTATTCCCATACTGAAGATATAGACGATGTTTCAGTATTCCCATACCGAATATATAGATGCTGTTTCAGTATTTACATAATGGAGATACAGATGATGATAGTTCAGTATTCACATACTGGAGATGTAGATGATGATGGTTCAGATGATGATGTTACAAGATGATGATTCAACATTGATGTGTTGACAAAGTCTCTGTCTCAGGTAAAGTTCAAACAATTTCGTGACAAGCTTTGTGTTGTTCGGAAAGACCTTCCTCGAAAGGGGGAGCAGCGATGTTGTAGTGGGATTGTATCATCCCTGGACACTTGTCCTAAAGTGATCTAGTGACTTTTGTTCTCGAGAATGAAGAGGGATTGTATCATCTCGTGACGTCTGTCCAAAATGGATTTGGTGACTTCGGTCCTCGAGAATGTGGTGGGATTGTATCATCCCTGAACTTCGGTTCAGAATGGATCTGGTGAATTCAGTCCTCGAGAATGTGGTGGGATTGTATCATCCCTGAACTTCGGTTCAGAATGGATCCGGTGACTTCGGTACTCGAGAACGTAGTAAGATTGTATCATACTTGAACTTTTGTTCAGAACGGTTCCAGTGACTTCGGTACTCGAGAACGTAGTAGGATTGTATCATCCTTGAAATTTTGTTCAGAACGGATCTGGTGACTTCGGTACTCGAGAATGTAGTAGGATTGTATCATCTTTGAACTTTTGTTCAGAACGGATCCGGTGACTTCAGTACTCGAGAACATGGTAGGATTGCATCATCCTTGGACTTAGTCCGAAAGTGATAGGGAGTGATTATCCCGTAATTGAATCCGGTGAATTCAGTTGTCATGAATGTGGTGGGATTGCATCATCCTTGGAATTTAAGTCCAAAAGTGATTCGAAGACTTTCATCTTCGTATTGCAGATTGCAGGTTATTGTTGATGATGATGATGTTCCTGATCAAAAGATCAGAGTGTGATGATGATTATGTTCCTGATCGAAAGATCAGAGTGTGATGATGATGTTACTGATCGAAATATCAAAGTATGACGACGATGATGTTACTAATTGAAAGATCAGAGTGTGGTGATGATGATGTTACTGATTGAAAGATCAGAGTATGGCAATGATGATGTTACTGATCGAAAGATCAGAGTACGATGATGATGATGATACTGATCGAAATATCAGAGTATGACAATGATGATGTTGTTGATCGAAAGATCATAAGATGATGATGATGTTGTTGATTGAAAGGTCAAAGTGTTGATGATGATGTTGCTGATCGAAACGTCAAAGTGCTGTTGATGATGTTGCTGGTCGAAAGGTCAAAGTGCTAATGATGATGTTATCAATCGAGCAGTCAAAGTGTTGTTGCTGCTGAATATTGAAGATGAAGACTAAAGTACTGATGATGATGTTGTTGGTCAAAGTGTTGTTGCTGCTGAAATTGAAGATGAAGACTATATGTTGAAGATGATGAAAAGCTTCCGATGATCTATGGATGTGACACCCTGATGATTTCGATGATTTCTTCTCTCTCCTACTATTGTTGTTGTTGATTTTGTTGTAGAACACCCTTCTTGTTAAGGGGGAGTGTTGGAATATTGTAACTTTGAATAATATTCTATATGTATTTTTTGTGGTCCCCGATGTTCATACCGGGAGAATCACTTGTATTTATTTATACCCCAATGTTTCTAAATGGGAGAACTAATAAGAGTCATGAGGAAGTCCCCTCCATTGTAAGTCGGGTCATTAGTACCCCAGTTGTGGTTACTCGAGCCTACATGATTAAATGAGGATTACTCGAGCCTACATAACTGAATTAATTTTTAAGTGAACGAAAGAATATAAATAGAGGTGAGGTGCTTCTCATTTGGAGACACTCACACTCACTTGTGTAGTGCATGAGAGAGAGAGAGAGAGAAAGACCTATAGCTGGAGAAGAAGGAGGATCAGTCTTTTTGGGATTTACCTTTTATCTTTTGGGGCATCTATATTGAGGAAGCTTTTGCTGGGTTTTTCCCATTACGATTTTCCCAGGATAAATCTTTGTGTTCTTTTTGTGTGGTTGTGCTTGTCTATCTTTCAGTGATATTTTGGATTATGGTTATGCTATTATGATGCTAAATGTTTTAATATATGATATAACCATTAAAATTCAATAAGAAATACCTAGTGCGAAGGATTTTCTGGGCTGTAGCCATCCCAGAAAGATGATTGCCACATGTTCCAGAGTGGCAGTCATTCGGAACCTGTTCAACCTCTTTATGTGTAAGGCATCATCAAAGGATGGAATCGATACCATGTCGGTACAATGTATCATTCAAAATGAGATAGTACTTTGTGTGGTGACAGATACGATGACAGTCGTCACGGTATATGTTGGGATGAAATATTTGAGTGTGGAGATAGATAATCAAATCTCCATACCATGGATCAGTTGTGATTATCAACAAAAAAACTTCATCTGGGAATGAATCGTTGGGCTCAGTTTCTGTCAAAGCACAGGGAAGGTCACACATCAACTCCGTGAAAACCAAGGATTTCTTCAAAGTAGCCTTGGAGAACTCAAGATCAAATTCCTGTAAGACAACAATCCAACGGGAATACTTGCCCCCAAGCACCTAACGAGACAGAATGTAGTACATAGGGTTTTGATATGCGAGTACAGTTGTGGTACGAAGTAGAACGTAATGACAAAATTTTTGTACAGCAATGACCGTAGCCAAAGCTAACTTCTCCACATGTGAGTAATGGGTTTCAGAGTCAATGAGACTCTTACTCAGGTAATATATCACATGTTCTTGGCTGTTGGGAATGTCCTGCGCTAGAACCATTGCAATGGTAGTAAGGGAGGCAACAACGTACAACATAAATTATTTTGAATAATATGGGGGGTGTGTCAAGGGTGAATGGGTGAAACTGTGCTTCAGATTATCAAAAGCTCTTTGGGTCTAGTCATCCCAGAAGAACGGAGTGTCCTTCTTCAGGAGACACATATAATCGTGTGTTTTCTTTGCGAAGTTGCACAGGAAACGACGAAGAAAGTTTGAATTCCCTTGCAAACTTTGGAGCTCGGTAATGTTTGTCAGGGAAGGTAAGGCCAGGATAGCAGCAATTTTCAGAGGATCAATCTGGATGCCATATTTGGAAACCACAAAGCCAATAAGGCGTCCAGTCTCAACAAAAAGACACATTTGTGGGGATTCAGCCATATATTATAATGACAACACCTAAGGAAAATGTCTCTAAGGTTCCCTGGATGGTCTTCCCATTGTTGTGAATGAGCAGGGAGATCATCAAGGTATGGCTCCACGATGTGCTTGATATCATGAAAGGCATAGGACATGGCTTGTTGGAATGTAGCTCTGACGTTCTTTAGGCCAAAAGGTAACTTTCAATACGCGAAGGTTCCCCACAAGAAAATGAATGTAATTTTATGCTTATCGATGGGCATAATCTCTATCTGATTGTAGTCAGAAAAGCCATCCATAAAAGAAAAGATGACATTCCCAGCACAGTTATCAATGATCTGATCGATATGTGGAGTAGGGAAATTGTCCTTAGAACAAGCCTGATTTAAGTCTCGAAATCGATACAGACTCTAATAGTTCCCTGCTTCTTAGTCCCAGGGACAATATTAGATACCCATTCTGTTAGGGGTATAGGATAAATAAACACCGCCTTCAGAAGTTTTTCCACTTCAGCTTTGATAGCTGCAACCTTCCTAGGGTGGACTTGACGTAATTTTTGTCAAACAAGTTTTGTCATGGGATAGGTTCTAATCTCATGTACAACAATTGATGGATCAATACCAGGAATCTCCGCAAATGTCTAGGAAAAATAATCATGGAATTCTTTGAAAATAGCTCTATAAATTTTAGTTTCATTTGTCGAGCAGTTTTGGCCTACATGGACGTGCTCAACAGTTCCGGGCTTGACTAATATGTCAATTGGGGTTGTCTTAGTGATGTTGCAAAGATTAACTTCGGAATCTGTGTCTTGCAACAATATAGGTGTTTGCGGATTGGTGACATTATCAGTACCGATAAGAGATACGAGGTCAAAATCTACCAAACTGGCATTAGGAAGAAAAGACAATCTGTGATGGTGATCTTCCCATACGGGTTCATCCATATTCATGATCTCCATGATGGACTCGTCTTAAGGAAAATTCTGGGAGAGATAGTCTAGAGTAGGGAGGGATGGTTCTAGCCAGTAGGGAAGGTCGTAAGGATCCGAAGCCACTAGATGAAGATTATCATAATGGACATCGGAAGCAGATTGTACAACATCGTAAAGTGCTTCATAAGGGCCAAGAGAGGATGACTCAACAACTTATTTACCTTTGTGACTATAACCAGTCGTGGAAATCATGTTCACGGTTTCTACTTTCGTATTAGGATGGGGTGAAGGAAACACTCCCATAAGGGTTGTATCCTTCATCATACCTACCCAATCGACTGATAAGGAGGAGGGGACTGACCTAGCATAGGGATGTTATTCGCGGTGGGAGTAGTAACATCCGACGAACAAAAGTCAAGTTGATCGATAGTTACAATCTTCCCCAAATGAGGAAATTGGATAGTTCGAAAGACTTTCAAAGCAACGACAATCATAGCATAGAACCAGTTTCTTCCTAGTAGAAGATTGTAGTCTAACGAGGCATCAACTACTTCCACTTCAATGGAAACAGTCTTGCCCACAAGCTCAATTGAAAGGGCTGGTAACAGACCATGAGGTTAGAAACCTCATCCATCAAAATATTTTAAGGTCGTAGGTGACTTTGTAAGTTCAGGAGAACCAATGTCTCTCCAACAGGATATAGACAAAACCAAGGTTGAAGCTCCCTCATCCAGAACGGTCCAATGGACCTTTCTCCCAAATAATCTAGAGGAAATTTGAAATGCAAGTTGGTGAGGTAATCTGGATTTATAGTTCTCCATGTTGAAATGGATCAGGTTGGTGTTATCTGGGTCTAATTCCCCCAAATTCGTTAACAGGTTTTTACGCTGCGTTGGACAGCTTTGGAGTACCTCCAGGGTAGACATTACACAGGGTGCCTGAGACAAATCTTCAACCACATTGTAGAACTGTGTAGCTCAGGAATTGGGATTAAAAACAACCTTCCTGAGGGTAGCTTCAGGCGGTCGTAAAATCAAATCAAGATTAGATTTCTCGATGATGAGGGCCATTAGACGAAGATGGAGGGGAACTAGTAGAAGGAACTTTCTCGGAAGAAGGATTGTCATAAGAATGACTATGAGTATTAAAATTGATGGTATCCGAGGACATCATTCTGATTTATTCCGTAGAACTAGAGGTCCCTTGATTAGACATGTGGTCTATCAATTGTTGTTGAGACGGGAAGGGATCGGTTAGCACCGGTGGGGTGGGGTTACTTTTCAAAAATTTACTGATCTCTTAATGATGAGGGAAATCCTTCATGAAGTGATCACCACCACATAACAAGCAAGGGTACTTGGCCTTTCTCTTTCCTTTATTATCATTCTTTGTGGTTGAAGCCTTGGGATTCTCCTGTTGGTTTCCAGGTTTTATTTTATTTTTTCCTTTACATTTTTTCTTATTGCCGGGTGTTTGTGTACTTTGAATAGCAGTTACCTGGGTGGAAAACGTAGGAGTTGAAGGAGTAGTAGCATAAGCATTTGGTTGCTTGGCAGGTTTGGCTACTGACGAGGGCTGGATTGAACAAACAACCCCATCAACAGGGGTCTCTGCGGGTGGCTTAGCAGGGTCTGTGCTGGGACGAGGAGCTTGAGGTATTAGGTCATACAGAGATCCGGATTAGGAATATACTAATTCCAGATACTAAGAGCGACTGAGAGCCCGCTCTTCGGTAACATCACCACCTATAGCCACATCGCGGGAAATGGGAGGCAACAAGGATTTCGTGAACCAATCAACTAACAGTTGGTCCGGGATGGGAGCTTTAATAAGCCGTCTCCGCCTTCTCCACTCATGGATATGGTATGATATGTGCATGGAGGTATTTTGATGAAAAGAGAGGTCAAAAGGTCTATACCCATTTCATAACGAATGGGTAGCTAAAAGTGTGTGAGAGAAACGGTTGCCAATGAGCTAAAATCCACAAATGAATGTTGTGGAAGTTCAATATACCACTTCATAGCCGTACCGGTCAAAGTGCGCTAAAAGAGTCTCAAACGAATAGAGTCATCCATCAAGGAGTTGGAAGAACACCACATATGGAACGTCATGACATGATTTTTGGGATCATCTCCCTTCTTCCCATCAAACTTTGGAATGTCTGATGGTAACTTGACTGGAATACCAGGCCATGAAAGGTTGTGCTGAATGGGATCATTAATCAACTTAGACAAATCGAGAAAGTCCAATTTTTCTAGGAATGGAAGTTGTCGATTAGGTTCGACATACTAGTAGTATTGATAAGGCATATGCACACTAGTAGGACCATAGGTTGACTGATACACAGGCTGTTGGGATGGTATATGGGTGTATGATCCTCTTGAAGGGGATGGACCTCCAGGAGGAGGGCCATCTGGAGGTGACTGGCCTCTAGCTGGTGGGACTCTAGGTGGTGATGGACCTCTAGATGGTGGTCCCCCAAGTGGTTGTCCCCTAGAAGGTGGACCCCTAGGTGGTGGACCTACAGAAGGTGGGCCTCCGGGTGGTGGTCCTCTAGGTGGTGGGCTTCCGGGTGGTGGTCCTCCCGATGGGGGTCCTCCGTAAGGTGGACATCCACTGGGTGGGCCTCCACTTGGTGTCCCTCCAGAACCTCCCATAGTATGAATAGGTATTCCTCCCATGGTTGACATGTAGGACCAATTAGATTTCCCCCACGACGTAAACATGTTTCCAGGGTAAGGGTTTCTGGGATACATAGTTCCTGTAGGTGAATGTTGATAGATCATGTTTCCTACAGGTAGCTAATTCCCCAAGTAAACATAACCCCAAGAAATTTGGTTGATTGCAGGTTGTGCCCTTAAGGGTTGGCCTGAACTCGACGGAGGGTTTACCATATTGGTGTGGGTGGGAGGAACAACCACTACAAGTTGTCGTACAACAAAAGTCTGTCTAGTACTAGTAGAAACTCCACTAACATATAATGTAACTCGTGTTAGGGGTCGCCCCTCGGTGTTAGAATGTACTGACACCATTTGAGCTGAGGACTTCCCCCCAACTACAGAGTATCGGAGGACTAGAAACATAACTAGGATTTAAAATTGTAGGTTTGGAGGTTTGACCTGGATTATGAGAAGTCACACCATGAACCAGAAGATCATCTATAGGAGCCAAAGTTTTGACAAGTGTACGATATCCAGAAGGCCAAGGATCCGAAAGGCTTAGTAAAAGAGTCGACATAGGTTCTTTGTGAGATACGGGCGAGGGAATAATTATTTCCACTCTCTCTTGAAAATTGCGAGCGCGATCAAGAGAAGCTTGGATCCTTCTATACTCATCCTCACCAGGAGGAGGGTTCTCAAAAGAGGGTCTAGTAACCCAAATTTTGGAAAGGGATTGACCCATAGAAGTTCTCCAAAAAGGAGTGTTAGGGCCATATTCAGTTTCAATAGGACTATCGGTACGACCTTCCATCGAAGAATGAAAGGAAGTGTCAGCCATAGGAGGCCGTTGGACCAAGGGATTAACGTAAGTAGTTAAATATTTCCCGCTTTACACAACTATGCTTCCTTCCACAAGGGAGTCAGTTGCATCTCCTTGATCTGTGGATTTCATTGGGATCTCCCTTGTGACAGGTGGAAATTTGGGTGGTAAACCCTAGTTTCTTTTGGATCGTCTCAATTGAAACTCTGCTAGATTGTATGGTCACTAAAACCTAGCCTAGGGCTTCAAAACTAGAAAATCACACAAAACTTCTCCTACACAAACTACAGGCCACAAGAAAACTTAAGTGACAAGAGGGGATAAACAAGCCGGTTCCTCACCAGGATTGTCAAGTTTTTACAAGTCGCTATATACCGCAGGGTCGAACAGTAAAACGCAGCGAGGAGGATCAACCGTCTCTCACCTGAATACCCGACTACCTGGACGACACGTGCATAGTAATCTCCCTGAGTGTTGTTCTCGGTGTATTGCGCTAACAAGACAGCCAAAAGGGATTTTCTCATATGGTCTCAAGAATCCTAGAAGGGCCTCCCGATATACACAAGGTACGTGGGAGTTCAAATCCATAGTAGTGTTGTCTAATGCACAATCGTTCACAAGGGGCCTCCCGATATACAATCGAGTACGTGAAGTACCTTTCGATGTACCTCAATGGTACGTGAAGGGCCTTTCTATATATCCACAGTACGTGGAAGAACCGCACACATCCCAGGTTGAAGTGCAGGCAATAAACGACAGCTTCTACGTTTTACGATGCCGGAACACATCTCTAACCTATCACTCAAGTTACTAATATTGTTAACCTATAGCTACCATTAATTTTAAGTTGAACGGTTAGGTGAATGCATGGTGTTATGACAGAAAAGTAAAACGATGCAATTATGATATGCACATTCTTCACTTTACCATTCAAAGCATGCCTGCTTATGGGAAGGAGAGAGTATTTTCTTTTCAATTTCGTTTCAAAACCAAAACTTTCCCAAACAATCTAACTAAAAATAACTTTATGAGAATGGAAACAAGCAAGACACTTCTAATCTAATACTTGAAAGCAAGTAAATGGGGTGAGATCTCTTTTCCTAAAAAGAAAGACAAAAGAAACTCGAAGGCACACTAGGTACATTTTCAATTTTTCTTCAAAAATGGAAAGATCTAACTTAAAACTATGATATATTTTTCTTTTGATGAGACAAGACTGTAAAAAGAAAGAAGAAAATGGAGATATGAAAGCTTCTAGGGCTAGTCAGAGATCAAATAATTCATATTCAAACATAATTATAACCAAATCTCAATAAAAAAAATTATTTTTCAAAAAAGCAAAAAGAAGTCTTTCGTAAACTTTAACGAAAAATGAAAGCAAAAACCAACAAGAAAGTCTTCCTTTTCAGTCTTATCAAACAACAAGAAGAGATCTAACTATGCTTCCAAGCACTCCTTTCGAAAAATGAGAACCAGGCATAGAAGCAATCAAAATGACGAGTGTAATCTAGCTTTTTGATTTCAACAAAACAAGCATTTACCACATCCAAAATTTGAATCTAACTACTTAGATCTCTGTAAAGAAGCCCAAACATTCAGAATTGAAAGAAAAAACCAACCAAACTTTGAAATGACAAGTCTTAGAAGGGCCTACCTAGCACCGCTTCTCGAGGGTTGGTGACAGAGTGGTTTTGGCTCAACACCGCTTCCTGATAACTGAACACAGGCGGTGGCACCACTTTTTTCCCATTGTGCATCTTGTAGAAGTCAAGAAACAAAAGAATGGCAAAAAAATAAAAGTTAGCTACTGTAATACTAGCATTAAAATCACGAATTGATAGGAATATGAAGTACAAAAGGTAAGAATGACTCAGATATGATAATACCAAACCAAGATCTCACTAGATCAGCTAGTAGATCTGATCAACTGAAACAAGATCTCACTAGATTAGCTAGTATATCTGACCAACGAAAGATTGGAGCTTGGATTTTAGACAAGAGTTTGAAGACCAAGGAAGATCAGATGTACTGAAAGATCTTCCCCAGCGGAGTCGCCAGATTTGTTGCTAGGAAAAATGCACCTCTTGTGGACAAGAGTTGTTCTTGTAGTTTGAATGGTTCATATCTAGAACAAATGAGTTACAACAGAGATGGAAGACTTCCCCTAGAAGTTGTGGAGATCTGGAATGAGTTCTTGATGGAGTGGTGTATCTGTTTCCTGTGGTGATAGCTCTTCATGGATGTACCTGCATAATCACATGAAACCAACAAAAAAGATCAAAAGCACGAGAACATAAACCACAAATCTATGTCAGTGACTAAGGAATCCAACAATAAAATACATGATTATAACACAACATACTTTACGGGAAATGAACCAAATTTGCATTAATAGATGAAGAAGAAGTTTACAACCTTCACCTTAGTGTCTATATGCTCCTTCACATGCCAATGTCTTGTCCCCAAAAGCTCCAACTTGCTCCTCCTATGCTCACCCTACTACTTTAGGCCAGAATATCAATGCAATAGCATAACTTTGCTCTCTCTAACCCACGGGGTATGAGCCTGCTTTTATAGGCCTTGGGAGGATAAGAATGGCTGAGTAAATTGTGGGTGAGGTGTATAGAAGATCCCAAATGGATGGATCTTGAGTCCAAGTGGTCCTCAGGTGTAGGGATAAGGGTGCCACGAAGCCTTCCTTCGAGAAGCTTCCTAGAAACCTCTCTTTTTCACTTTTTACCAAGGGCACCGCTTCTACTCCACTATGACAAAGCAGTAACAGGGAAGAACCGTGCCTTGAACAAGAGGTAAAGGCGGTGGCACCACCTACTGTCAAGAGACTGTAGGCATTATTGAAGAAGGTAATGCTCCTTGACTTAAGGGCATAAGCGGTGCTGGATTTTCATATGCAGGGTTGAAGTCTAGGCCAATATTTTCACTTCACAACTTGGGATTTAGGGAAAATACTGATGTTTGGGACCTCATCACATGGATTTTTTTTATGTTCAGTTCCTTGGCTTATTTTTATCATACATCCTTTCAAACTAAGTTAAAGGGTATTGTAAAAAGAAACCAAACTAATTGATATTTATAAAAGGTTTTAATGGTAATTAATTTAGTTTTTTTTCCACTAAAACAAATATATATATGTATATGTGTATACATATACATATACATACATATACATACATATATACATATGTATATGTATATATATGTATATGCATACATATACATATATATGTATATGTACATATAAATATATATGTATATGTACATATGTATATACATATACATACATATATGTACATATATGTATGTATATGTATGTACACACACACACACACATATATATATATATTATTGATAAAGAATTTTGAAGTGCCTTCACCCATTTACATCTTTTCAGAAATATACAATTCCTATTCTCCACAACTTCTCATTTCAGAGTTAGGGGATTTTACGCATCAAACTAGGTTCGTCATTCAAACTTAGCATTCCTTTAGGGAGAAGACAACCCTGGCTTGCTTTAAGATCTGTCGACTTGTTCAATTCACGAAGAATGTCAAAAGAAAAACCAAAACACTGTTTATCAAGATGAAATGCAGCCTTTGCATAGTCACGAGTGAACTAAGATTAGTGAACTCTGTAGCAAAATTTAAAACTTTTATTATGATTTTTGAATCTTTGAATATTTGAAGATTGTTATGCCCAATTTCTTTGGCGAGTTGATAGGATTTTAGAAGAGCATATAATTCTGCTTGATGATTTGGGAGTTGACCTAATCCCCAACTGAAGCTAGTTTGAATCCTTCCTCCCGGATAGAAGATCAATCCACCTACTCCAGCATTCCCCGAATTTCCTTTTGACGCACCATCAAAGAAGATTGAAACTTTATTCTTCCTTTGCCACCAATCTGTGAATTCTTTTTCCGAACGTCTTACTTGCCAATATGGACTAATAATGGGCCTTCCAAAACTTAGCTGAATTTTATCCACCTGTAACAATCCAAGCCACTTATGTTTAACTTTGATTTTATTGGGATCAATATTGTTTCCCGCAACTTCCAAAAGAAGATCCTTAACTTTTATTGCTACAAAAGCTGGTTTCATGGCTTTGTTATTGAAAATCAAATCATTTCTTGCTAGCCAAATTTTCCACCAAAAGAATTTTGGGATGGCTTGCCAAATTTTCCTCCATTCATGACTTGTGGAGAAAATTCTTGGGTACCCAAGCTGCCAATTAGCAAATAGATTTACAGGTTCAATATTTGATGGAGATGAGACTAGCAACCCACTCAAGAGGTGCACCCAAGCTTTCTGAGTAAATTCACATCCAACAAAAATGTGTTTTGAAGTTTCATCAGCTTGTTTACAAAAGCAACATCTGAAAGGTCCAAAAAAACCTCTTTTTAACAGATTTTGCACCTGTTAGAGCTCTTTAATGCATGAGAATCCAAGAGAAGAAATTAAATTTTGGAACACTGGAAGATTGCCACACTAATTTCTAGAATTTAGCACCATGAGAAGATATCAGATTGGTTTGAAGAGACTGGTATCTTGCAGGTGCCAAATAAACTCCTGTAGAGCCCTAGGCTCGCATGTCCCTGCAAGAAGAATGAATTGGTGCCAAACCGTTCAATTTAGTTAACAACGATTTAAATTGGGAATTTAGCATAGGATATCCACAGTTTGGTAGTTCTGGGAACACCCACGATGACCAATTTCCTAAACAGTCCCAAGCAGAAATGTCTGAAAGTCGCAGAAGTCCTTTATTTTCCAACTAGTCTTTGATCTCAATGATAGAAGGATCGGAATTTAAAGGAGTATTACCTTTTATTTGATCATCCCATATATATATATATTCTATTTCCAGGTATACGATATAATTTCTGAGCGAAGAAGTCTAAACCTTTTCTGCATAGATTCCATATTAGAATTCCTTCAGGAGTGTTAGAAATCTGCAGATTCCAAAGAGTTCCTCCTTTAAGGTATTTTAATTAAAAAATTTGGTTGACAGGGTGTTTTTTTTAGAGAAAAGTTGCCACAGCAGCTTACCTCCCATGGCAAGGTTTACCAATCTTGGATCTCTAATATGCAAACCACCTTCAAGAACTGGTCTCTTCACAGTGTCCCAATTAACCAATTGCAATCGGCTCTGATTTCCTTTACCGCAACGCCAGAGGAAGTCTCTTATCAACTTGGATATTTGATCCACAATCGTTTTTGGAGCTAGAAGGAGAGAGGATTGATAAATAGGAAGAGCGGAGAGTTTTGACTTGATTAAGACAAGCTTCCCTACCGTGGATAGCCAATGACTACCCCATGAGGAAATATTAGCTTTTAACTTGCTAATAATATCTAGCCAAAGAGAAGGGTTGTTTTGGCCCAGAGTTGGAGGAAGCCCTAGGTACTTGACCTTATCCCAAGAGACAAATCTGTCAAAGCCTAAAATTTGAGAAATATTTGAAATAGTTGAGGGATCTGCATTCCAACCATACACAACGATCTTCCGATTGTTGATGAGAGCCCCTGAAATGATACAAAAATGTTGCATAATTTCTTTAAATACTATTTCCAACCTCAACGAAGCCCCTCCCAAAAGCAACGTATCATCCGCAAAGAGGGCATGGTTGATAGATTCTACTCCACTTGTTGACTTGATGCCAAGAATAATCCCCACATTTTCACCTGCACTTAGCTTTCTACTCAGAGAATCTACCATTAGAATATAAAGAAATGGTGGTAGAGGACAGCCCTGCCAAAGACCCATGGAAGCTTGAAAATTTTTTGTTGGTTTGCCATTTACTAGTGGTTCTATCCAAGGTTTATCACTACAACTTTGATCATATTTATAAATGCAGAACTGAATCCAAATGAGTTAAGAACTTTGTAAAGGAAGGAAAGCTTTACCATGTCAAGTTTTATTAACATGCCCTTCTCATTTATGTGGAAGCTGGAGTGCATGGCTTCCTGAACTTGAATTACATTGTCCATAATGTGACACCCTTTTACAAATCCACCTTGAAGAGGAGAGATCAGTTTTCCAAGTAGAGGTTTGAGCCTATTAGCTAAGGGTTTATATAATATTTTATATGATGCATTACAAAGAGAAATTGGCCTGAATCGGTCAAAGGTGGAAGGTTTAACTTCTTTGGGGATTAAAGCAAGGAAGATGGAGTTGGTACTTCCACCAAATTTGGCTTTAAATTGAAAAGCTTTGACCATCCTGAGAAGATATTTTATGATTACATTCCAGCATACTCTATAAAAGTGAAAGGATAATTCGTCAGGGCCAAGAGCTTTATCTGGTTCCATAGAGCATATAACATCAATGATCTCTTCCTTTGAAAAAGGCTTCATTAGCTCCCCATTTTCCTCCTCGCTCACCAAACTAGGGACGCAGGAAAGAAAATCAGAGGTTAAATCAGAGTCAATAGCTCCATCCTCTTTGAACAGGCTCTGAAAAAGAACTTCAGCTGCTTGTTTGATTTGAGAGATGCCTTTAAAGGATTCACTAGTCGAAGAGGAGATTTCCGAAATGTGGTTGTGGGAAAGTTTAGCTCGATATTTCTTATGGAAAAAAGAGGTGTTTCTATCTCCTGATTTCAACCATAAACTTCGAGATTTCAGTCACCAGAATTCTTCTTCCTGCCTAAATGCTCGGAAATAATTGAACTGAGCCATTTGTTCTTTTTTCTATCATTGCAGGGGTGATCTTTGAGTCCTCCATTTCCAATTGTATCGTTGCCAAATTTTCCAAGGCCTAATTTCGGACACTGAAAGGAGTGTGAATAGATTGTTTTATCGAGTCCTTCAACGTGAATTTGGTGTTTTTTAATTTCCTTTCCCACATGAAATTTGGAGTTCCAGTGACCGAAATACTCCATGCATTGAAAACAGTGGCCATAAAACCACCTCTGTCAATCCACAAGGGATTGAACCGGAAATGGATGGGATCGAGGTCTTCTTCATCCTCAAGCTACATCAAGATTGGTTTATGATCCTATGTGAGTTTTGGTAAGATGCTGGTGGAGATAATTTTGTTTTCCAGTAATATAGAACTCTGAATCAGAAATCGATCCAGTATGGATGAAATATTAGCTTCCCCAGTACGGTTATTACTCTAAGTGTATCAACCTCTTTTAGGTTTAAAATCAATTAGATCCTAGATTGAGATGAGATGCTCCACTGCATTGTGCATGGGGTCACTCCTGCAGACTCCTCCTTTTTTCTCTTTAGGATCCAAAGTGATGTTTAAATCACCATCCACTAAAATGTTTGATATATTGTTTGCAACAAGAAACTTTGCCAGAGAATTCCAGCATGCTCTTTTCTCTTGAGAATTATCAGGAACGTATAAATTGAATATAGCAAGAGATATCTTACTAGAGATGTGCTTGAGCTTGGTGAATATCCAGTGCTGCATTTCAAATGAATTTTTCAATGAAAAAAGGTCCTCTGTCCAGAGGTTGCAATTCCACCCGATGAGCCCCTTGCACTCACAACCTTCCCTGCATGTTTTTTGCATATCTTTTTACTTAAGGAAAGAAGATTGCCCTCTTCAATTTTTGTCTCTTGGAGCAGAAGAATATTGGGGGAAGACATTCTTAAAAGGCCTTTAACAACTTCTACTTTCGAAGAGTTTCCCATCCCCTTGCAATTCCAAGAGACGATGTTCATTATTTATTATTGCCGGAAGGGAGAGGACCTCCTTTTGAAGGTCTGGCCCAAGTATTCCTGCTGATTGACATCTCTATAGTGGCTTGACTTCCTTGCATCTTAAGACGTTCGGATTCTTCCTCCCGAACCTTCTTAAGAGATTTATGCCCTTTTTTGGAAGACCTCTCTAGGGAATCTTCATCGGATGAACCAGAATTATCCATAGGTTTCTTTTTTTTTCCATTTTTGCATATGTGGGAGAATTTCCATCTGTAGGAGTTCCAAGACCTGGCTCAGCTGGACCTTTGTCTTCTTCTCTTGTCTGGTTTTGAGGTTGTGGGACCTCTCCCTCTTCAAGCACTTAGAGCACTTATTCTTCTGGGATTCTCAATAATTCAAAATTGTTCTGAGATGATATCTCCTTCATAGCTGCTCCATTTTCTTTCTAATTATGCCTGGAGGGATTGCTGCTCGTCCCCATTTCTCCTTTTTGTCCCTTAGATTTGTTCCTTGCTTTGCTGAACTAGTTTTTTGAACTTGATTCCATTAGTCTCCCTTTTCTTTGAAAACTTCTTCCTTAACTTTTTTCTTACAAGATCTTACAAAATGCCCATAACCATGACAAAATCTGTACTTAAAAGGCAATTGCTCATAATCTAGCTCTTGCATGTGTGACCAATTTGGTACTGTCAAATTAATAGCTTCAGGAAGCCCTACCTCCAAATCCACTTCAACACATATTCTGGCACAAGTATATTGATCTCTTCTTTTAGCCCTATTAATATATTTCCCCAAAGTGTTTCCTATAGCTTCTAGAGACACCGAATTCCAACAATGGAGAGGAAGATGCAACAATCTAACCCATACATGAACAATAGAAGCGACATCTTGATTCAGATCAAAGTTTGGAGTCCACTTGTTCAGGTAGAGCCCTTGAGTACCCATGAAATATGGTCCGTTTCTAAAGATTAAATCTCTATCTGCTGAGTTTTCAAAAAGAAAGACACAGTAACCCTTACCTATCATATTGTTGCATATGCCTTTTGAGATAAGAGGTTTCCAATTACTTTGAACCCACCCTTCGATTGCCTTGGGGGATGGCCAAATCCCAGTGAACTGTCCAACGAGGCCCCAATCAGCAATATATAGGGCTGTTCGACATGGTTTTCTGTAGGAATATTATCAAGATTCTTGATGAAAGACTGTTGGTTCTGGTTGAGTTTCCTCTTGTTTCCTGAAGCTACCAGTCTCCTAAATGCATTGAGATCAGGGGAAGGGGAGGAGCCCCCTCCATCCGCCATGACCTCAATACAGAGCTCTCAAGGAGACCTAGGCACAGGGACTTGCAGCCACAAGAAACACAAACTAAAACTTCACGCAACAACCAAGACAGCCCTGCAAAACAGATTCGAATGCTTCTTAATCAAGATTCTTGAGCTCCTTCACACAAGCAATTCCACCTTCACACTAGAGAAGAGACAAGGGGAGAGCCGATCAAGCCTTGACGAGCCTGACCGAGCCAAATTCTTGGATCAAAGGTTCTTATGTCTGCAACTCTCGATTAAGAAAGCTCCAGAATGCAAAGAAATTGCATCTGCAAATTTCATCCAAGATCAACACACGAACTGAGACGACCTCCTGACAAAAAGATTGAACCAGATTCAAGATTCACCGATCCAAAGATTTTTTTTTTCTTAGAGCACGAGATCACAGAGCTCAATTTATTAATTTAGTTTTTCCATAAGTTTAAAGGTTTAAAAAGAAAGGAGGAGATGGTGTCCATTAAGATAAATCAAAATGATATTTTAGAATAGTACATTTATATACATAATATATTAGATTAATTATAAGGTATTAAAGTAATCAATTAAGTTTAAACAAAGATAATATTAATAATAAAAGAGAAGAAGACAATAAGGTTTTAATGGTGGTTAGTTAGTTTTTACTTAGACTTAAAAATAAGGAAATGATGACATCATACTAACAATATCTCGATAAATTTGAAAGAAAATATTAATATGAGAACAAAATTTCAGCATGGAACTGCATTATTATAAATATAATTTCTAACGTCATATAGATAACAATAACAAATTAAGGATAACTCACAAATCATGACATTGAAGGCATCAAAGATCTCAACACAAAAGTGAAAGAGAATGATATCACATTAATTTGAGCATTTGCACCTCAAAATAATATTCCAATCAACAAAATTTCACTTTCCAATTTTTTTTTGACCTTCTCTATTTCATAATTGTAAATTCTGAAAATTCTGATAAAAACATATGTGTGATGCATATTTGGCCATTGTTGTAAATTCTGAAAATTCTTATACTCACATATGTGTCATGCATATTTAGTCATTGGTTTTGAATTTGGATGGAGATAACCATAACACCCCAACCACTCAACCTTAAAAAAGAACGTTTTAATTTGATTTAATTTAATTTTGAAACACATTTATATAAGGTTTTGAAACACTTTGTTATTGATTATAGGATTTCATTTTATTTTTTGATAAATCATTTACAGAAATATGTAAATTTATTTAAACATATTTTAGGTTTTTTTCTTCTTCTTCTCAATTATATTTGTTAACATTGGGTGCAGATCTACCTCGGGTAAATGACCACTGATGCTACTGAAGATATCATCTTGCTACTGCTGGTTATTTGACTACGGAACTAAGCAACAGGTGAGTTATTTCAGGACAGAATGGCTGCAGGTCATAACATGAAGACTATTACAATGCTATGAGAAGTGATATGATGAAACTAGATGTGAAAGAGCTTATCCCCTAAAGAACCGGACATGCCGATTTTGATCATCCGGTTCGAACAATAAGTGGAGGGAGTATATATCACCCATATAGTTGACCCATTATAAGCAAGAACATGTGCGTAAGTAGATCTAACTGAAGCAGCTGTTCCTTTCGTTTACCTTGAAGCAGGCAGGACACCACCGGCAGTTAAAGATCGAGAACCACCAGCAGCAGTTTATCCAGTAGCACCACCAGTACAAGTAGAATAGTCCCATATGTATAATAAGAAAGAAATGTCAATTTTCAAGTTGACATAAAATGCAAGTATGTGAAAATGATCTTGTCACGTTGGTGGGACGAAAGGAGCACTTTATTTGGCAAATAAAACTACCACATAACAATAACATTTTAAAAGCTACTGTGAGAAGAAATTGGCGCGACGATTAAAACACCATGAATGCTAACGGGAGGATGTACTACGATTAAGAACACCACCTGTTGTCCATTCAGACCTGCCGCAAATTTTTCAGACTTGCCACAAATTCGAAGGTGATGTGAAAACCGATCGATTCATCTTGAAATAATTTTAGGATCATTTCTCGCAATACTTGGAATGCTAATGGAAAATTTACATTCCAGTTTTAAAACTATGGTAGGAATTCGATGCTTCGAACATTATAAGCTCACCTGCACCAATTCATTACGTAAACAAGCTTTTCATGTTAGCAGCGTCTGATTTTCTTCCAATAATGGGATGCCTTTACACATTTACTAATATTAAAGATTATATTACTCCATTATTGTAAGGTTCGAACAGAGTTTGAAAATAGAGCATGCAGGGTGTTCTTCTTCTTCGAGTTACTTACAGATATAGCTCTTAATGGTGATATTTTAATGTGTCTTGGTTTTCAGTAACACTTGACAGAAGCTCGGTTATCTGTGTTTCAATTGAAGAATTAAAGGTAAGGCATATGATTATGACTTGAGAATTTAAAGTCGGATGAAAATTCTTCATTATTTTCGGCATGCACTGTAAATTGAGTTGAAGTATGGACCTGCAGATAAAGGATTTAAAGAGTTTTTGTTGTGAGATTGCCAAAGGCGCCATGGCTTTTTCTTCGTTGGATCCAGATGTTTTAAAGTCGGTTTCTGCTCTGCCTCAGCCGTTTCAAGTGGCTTTCAGTTTCAGGTACAAATATCGCCTCAAGTTTCCTGATTCTTTTCTCCAGCACGTACATTATTATTAAATTTCAAATTGCTTACGAAAGATACTGCACAGGATTTTGTGGAAGGATTGTCTCATAGCTTGACTTAAAGAAACAAATTATTCAGGAAAACTTTAACTAAAATGCTAAAAATGGGGCCGCTTCTACTTTCGCTGGTTAGCAGACGCTTTGTATTTCAGATCAATTGAGGTAAAATTGTTATACAGAGACAAATTGGAGTGATCTTCTTGAAATTTTATAAATTACTTCAGAGAAAATAGAAGAGGATACAAGTTAGGTGCCTTTGCACTGGTTGATGTACTTGAAAAGGGGAAGTTTTGCACTGTCTGATATGAAAGGAGAATCAAATGAAAATAACTTGCATAAGAACATTGCAGCATAACGTTTCTTAAAGTAGATTGCCAGGTATTTTAGGATATTGCGAAACACTTCACCTCTTAGGGCATTTGACAAAGACTAATACCTCAAATTATGTTGTAGTAAATTAGTCAGAACAGATTGATTTTAAGTGAAGCAAGTAAGATTCTTCAACTATCTAGAGCGCAAATTTAAGATACCGCTTAAATTTGTAGGAGTTTATCAAATTAACTTGACCTAAACCGTAGAAAGAAGAGAAGATTTGTGTTAAATAGACAAGTTCTGATCAGCAACTTATCTTAATTTACTTCCCTATGTGAAATGGTCGTTCCCAAAGTTGTTTGAATTTAATCTTTAGCATGAATCTTTAACAGAATTTTGCACAATTCAAAATAACTTAATTGAAAGCTTATTTTGATTTGCGCAGAAAATTGCCTTAAATGAGTGATTCTCTACCCAGATAGGCCAAAGTCTGTTCCTTCATATTTCTTAAGAATGTCACGAGTTAAGTTAGGAAGAGAAAAATCTAGCTTAATTTTATGAAACTTGTTGCCACTCAACACTAGGCTGACATTTCTAATAAATTAGGGAAAAAATGGTTTTCATTTGTGAAGGATAAGCATGTACTTTAGTTTCTGAAGTACCTTCTAGGTTGCTTTAAGAAGACACTAAAATCGGTAAAGCTTATTTAGTTTTAGTTAACTTTAGCTTCAACAGAGTATCTTAACAGAATCCTTTGCAGAATAAAAAGAACCTCGTGGAAAGCTTCTCTTAGTTGTCAGAATGTGGAAAGTATTCTTTGTTTTCGGGGAGTGATAAAGATCGTCTAACAGGCCTTGAAGCTGCACAGTTTTTATGCCCTCTATGTATGGATTAAAATGCCAAGGTTTAGGGCAGTGCCTTGTTGGAAGGTTGAATTTCTGATGAATGCGCTCATGGGGAGAGTGTCACTTGGCAGGGAAATCATATGACAGTGCAGTAGACCAGACTTGGGGGGTGTGTTTAATGCTGGCTCTTCTCACCCTTTATTTTCATTTAATAATAATTTTAACTGAAGTTCCTGTGCAAAATCACGGATCTATTGCTTTTAGAACCAAACTTAATTTGAACTTATCTACCAACAAAAAGCAGCTCCCAGTTCAAATTAGCCTTTCACAGAATTATCTGTCAGAGATGCAAAATCATCAAATGCTATAAATTTGATGATAAATTATCTGCTAGACTTCATGAGTTCAGATATTGGTTATCAGGTCTGTTAGTTGGGATAGTTTGTATACAGTGAGCAAAAGGCATATCTACATTTCTTTGTATATTGTTTCTGCAAAACGACTAGGGATTTTTATTTTGTTTCTTAGTTTCTGCATTTTTAATTTTTTTTGTTGTCATGCCAAGCTGGCCCCTTTTAGGCCAGTGCTTGGCTGAATCGATGCCGAAATAGGCTTGTCACGGGCTTGTTTAGTGTATTTATGGGGTCCAATAGTTGTGGAAATTTTTGGTCATCCCACAGCCTGTCAAGGAGTGTCTAGACGTTGCCAGACAGCTTGAAATGACCTTAGGTTTCACTTATTGTCGAGGAGCATCCGGATTTTTCTTGATAGGACAAAATGCAACAGGGACAATCTCAAATTTGCCTAGGGATTGTTGGGAACATTCTCATTGTTCCCAATGTCATTTGTGGCCAAATGGGGATGTTTTGTAACCATCCCCAAGCTCCCTGGAATGCAGGGACCTCGACTATAGGTTCCCCATAGTTTATGGCAGGTTTCAATGCTATAGTGAATAAAATCATAACAAATCCTAATTAGATTGAATAGTTCCACTTTTGAAAATTTTGCATAGAGGAGATACTAGTCCAAAGGAACTAAAATTCTTGCAAAGACATTTTTCTTAGAATCAAGAAATGACTGAGGCCCAATTCAATTCTTCTCTTGAGGTAAATTAAGTAGCAACATACAGTTTTTAGAGTACTGTTGAACATAGGCTTAAGTGAAATTTCTATACACATACACACACACACAATCTATATATATATATATATGAAGTGAAGGATGGCCCTTGGGGCCCAAGTTGCAGTCAGATTCACAGGTAAGGTGCTTTGAATGAGGATGAAGGATCATAGCGACTGTGGGGTGGGTTTTCTTGTTCTGAAGCTGCAACAAAAAACCTTGTTCTGATCAATCCAATCCCCCAATCCCAAGCAAGAGGTCTAGAGATCTTATCATTGGAATGGAAAGGATTCGTAAGGAGCTTATCAGGAGAAAATCCAATTTATCAAAATCCATCATCAAAGCAGATATGGAGGTTCAATGTGTAAGGCAAAAAACTATTAAATATGCCCTTAGAGGTAAAGCAACCACCAAACTGGAAAACAATGATAATTTTGTAATTCAATATCAAGGATTTAGGATTGTCCCCCAAAAAGCAACCTCTAAGAGTACTAGTTTATAAGCCCAAGCCCAATATTCATTTTCTCTAGGACAAAAATGCTCAAAGCTGGGAATTGCTTGTCAATTTGGAAAAAATCTTTCTCTAGATGAGATTTTGAGGCTCTAATCTCGGTTTATCATTTTTGGGGACTGGAAGTGTGGTGGAATTCATCTTTTGTAAAATGGATACACTCCATATGGAATTATCCATTTTGGTATATCTTCATTCCAAAGAATTTAATACATCCCTAGACCTTTAAATGTCTATGGGCTATCAAATAACATGAAAATATTTTGGTCAAATATTTAAGATACAAGTAATCTATCCCTCCCAAAACCAATAATCAAAGGTGACATGAAGCTTACCCTACATTAGTAAGATGAGGTAATTTTATTAATGTTCGATAGATGACCACAAAAGTAGGTCAATGGGATGGAAAGGTACATCTAGTAACATAATGCACAAACAACTCCTCGAAAGTTGCTAATTCAGAAAATCTAAGCTCATGATTAAATAAACTAAACATGTAGCTAATTAAGCTAATACAATTAGTAAGGTTTCTGAGAAAAACACAACAGATAAGAGTATGGGTACGCAAAGAAATGCAAAGAAGCTAGAGAGCTTAAAGAAGAGGGCTCTTTGTGGTGAAATTAGCTGTCGAGGATGAGAGTGGACTTTTGGTCTCACCCTCAGAGTCATCAATGACTATGAATTCGCCAATCCATTAGTGGGATGTCCACTAGGGTGTGCCAGGGGTGAAGGGGCATGAGTATATGATATTAGGGGGAACAAAGAAATGAGGGAGCCATGCTCACCTAACATCTAAAGCCATGGAGAAGAAAGTAAGAAGTAATCCACCTAAAACTCTCCAATCAAGGCAAGGTGTGGAGAGCATGAGATTTGTATCCAAGTACTCTTCTCATGTAGAGAGCAAGGTATTGCTGAATAGGGTAGTGGAAGAAGGTGGAAAGAGATCTATCGAGTCTTAAAATATGTAGTGAAATCTCTCATGTCTCTCATGGTAGGTGATGCACCAAAAAATGAAATGCTTCTCCATCTTTGGCTCTTATAGGTGACAATGCTAACAAATCCTATTTGACCATGGGATGTGATCAGTCTCAATTTGGAGTTTATGAGAATCCCCCTAGAACTACTTGAGGGGTGCCCTGTTAAAAAATATGTACTTAAACTCAACTACATAAATTTTCTAACACTTAACTGTACTCTGATTTCAGTCTTCTACAGTTATAGAAAATCAAAGCATATCACATGTGTTAGAGACATGTGTATCTCAAGATGTCCTCCATGTGGTTCTTGTTAAGCTAGTAGCAACAAGGAAGGTCTTCCTGCATGCATGTGTTCTTGCATGCAAAAGACTTAAATTAGGAAACCAATTGTATTTAATTTACTTTTCCTAAGTTTACTTTGGAAAATAAATTAAAGTGATCTAAAAGTGAAATTAGTGTTTTCGCTTTACCACTAGTTAAAGTGAAAGTGAAAGTGAAATTAGGGTTTTCGCTTTACCTAAAGTTATAAAAGAGAGATCAATTGGTGGAGAGAACACACACACTTGTATTCCGACAGAGACAGGATACAGACAGGGAGAGAAAGTCAGACAGAGGATTTAGCTGGAAAGACGGAGGAGTGAGCAGCAGGATCACCAAGCTTCGTACAGTTGGGCCGTACACTCACACAGTAGGGTGTTGAGGTTTAGCTGGGATTTGCCCAGTGATTCTGCCGTGTAGTTGCATTCGCCAAGTTTGGGTGAATTTGTAGTGATTGTAATGTTCCATATTTTCTCATAATAAAATCTATATCTGACTGCTGCACCGGTTTTCCCATCTTGGGTTTTTCCGGGGGTTTCCATACCCAAAATAATAGTGTCAATATTGTGATGTGATGTTGTGAGTTATTTCTCAGTTTTATATTCCGCTGCATACTGTAAAAGATATTCATGTGTGGTTATCAGTTGGTATTTTGCATGCACTGTTTAGCCCTAGTTGAATATTAAAGAAAAATTTACATGGTATCAGAGCGCTGGTGAGCTAAAGCTGAGAGATTTGCAACAGCAGTGATAGATCGGGGGCAGATCTATAGGAATACACAAACCTAGACTTTTAGATCTAGGGTTTGACAGGTACACTTCACTAAGGCCATGCAGTTGAGAGTTGAGGATAGACTCCATGGTGCTCGGAACTTTCCTACATGGAAAGAGAGGATCACAAGGATCTTGGACGTCAATGATGTTGAGGAGCACATTGAATCCAAAAAAGTTGCACACACAGATCCGACAGATCTGATAGCCTGGAAGAAGATTGATTCCAGAGCTATGCTGATTATCATGGATGGAGTGAAGGACCATATAGTCCCTCACCTTTCTGGTAAGAAGACCACATTGGAGATGTGGAAGGCTTTGGAAAGTCTGTACCAGAGCAAGAACGAGAACTGGAGGATGGTGTTGCAAGAGAGCATGCGCAACACCAAGATGACCAAGGGAGAAGGAGTGGTGCCTTATCTCATGAGGCTCACACAGATCAGGGATGAGCTTGGAGTTGTTGGTTCTAAAACTGATGATGAGGAGCTAGTTCAGATAGCCCTCAATGGCTTCTCTAAGCCATGGGACACCTTTGTCAAAGGTGTTGTGGCTAGGGAGAAGCTCCCTGATTGGCAGAGACTATGGGATGACTTTGTGCAGGAGGAGACCCACACGGGTCAAGGATCAGGCTCATCCAGCAGTTCCCCACAGATTGTGGATGAGGAGGCTCTAGTCCTTATAGGGAAGAGCAAGGGGAAGGAAAAGAGGAAGAAGGATGGTAAGAAGAACCTTGACGTGTCAAAGGTCAAGTGTTTTATCTGCCACAAGTAGGGACACTTTGCCTCCCAGTGCCCAGACAGGAAGAAGAAGAGTAACACTCAGATGGATGGATCTGCATAGGTGGATGAGTTCAGTAGGAACTTCGATGAGGAGTTTTGTTTGATAGCTTGCATGGCAAGCATCACAGGGAGCAACATATGGTATATTGATAGTGGAGCATCTAGTCACGTGACTGGACATAAGAGATTCTTCAAAGACTTGTAGGAGGGTGGAACAGGGATCCACGTTGAGCTGGGTGATGATGCGCAGTATCAGGCGCAGGGAGCTGACACTGTTTCATTTGAGAGGGAGTCTGGAAAACCCCTCAGTTTTGCTGATGTGTTATATGTTCCAGGACTGACCAAGAACCTTATGTCAGTCTCCACTCTAGAGGACAAGGGATATCAGGCCCAAGGGGTCAGATAAGAGCTTGGATCAGGTGATTGGCAGAAGGAGCGGGAAAGTGTACAGATTATACTTTGAGCCTGCAAAGGCTCTAGTCAGCAGCAGCAGCAGCAGTCAGGGTGATTTGTGGCATAGGAGGATGGCACACTTATACACCATGGAGCACTGAAGCATTTTAGACAGGAAGTCATTGGAGTTCCTCAGGTACAGGAGGAAAAGCATAACCACTGCAAGGGTTGTGCTTTGGGGAAGAACATTAGGAAGCCTTTCTCACAAGGTGAGCACAAGTCTAAGGAGCCCTTGGACTTTGTGCATTTGGATGTATGCGGACCTATGAGTGTCTATTCGTTCAGTGGTTACAGTTACTGTGTAACCTTCATTGATGACTATTCCAGGAAAACCTGGATCTATTTCTTGAAGGCCAAGTCAAAGGTCTTTGAGAGGTTCTGAGAGTTCAAGACTCTTATGGAGAACCAAACAGGAAAGAAGATTCGGGTGTTGAGGACAGACAACGGGGGTGAGTACACTTCTAATGAGTTCATGGAGTATTGTTCAGCTGAGGGGATCAAGAAGGAGCACACTGTGCCCCATACCCCACAACAGAATGGCGTTGCAGAGCAGAAGAACAGGACTATGGTTGGAGCAGCCAAGGCCATGCTATTTGATCAGGGATTACCACTATTCCTCTGGGCCGAGGCATACAGGACTGCAATATACATTCAAGACAGGTGTCCCCACACAGTCTTGGGGAGGAAGACACCAGAGGAGGTCTTCACAGGCACTAGGCCAGATGTGAGTCACATTTGCATATTTGGCAGTGTCTGCTATTGTCATGTTCATGATGACAATAAGAAGAAGCTGGACCCTTCTGGAGAGAAGGGGTTACTTGTTGGTTACAATGAGATTTCGAAGGCATATAGAGTTTACATTCCTACTCGTAGGAGGATCATTGTGAGCAGGGATGTCCAGTTCGATGAGGACAGGGCCTTGCGGAGATCTCTGGACTTACCAATAGAGCAGCAGCCAGCATAGGAGTCGGGAGTCAAGTTGGAGGAGCCAGATGTACAGGACAGGTACAGACACAGAGCACAGGTTCTAGTGGTGAGAGGGAGTCAGGTGGACAGGATCCTTCAGTCATTGACTTGAAGGATGAGCTGGAGTAGGAGACAAATATCCAGCAATCGCAGCAGGTTGACACTAGGACAAGGACTAAGTGGTTTAGATCCACAGTGCAGGATTCCAGGTAGGTAGATCCTCCACATACATCTTTTAGACGAAGTGTACCACCAGAGAGGCTTAGTTATATGGCATTGATGACAAAGTTGATTAAATCTGAACCTTCCAACTTCGGGGAGGCTGCACAACATGATGTGTGGCAGGAAGCTATGGTTGAGGAGTATGACATTATTATGAAAAACCAGGTATGGGAGGTTGTGCCGAGGCCACAAGGGAAAAAGGTGGTACGATCCAGATGGATCTACAAGGTGAAGCATGAAGCAGACAGAAGCGTGGAGAAGTACAAGGCGCACTTCGTGGCAAAGGGGTTTTCACAGAAGGAGGGTATTGATTATGAGGAAACCTTTTCCCTTGTTGCCAGGTATTCTTCCATTTAGACCATTATCTCACTAACACCTGAGATGGGTTGGCGTGTCCATCAGATGGACGTCAAGATTGCCTTCCTCAACAGAGTGATAGAGCAGGAGGTGTATATTGAGCAACCAGAGGGGTTTGATGTGGAGAACAGGGAAACGCATGTATGTAGACTGCATTGAGCTCTTTACGGGCTCAAGAAGGCACCTCCAGCATGGTACTCGAGGATTGACAACTATCTACAGGAGATGGGATTTCAGTGGAGTGAGGCTGACCACAACCTGTACTTATTGACAGTTGAGGTGCCTCTCATACTGGTCTTATATGTGGATGATCTATTTTTATTAGGAGATGAGAGGCTGATTGGAGACTGTAAGTCCAACCTTGCAGTAGAGTTTGAGATGAAATACTTTGGGCTGATGCATTACTTTTTGGGCTTGGAGGTTTGGTAGAGAGATGGATGCTTCTTCATCGGATAGGGGAAGTATGCAGTAGAGATCTTGAAGAGATTCAGGATGGAGGACTGCAAGCCTATGGCCATACCTCTAGTTTCCAACTGGAGGAAGATTGATGCATTAGGATCAGACGGATTTGATCCTACCTTGTATCGTCAGCTTATCGGATCGCTTATGTATCTGGTCAACACTCAACCAGACATCAAATTTGCAGTCAACTCTTTGAGTCAGTTCATGGTGGACCCTCAGAGAGTGCATTGGACGGTTGCGAAGCACATACTTCGCTACATCAGAGGTACATTGGAGTATGGATTGGTTTATGAGTGCAGGGGGAGTGTACTGTTAGCAGGTTTCACAGATGTTGACTAGGCAGGATGTGTAGAGGACCGGAAGATTACTTTAGGTTGCTGTTTCAACATTGGATCAGGGGTTGTCTCTTGGTTCAGCAGGAAGCAGAAGTCAGTTGCATTGAGCTCGGCAGAGGCTGAGTACATGGCAGCCAACATGGCTACTTGTGAGGGTATGTGGCTGAGGAAGTTACTTGCAGGGTTGTTCGAGTGTGAGCTAGAGGCTACAGTAGTTCACTGTGACAATCAGAGTGGCATCAGGCTATCTGAGAATCCAGTGTTCCATGACCAGAGCAAACACATAGACATCAGATACCACTTCTTGAGAGATTGTGTTCAGAGGGGAACCATTTGGATGGAGTACATACAGACAGATGAGCAGGTGGTAGACATTTTCACCAAGGCACTTTGCAGACAGAGTTTTCTGAATTTCAGGGATAAGTTGGGGTTGCTACCGAATCCCTTCCTTGTTGAGAGGGAGTGTTAAACTAGTAGCAACAAGGAAACTCTTCCTGGATGCATGTGTTCTTGCATGCAGAAGATTTAAATTAGGAAACAATTGTATTTAATTTACTTTTCCTAAGTTTACTTTGGAAAATAAATTAAAGTGATCTAAATTAACTTTAGTGAACCACTAGTTAAAGTGAAAGTGAAATTTGGGTTTTTGCTTTACCTAAAGTTATAAAAGAGAGATCAATTGGTGGAGAGAAAACACACACTTGTATTCCGATAGAGACAGGATACAGAGAGGGAGAGAAAGTTAGACAGAGGATTTAGCTGGGAAGACGGAGGAGCGAGCAACAAGATCACCGAGCTTCGTACAGCTGGGCCGTACACTCACACAATAGGGTGTTGCGGTTTAGCTGGGATTTGCCTAGTGATTCTGCCGTGTAGCTGTATTCGCCAGGTTTGGGTGAATTTGCAGTGATTGTAATGTTCCATATTTTCTCATAATAAAATCTATATCTGACTGCTGCACTGGTTTTCCCATCTTGGGTATTTTCGGGGGTTTCCATACCCAAAATAATAGTGTCAATATTTTGATGTGATGTTGTGAGTTATTTCTCAGTTTTATATGCTGCTGCATACTGTAAAAGATATTCATGTGTGGTTATCCGTTTATAATTTTGCATGCACTGTTTAGCCCTAGTTGAATATTAAAGGAAAATTTACAGTTCTGCCTAGCATGGAGGTACATTGTCAGTATAGGAAGTAGTGTGGAGTGTGAGAGACACTTTGCCAGTAGTCATGGGTTCAGTGATTGAAGACATGCAAAGGTTTAGTGACTTCTTTTGGTTGGATGTGAGGAGTGCATTGGTGCACAAGTTTTTGATGTTGTTGGGTGAGATGCATGTGCATGTGCATGATGAGTAGGTGTGCATGTGCATGGAAGTTGCATGATGCATGTACATGAGTTTTGTACAATGCATGTGCATTCATGCATTTTTAATGCACTAGTGTAATTTATGCATAAAATTTAAATTAGGGCTTTTGATCCCTAATTTCACTTTCGTATTAAAAAAGGGCATTCAAGGGACAATAGTCATTGATCACTTGTGAGATTCAGGTATCCAGAGAGGGGCGAATCAGTGCAGCAAGAGAGCACATTCTTGAGAGGAGAAGGCACAGTCTGGAAGAGAGAGTGGGAGTAGATCCGAGATAGATCAAGATCACTTCATTTGTGGTAGAGGGACATTAATTTGGAGGCAAAAATTGCTCCTGAATAAGGTTGATCCAGCTGCAGAGTGCATCATTGATTTATCAAACAAAGGAGAGCATATTCTTGAGAGAGGGGCGCAATTCATTGGAGAAGGGAGAACACTAAGAGGGAGTTCATTTAGAGTTGAGAGAGGGTAGAGGCAGAGGCCTAGATCAGAGAGTAGTGATCCAAAGAGGGGTACAGTCAGGAGGCAGAGAGGTGTATCTGGGCAGAGAGGCCCATTCCCAGTTACACCAACTATTCCAGCTATTCCAACAGTTATGCAAACTTGAAATAAGTTTGCGTTGGTATCTTTCATATTGTATTGTAAACTGCTTATGATATAAAAGCTTCCATCTTTCTCCCGAAAGGTTTTTTTTCAGGGTCGTTTGACCGAAAACACTATGTCAAATTATGTGTGATTGCTATTATGTTAAGTTGTAGATATCTCATGTGTTGCCTATTATGATTCATGGTTACACGCTTATATGTTATCTGGGATTGCGATAATTATCTTCATATTGCTTGGGATTAGAGAGATTGGTGTGAGATTAGTTTTCAGTGTGCCCTAATATATATGAAAATCTACAACATGCACTCACTCCCATGTAACAGTAAATTGAAACACACATGTTAAGAACACATTTGTAGTGGAAAATAACTCATGAACAAAGACAATACATTCACATTTAACACATTTTGACATGGAAAATTTTGGTCAATGACCTTGGAAAAACCCCAAGGGGAAAACCAGTAAGAATGAGGAAATCTTCATTAAAGAGCTCTTAGCACAACTCAAAAATTTACAACAAGTACATTCAACATTTAAGGCACAAAATCACCTTGTTTTTTGTGCCAAATACACAAGAATATTACCAACAATAAGTATAGTTCGTATAGACTTGTACGGCTTGCTGTATGGTCCCCACAAACTTTGATTTTCTCCTCGAAATCAGTGCGCAACAACTGCCTTGAAATCTCTCCAAAAATGCTATACCTTCAACAATAAATGCTCCTTGATTTTTGTGCAAACTTTCAACTATATAGTCCTATTGATTTTTGTGCTAAATCCATTGTACAACCTAGCAGTACGAATTCCTTGCCTTGGAAAGCGTGTTGCACTCCTTTGCCTTGAAACTCGTGCCTCCCTCCAAGCTTGGGTATCTCACTCGCCTTGGTAAATGCGCCATCTCTTGCTTCTCTAAACTTCTGCTCCTTCAACTCTTCACTTTCCTCATTCAACTCTCCAAAGACTCTCTCTTGGAATGTGTTGCGGCCTTACATGCACCTGGAGGGAATTAGCGTAGCGGAAATCTTCAAGCTACTAAGTGCGTCCTTGGGGGCAAGTTTCGAGTCAGGTGCTGTCACCTGATCCTGACTCCTCTGTTTAGGCCACTCCTAAGAGAGCCAAGGGGGTAGTCAATGAAGTGGGGTCCAATCGGTGGGGGAAGGTGGTTTTCACCCAGCCCACCAGGGATCCATTCCCATCGAGACATTGGCCCGCTGTGATAAGGCTCAAAGGATAGGCGCCCCTTGGATAGACTACCGCCCCTTGTCAGGATTGGAGTCGGGACGTCTTGGTCCTTGCTGAGTCACAAGTTTCTGGTATATCCTGGCTTGCGGGCTGCCGGTTTATACCTTAGGGGTTATAGTGGCAACAACGGATTTGATCCTGGGCCTGGCCCAGACAAGTTTGACAAGTTACCGATTCCCCTCGAGCTAAAAAAAAAGAGAGCCAAGGGGGTAGTCCCTATTAAAGAGTTGCTAAGGGTCTAGATTTTATTAAGTTACAGATGAGATGCTTTGTTAGGAGTTTATAAGTGATTGAATGAAACAAGATACTACAATTTATAGTTTAGTTCAATAGCATAAAAAGATATGGCATTCATAACATGATATGACTGAAAACCGAAATAAGGATGCAAATTAAACTAGTGCCAAAATGGAGTCAAAGTAAATAAGTGTTGCTGAAAATGAGAAATGTTTTGTTGTGTACTTGGTCAATTTTAATTTATTCAATGATGAGTGAGTTAAGGGGAAAAGGGTATTCCCAATATACCGTGAGGTACTGGGAATATGTTCAGAATATGAGAAGAGTGCCTCCGCACGGGAAAATGTGGGCTAGATGGAGTCGTGGAGGGTGTTCAACACTACACCAACAAGGATGTAGCCTAACGAGACCCCACAGTCGCTTTCTAGTTGTTCCCGCTTTCCTTGAAGAATTTTCCCACTATTTCTTAGGCTCGTTACGTCGGCTTTTTGTAATGTTTTGGGGAAGTTGCTTTTATTAATGTGAGTTTGCTTAGTTAGATGTGAGAAATCAATTTGTGCGCATTCTTGCTTTTGACTATCCCAAAGCTTGGGTCAAACCTGCGATGGGAAAGAGCATACACCGGAATGACAAATTGTTTATTCCAAATTGATATTGTAAAACGAAAAAAGGTAAAAATGGTGAGACTAATTACTACGGCAAGGAATATCTTTTACCCAAACGAGCAAGCTTTTTTGGGTAATTCAGTAGATCAATGCCAGGTTAGTATTACTTTCCAAAACCAAATAGAATAATAATGCCTCAAAGAAAAACAACAAAAAATATTATACTACCGCTACAACAAAGTATATTTTCCCCAATCGAAAAGAATCTCTTGGGTAATTCGGTAAAGCAATGCTGGATTAGTTCTAAATGAAGAAAGAAAATAAAGGTTGATTGAGTTAAAATCAAACAAATACTAAAGCTAATCTAAATACTTGCAAAAAGTAAACAATCACACAACGGGCAGATACAGGATTCCCCCAAATGGGGGAAGGGGGTTGTGGGAGCCATAATCCCACTTGCTTTTTATTAATGATTATTTACAATTCTAAAAAGAAATACCACTTGGTTCTTATAAACTTGGATCCAAGGGTTTACAATGCCAGAACTTGAAAATATGAAGAAAGGAGACTCCTGGAGCCTTGGATGGCTTAATTTTAGTGAAATTTTGCCATAGTTTCTATCTATTCTTTCGTTAAACCTGCAAAACCAGCAAGCGAACAAAGTTAAAAATGATGATATGCACAAATGAAAGATAAAAAAAATCAGCCTTTGGTACTTAGAAAAATATTGAAAATTTTGCTAAGTGTAAGTACCAACTCACTAGCCTAGATCTAGTAAAAGAATAAAACTTTGACAATGTTTTTAGATCTAGCTACTCTAACATGATAAAAGAAGTATATTTGAGGAATAAACTTTCAAAGAACAAGATCTACTGATATAACATTTCTAAATAAAGTAACTAGAGAAGAGAGAAAGTTTAAAGTGAGAAGATGGGAAGAAACTTCAAGCTCTTGCTTGATCCTTTTGTGAAGACTTTTAAAGATCTTGCAAACAATGGAATTAGCTTTAAAAAATGCCGAAGAGAAGAGAAGAGACAACTTAATTCAAATCCTCCTTCGAATCCGTGACCTGCACAACTATGAGAAAATCCTTGCACAAAAAATGGATTAGATCTAGTGTGTTTGAAGAAAAGAAATTAAAAGAGCCTCAATACAACTGAGTATAGTTGGCTACTCTCATATCTCTCAAAAGCAAAGCACAAGCAAGCAAGTTAACAACTGTAAATGCTTACTCTATGTGTTATAGAAAAACCCTCTAAGCTAGATCTATTAACAACTTTGGTGAAGGAATTCAAAGCAATACAATATCACCTCATAGAAACAACATTCATCCAATGGCACAATGTGGACTTCCAAAGCCTTCAACTTTTATTAATCAAAATAATCACAGTGTTGCAATGAGCAGAGGTTCCTTGAATTCCTCTGAATGGAGGAAGAAGGCCTCACTTTTATAGATTTTACAAACCCCTGGGGGTGCACCAAACAACTGGAATGAACGTGAGCTAACATGACTTGGTTGAGTAATTTGTGGGAGTGTTTGGTGTTGATTGAAGTGAGTTAGCACCACCTCTCCAATATCTCATCCACACATGCCACATAACAAGTCGCAAGGCTCATAAGAGGGGTGCACTTCCTTCTCCCTAGATGATTCGCTAGCCTCCACATCATCATAAAAAATAACGCTTTCAACCATGGAATGATTCACCTTAAATTAGGAATGAGATCGTTGCCAATTTCCAAGTCAATTCCACACCAGTCAAAACGATGTCAAACCATCCACGTGAGGGCCCACACTTGCTCACACGTGAGTTTTGAAGAGGGGGACGCATTCAAAGTTTGTTTGATTTATTTAGCCATCATATACCAATGTAACATGATGCCTTTTATCCTAAGTGTGAAATGTTTATCATATAAAACAATTCGCCACCCCCTTTAAATCATCACTTTTGACTTTTGACTTGATTTATGACTTTTGTCTCTAGTGCAATTTGTCACTTTTTAACATTTTTTTGATGTTTTGTAGCACCGTTAGAGAAATAATGCCATAAGTGATGAACTGGTCACCCGAAACATGGGAAAAGTGGGTCTCGGGGTAAAGGAGGTGCTCTGAGCTAACATGGGAAAAGTGGACCTCGGGGTAAAGGAGGTGCTTTGAGCTTTAAAACAAGCCCATCCACACTAAAAATGGACTCCGAACCACACTTTTATTACAATTTGAATTTTTCCATTTAAACTATTAAAAACGGCCTAAAATTGCGGATTTTTTTTTTCGAAAATAAAAAAAACCTAAGGGCGATGTAGTACATGTCCATAATGACTCAAAACCATGTCTAACACGCTTATATACATCGACACATGAACTTTAATAGCCTCCGAGGGTTTAAACACCAAGACAAAAATTCCAGCTTTGGAGGAGCAGTGAAAAACTTGAAAATTATACATTGCTTATTCAACATTGCATAATTGACAAGGGAAAAAACACCTTGGAATGATCAGATTGATGGCCAAGTCCTAGGAAGCCAAGTCCTTTACAAAAAGTTTGTTGTGTTAGAGCATTTATTACAACATCCCCAAGGGGTATGGGCATGCATTTATTAAAAAAGATGGGACCACACTTGGTCCTGATGTAACCATGAACTTCTGAGCACTGAGAATGAACAACTTGCTTGTTCATGACTTCGACGGCTCATTGGAAATCCACTAAGTGCAAAATTAGTGGATAACAGAGTGCCTTCACACTTCTCTCCAAAATACTCTTGGAATGTGTGTGTGTCTAAACTCTCCTACTTGTCTTTTTTATTTAAGTTGATAATGACTTTGTCTCTTCACTTTCCCAAGTGACTTTGTCTCTTCACACCTCCATGTGACTCCACTTTCCATTGGTGAGACAAATTACACTTTTGTGAATAAAATCATTTTCACTCACACTTTAATAAAAACTCACATTAACTTTATAACTCTAAAGTTAATGACTAAGTCACCTAGGTCCTTTCTACATGCCTAGACACCAGGCAATGTATAAGACCTTCCTTGCTATAAATTTCAACATGCCCAAAGGGCATCGATCTAGTGTTTGTGTGATATACTAAGTTGGATGACCGATCCCTCTCTCATCTCTAGGAAGTGCTTCTTACAACACAAACTAGCCAGAGATTAAACTCCAAAAAGACAATGCTAGATGAGAATCCTCTGTCACATCACCAACCCTCTTATACACTTTTGGTTGGCTCTCCTCCAACAGAAAGGGGATTGTTACCTCCCAACTTGTACTTGAGTGGAAAAGGTCCGAATCCATGGGTACAAGACAAAGGCAACCTTGGGTTGGTTGCCGATGTCACCACACAACCACGCAAACAATCCCTTCTCTTTATGCCTATTAGCCCTCATATTGCACGGGATTTATTCAAGGGGTAAAGATGCTAATGATCTAGTTGAAGTCCAATGCATAGCATGTCTAAGTCAATTTTGTAATGTATCATCATTGTATTAGTTGTCCATGGCTATGTTGTAAAATGATGTAATTGAGATGTTTCTTGTATGTAAAGGTCTAGTTATAATCCATATTTAGCTCGATTATGGTGGTTGCACCGAGGCAAGTGACTCTTGAGTGTTTTTTTATTGAAGAAATTTACATCTTTATGTTGTAAATTTTCAGACATATTTTCCACTTGCAAAATCCTACAAAGCGGGAGAACATCCTGGGTGGATCTACCATATGTCCCTGAGCAATTGAGCCCTAGAGTCAATGTTATATATCACATCTCAGTATTAAGTCACCATGGGAACTTTTGTAATGTTAGTCAATGCCTAGAGTCTTAGGAGTCCCTCTTGCACATGGTTAAATGGTAATTAAAATGTGTTAGTGGTTGAACACAAGTTCGAAGGTTAGGATTGGCTTTCCCTAGACCCTAGCTCCAACTTTGTTGAGTTTAATGTTCTAATTCTTCATTAACTTTATAAATTAAAGTTTTTACTTCTCATGTGAGACCCTCACCATAGCTTTATGTAGTTTCATGAATCCCCATGCAGTCCATATAAGCATCCCTTTTGGCCTAGCACCCTCATGTTTAACTTGTCTAAATTGTTGATTGGACCCTTCTAGAGGCCTTCATAGCCTCAAAAGGCCAAGTGCTCCACTCCTAAGCCCAAATCGTCCCTCCTTAACCCCACAGGTGTGAGCCGTTCCATCTAATTCTCACATGTGTGACTTGCTTCCTTGTTCTTCTCTCTTGATTTGACCTTTGTTGATCTTCTTGGACCCTCTCCTAACCATTTGGGAGGTTGTTAGAGGAGTTTCAGGCTTGTTTTGGCCCATGGCAAAGTTTTCTAGAGAATTCTTTTGCTAACCAAATCGACCCTCCTTTAGACTAAGTCGTTCCCTCCTTTAGGTAGAGCGCTCCTCCTTTTGATTTGTCTAACATTTCTTGATATTTTTATTATTGTTTTACCATGTCAAGAGGATTTAGTTAGGGTTTTGAGTAGTTTTAGAATAGATCTAGGGTTTAAGTCAAAAATTAATTATTTAATGAGAAGAGATTGAGTTTCTCATCCTATATAAAGAGAACTCCTCTCTCATTTGTGTTGTTGGTTGTTGCTACACAAGAGCTATCTTTGTACATTAGAAGAGTGTTCTTAATAATATCATCTTCAGCTTTGGAGTTTAAGACTGGGAGTTATCTTGTTGATGTGTGGCATTTCTCTTGCTATTTTGCTTATCTAGTGGAGGTAATATTGCTAGAATTATTCATTTGTTTCTAATCTTAGTGCCATTGAAAGGATAATACTATCTAGTTGGATTGAAGTAATGATAAGTTTGTCTCTATCTTAAGTTCAATTGCTATTATGCATTAAAGACAATTATTTTTACATTGTTTTTTTCGAATGGTGCAATACTAACCCTTTGTGTAGGGTACACCCAAGAAAGGAAGTAAAAGAAGGAGTCTCTCCTTCCCCTTGCGATTGCAATTAAACCCTCCAATACATTTGTTGAGCTAAGGTTATCCTTGAGTAATCTTATTTCGTGGTTGACCTTGGGCAAGCCCCTCTAAGTAACTCGAAGGTGACTCGATTCGCCCTAGGTACTTGGCATTAGTTTCTTCTTGCAACCATCCATTAAAATATAAAAAGAAATATTGTTCTTTTCTTTTTCTTTAAGTAAAATTTACTAACCCTAAGGATAGATCTTTATAGATTTCACATATGTCTGCTAATTTTATTGAATATCTTGCTACCGCCTTTCATGCTGTTGTCCGTCGATTGCACACCAGCAGCAGAAATCTTCTGAAAGCTGTCTCCTCACTTAAGAAAGTGGGAGAGGTGTGACCTTGGGGGCAAGCACAGAGCCAGGTACTGTCACCTACTCCTAGCTCCTCCGTTTAGGCTAACTCCTAACGAAGCCAAGGGGGGTAGTCCCTACAAAAGAGTTTCTACGGCTCTTAAGTTGTTAAAGTGTTTTAAAAGGTTGCGGATGCGGATGGGTGTTGTTTAGGAGTTATAATGATTAAATGTGTTTGTTTATTATGAACTTGACGCATAAGATAAAGCAATCCACGTTGCTATCGAGAGAATTAAAAGATGAACAATAATTCAAGACTTTATAAAGATGCATTCATAGATATAAATTAAAATGTTCCAAAGACAAATGATTCAGATATAACAATTATCCATAAAATAATAGACCAGTGCCTTATGGAGTCAGAGTATTGCAATGCGTAAAGAAATTAACAGCAAGTCTTGAAATAAAGCTAGTGAATATTAAGTTGTGCAAGTGCTCTTGGTATATTTTAAATGTTTTTAAGTGGTCTTGCTTATGGTGTCAACGAAGGTTTGTTAAGAGCCGGGAGAATGTTCCAAGTTTAAATTGTTGAAGACATGATGGCCCACCCGCCCAGTATCCCAGGCTGGTATCGCGAAGATTGACCAACTAGCTGAGAAGCTTAGACAGCGGGGAGTTCCGGTGCCTCTACTAAGAAGAACTTAGGAAATTCCCTACAATGTCGGTGCGTTGGTTATGGGGTTTAAATTTTATTGTGTTTCTCTTGCAAGATGAAAAATCCAATGCCGTTTCTGGGTACAATGATTTTGAAGTCGGTCAGAGCATACTCCGGCAAGGAGACAACGAAGTTAATTAATTATGGGGGAGTGAGTTGCAAATTTTATTAAGTCGATTAATTAAGACTCTCCGACAGAGAGAGCTCTTGACCTTGTCTTATGACAAAGGTTCAAGAGACTTAGCTAATCTAAATGCCTAATGCAAGGGTATGCAAGTCTAACTATGCTCTCCGATAGAGAGTGCACTTGACTTAGGTTATTTCAAGTTCAAGAGATTTAATTAATTAATTAATTAAAAAAAAGAAAGCTAAACCACCCAAGAGTCTCTTTCAAGCTTTTTAGGCCCTAATCGGGAAAGCATGGGGGTAAGTAAACAAAACCTTATGTTAGCAAAATAAATAAATAAAGAGACTTTTTACTTTTCTATTTTATGCAAGATAATTTAATCAGAAATAAACTATCTAACCTTAGTAAAAGAAACAAAACTTTAACAAATTTGAACTATTCTATCCTATTCTACCTTTAATAAATTGTTAAATAAATATGCAAACATGAAAAATGGACGATACAAGCTTCTCCCAAATGGGGGAAGAAAGGTGTGGGAGCTGTAATCCCACTTGCTCTTTATTAATTTGTTTACAATGCTTCAAGTTTGGAGTCCTTTGTGATCTTGAGAATGTCTTCAAGGCAACCTGGAGAATGGGGATGAAGAAAGGGGAAAAATGAATGTTTCTTGGAGCTTATATCTTTGATTTTTTGCCAGCATTCCTGCTTAACCTGTCATGAAAAGAGAAAAACCAGCGAGCTATTTTCCTGCAAAATGATGGATTAAACAATACAATACATTAACAAAATACACTTAGTACTTAAGCAAAGATAGGAACTTTATGCTACTTCAAGTACTAACTAGATCTAAGTAAAAATGCAAAAATTTTGACACTTCCTAGATCTAGAAATGAGAGCAAGTAAGATGCAAACGATTAGCTTTATAAATCGGAATTTTACTTGCAAACATAAAGTGGAGAAATTGAAAATTTTTAATTTTAGGGTGATTAAAGAAGATAAAACCACTTGGATCTTGAATCCTTGAAACCACTTTGGATCCCAAATAACTAGAAACATATGCTTGGCTCCAAGAAAAGGACATGCAACTTAGCTCAACCTTTTACTTGGTACGGTGAGGTGATCTACAAACAAAAACCTATACACTTGCCAAAACGGGGGTTAAATCATGTATTGTTTACTAAACAAATCACAAAAGCATGAAATATAGCTGAATAAAACAATGCTCTTTAAGATTTCTGAAAGTAAATGGAATAAATAGGTAACTTGAAAGCTACAAATACCTATTCTTACGGGCTTTTCTAAGTCCTCTAAAGCATGTATTAATACCCACAAATTAGCAAAAGCAAAGAAATTGAAAATAATATCACCTCATTAACTGGAACATATGCATCCAAGATCTACACAGCATGAGCCTCCAAAGCCTTTCTTTATTAAAAAATAGGTTGCATAAGAGCAACAAGCATTACAATATTTCACCAGAGGTTCTCTACATCAATCATCCACCCTTAATAGAGCTCAAAGAGCCTCTATTTATACAAAGAGAGAAGGCTAAAATTCTAAAACCAAACTAAGAGTAACATCGGAGTAATTGAATGAGCTCGGCATGATGATTTGGAGTTGAACTGAGATGCAATTGAGTTGTAATTGAGTGCTGGAGTAATGAGGGGGAGTGAGGTGGCTTATCCTCCCTCGTAATGATCACCCAACCAATAGATAACCCACACTTCAACCAAAAATGGATTTGACCAAAGAGGGCAAATTTCTGACTGATAGTTCAACCGCTACACTCCGATACTTGATCTGAAATTGACCGATATTGATTGGAATCATCATAAATGCTTCGTGCCATGTCATTTAGCCTTTTATTTCGCTGAATTCGGATTAATTTGGAGAGATTTGGATTTTCTCCAAAATAATCATTTTTATTAATTAATCAATATTTTCCCCAAAATTGATTTTTTTGAGAAAATATGAGTTATGTGGCTGAATGATGATCTGAAACTTGGATCTGGCTGGCTGGCTGATCAAGAATGATTTTTGGCTTAAGGTTAGAGCCTTCAAACACTGAATTCGGGTTCCGTATGACTAACTCATTACAAATTGAATTTTTCCATTTAAATTATGGAAAAATTTAATTAAAAACTTAGGAAAAATTAAAAAATAAAAAAAATAAAATTTTGACGTGTCCGGTAAAAATTTTTCGGAAAATTTTCTGAGGGTCCTAGTCACATAGGACATGACCATGCTCTATTTTAACAATGTCTAGTAGGTTTATATATACTTAGTTGGGCCCTAATAACCCCCCAAGGCCCATAATTCAAAATTGGGCATTCCAGCTTTGGAGGAAGCGGGAGAAAACTTCGTCAATTATATTCGGCTATAGGAAGAGCATAATTGTCAAGGGAAAAAAACTCCCTGGAATACCTTAGTTGAAATTCTACGTCTTAGGAGACCGAACCACTCAAAACACCCTACTAGCACATTTTATTACAAACCCCGCAGGGCCATGGTCATAATTATTGAAAACAAAAACTGACTAGCCAAAACTGGCTAGACACAAAGGCGGATCATCTGATACACTGGAAACAAACATTTATCATGTTTGTCAACTGGCGGCTCCTCAGCTAATCCAACTATGGTACAAAAAAGTTGGCAACACACGCATCTGGGGGGTTAAGTTGTCATGGCATAAATATTTAAGCCACTAAGTGCGTCTTTGGAGGAAAGTCTCAAGTTAAGTATTGTCACTCGATCTTGACTCCTTTGTTTAGGCAAATTCCTAATGAAGCCAATGGGGGTAGACCCTAAGAGTTACTAAGGCTGATTAAGCATTTTAGTGGTGGTTTATGGATGAGTAAGTTGTTTAGGAGTTTTTATGAAAATAAATACTGGAACAAGATATTGCAACAATATATATAAGCACGACAACATATAAATTATCTCAACACATGATAACTAAATGAGCTTAAAGGAAATGATTGTACGATACAAATAAAATACTAGTGCCAATAATGGAGTCGAAAAGTAATGAGATTGTAGCGATGAGAAATGTGTTGCGAACGCTCTTGGTCAGTTTTAGATTAATGATGAGACGAGTGGATTATGAGGGAGGGGGATTCCCGATATACCGTGAAGGCATAGGGAATATGTCCAGACTCTCTAAGTGTGGTAGCACACGAGAAAATGTGGGCTGAATGGAGTCACGAGGGGATGTCCAACACTACACCAATAAGGATGTAGCTTGACTGGGCCCCGCTGTCACTTTTTAGTTGTTTCCGCTTTCTCTGTACAAAGCAAAACACAACGCTGAATTTTTGTTGTTTGGGAGCTTAATTGCAAGTGTGAGATCTAATTAAGCTAGTCACTCAATCTCTTTTTAGATGTGATCAACTGGTGGTCAAAGCTGCAGAGATTCAGAGCATAACAGGCAATGAGCCTTGTTGATTGTAAGGATTTTAGAGCAATATTTTCTTGGTTAGAAAAGAAAATCCAATAATCTCTTTCTAGGTCCAGTATTCGGGCAAGCCCTTATCTGTGAACCGTACTCGAGAAAGCAAGGGGTTTTATTTTAAAATGAAAAGAAAACTATAAACTAAAGATTGTCTAATTACTATACTATCGAAGTAGTGGGTGAGTATTCGTTTACTTTGTAAGTAAAGTATATTGTAAAATAAAGTGCACTTCAAAGTATACGGTTCTGCAAAAGAAAATTAAAAAAGTGTTCCTACGTCTTGAGTGAGTCAATGACCTAACAATTGGATTGGACCACGACAGTTAATTTTAAACTAATTAAGTTAGTTTTATCCAAAGCAAACTAAAGAAAAACTATGAAATCAAATCTCATGAAAAAGTACACCGACGTGGATCCCCCTTGGGGGAACGAGGAAAGGGCTCTTAGGAGCCTGCTCGAAACCTTTTATTATGAGGTTACAAACTTAGAAATTAAAAAATGCACTTTTGTCCTTGTTATCTGGGATCCAAAGGCTTACAAATCAGTTAAAAATTGACTAAACAAGAGTAGGGGAGCTCCGTTAAGCTTATTTTGATCCAAAAACTCGAAAATTGGCCAGAGCCTCCTTCTCTTGAATCATCAAAACTGCAAAAACAACAAGCTATCAATCTTACAAGATGCTCAAAAACACTTTAAGAGTGTTTTTGAATATCCGCAAAAAAATCTATAAGTTAAATCTATGATAAAAATGCATAAAATAACCAAGGAAAGCAAGCTTTCCTTGGGATCTTGGCTTGCTTTTGGGGCAGCCAATATGATCCACTTGAATGCGAGATTTAAACTCTAAAACCAAAAGAAATTACTATATTAACAAGCTTAAAATCTACTTTAAGAATGACTTGCAAAAAGGTAACTTCCTAAGCTAGATCTAAACTTTAAAATGAATAAAACTTTGGAAAGCTCTTTAGATCTAAGCAAAACTAACTTATAATCTAGATCTATAAATAAAATTAACTTTTAAAAATAGAGATCTTGAGAGTATAAGCTATATCAGTAACCAAGAAGTATTTTGATTTAAAAGGAGAAAGAGAAGTAAGAGAAATAGTTGTTGCCGGAAAGAATCAACCAAGAAAACTCATAAGTGGGATGTCGAGAGACTATGTCGTGAGAAATTGTTGGAGATTGATCCAGGAGGATCTTCAACGGTGGATTAAGGTAGAAGTCTTCTAACAACAAATTAAATCTTACAGGGTAAAAGAGCTCGTCAAGAGCTTTCCGTCAACGCTTGTTTCGCGTGAAACGGCCTCCGGGTGTAGAAGTTATTGGTGTTTGAAATTATGACAAAAAGGTTAAAAATGGCAAAAATTGGGTAAAGTGGAAAAAACTAATAATGCATGGTTTGGTAAAAGCTTTGGAGTCTGGGATTCGAACCCACGACCTCCAAGTCTTCCCAAACTCTTCGCAACACTCTACTAGCCAAGGTTCTCGCCGGTGTCACTTAACATGTATGGTGCACAGGTTGTATATAAGTTTAATCAAAATCTTGTTTGGAAAAAGGGCTATGCCCTTGACCCCTTGGCCAACACCGAGGCCTTGTATTATGCAAACACAACACAGAACTAGCCAAACTGACGAAACCCTTATGCTAAGTGTTATGACAACAAACCACATCATATTCTAATGTGCCACCATCATATTGTACCAACGAGCCACCACAACAACGAAGTGCCAACAAGACATACCACCGCAAACTATAGTTAATACATGCCAACAAAACCTTGTTATGGGGAGAGGTTCGTGGGTTTGAACCCCCAACTTCCTCCCATCATTGCCAGTGCTTTCACCAATACGCCACCGCTTTCACCAATACGCCATCGCTTTGAGCTGTGATGGGGATCGAGAAGATTTGGTTAAGTGTTTGCCGACGGGGATATTGGGGCCTGAAAGGGTGCGTGGCCTTCCGGCCCTACAAAACCGACAAATCCACCACCGAAACCACTATAAAATTGTGGTTTTGGCACAGATTCTGAGAGAGAGAGCAGAGAATATTGCACAAAGTTCCAGGTGCGGTACTAACACGATTCCCAAGGTGTTTTTTGCACGTTTTTAAGACAGTTTTGCATAGTCCCCAAGGCGGTTTTTGCATAGATCCTGAGTTTATACTCATTTTTCTCGAAATTTCGAGAGGATCATAGTGGTGCTATTTGTTTTTGCTGATTACTGGCATAAAACAGAAGTGGTTCCAGAAACCCATTATTGTAAGCTTTGAAGACTGAATAAGATCGACCTTCCCATTGGAAGTGGCCTGGAGATGTATCCCAAGAGAGGGTGAACTCCGTTATCAGCTCTTGTCTATCATTTTCATGGTTTGCTTACTGTTTATTTGCTTATGTGTGTATGTTTAAGCATTTAAATTTCAGTTTTAAAGCCTGTTTATGAGTAATTGACATAAAATTCACATGCAATTTTTAATGGTTAAAAAGATCCTAAATATTTTCAGATCAGAGATGGAGTAGAGTCAATCTAGATCCAAGCCTCCCTCAAGCTAGGTAACCTGCAAATTACTTAAGAAACTTGCACAACCCATGAGATCTAATGATTACACATAAATTGAGATTAAAACAACATGAATATAACCTTATAGAACATGTTAGATCTAGATCTCTAAGTATATGTATTCAACATAGAAGAAACAAGTAAACTTACTTATAGTCTTCTATTTCTAATGATTGGGAGCAATCCTTTTAACAGATTCATAAATCGAGATGCAAGCAATTGAAAATTTACATAGATTACCTCATGAAAATCAGACAATATTGGTCCACACACCAAAGCACAACACTATGAGCCTCCAAAGCTTCATTTATTATTCATCAAAATAACAAGAGCATGAGCAAATTACAACAACATGCCTATTCTCTCCAACTCGAACTAGCTTGCAAAGGAGAGGCATGCATTATTTAAAGCCAAAACCCAACCAAGAGGGGCGAATCATTAACTTGAGCTGAAGTTGAGTCTTTGAGAAATCAAAGGTATTTGATTGATTCAATCTTAAGGAGGAGGCGCCACCTCTCCTATGAGAGATGCACCTTCACCTACCAAGCTAACACTTCAACACATGAGATGCCACATATCCAACAAACTCGCCACATCCTTGAGATGCTCTCAAACATGATGTTAACATGAGGAAACAACTCGCCACATGCTTCGGTTGGTCATCCCACATGTTACATTTGCCATGCCATATATCCAACACGTGAGGTAAGTGAAGGGGCACATCAACCAATCTTGCAGTGATTCGATAGCCTCCAACTCATATTCAAATGTGACGCTTTATATTTTAGTTTAACTTGCCTTTCACCCGAGACAAAAATAACCACCTTTTCCATGTCATTCGAATAAGTTCTCATGACTTATGAATTTTGACTTTGCTGTCATTTTGTCGCATCTTTAGCATTAAATTGACATTTTGATGCATTTAGCAAAAAATGGCCCTACGTGATGAGTGTGAAAACGAGCATCCCCACGCCAAATTCTTCCTCCAGATCATAACTTTATTACATTTACAAATTTCCCATTTAAACCATTAAAAAATGGCCCAATTTTGCAGGAATTATTTTTCTTCTTGGAATTAAAAAAAAACTTAGGGGCACTTAGCACATGTCCATACGACTCAATATTGATGCCTAGCATGCTCATATACATTGACACTTAGACTCTAATAGCCGGCCTAACCACCAAGACAACTACCCCAACTTTGGAGGTATGAGCGAAAAACCGAAAATTATCAGTCGTTTGTTCAACAACCAATAATTAACAAGGGAAACACTCTGGGCTAGTCAAATTGATGTCTAAGTCCTAGGACGCTGAGTCTTTTACATATAGCTCTCATGCTAGCACATTTACTACAATTCCTCCAAGGGGGTATAGACATGTGGTACAAAAAAATAGAAGGGCCAAGAAGGCTTGATGGACTTCTGAACTCTGATAAAGAACAAGTATCCTTGTTCAAAGTTTTCCAGCTCACCTAAAGTCCAACTAAGTGTGACTTAGTCGGCAACATATCTTAAGGCAGATCTATTTGAAATCTGAATTATTCCTCATAGATAAATATTTAGATTTAGATTTTTGCTGTTACTCATTTGTTTATTGTCATAAAATATTTATTTTTGAGTAATTAAAAAATTTCATAAATCTGGAAATTGCATTTAGGGTTTTACATTTAATTTTTAGATTATCTATTCAAAATTTTCATAAGAAGACTTTCAAATCTGATTAAGGTTTTATTGCATATCTTAAGTTTGAGATTGCTGTAGTTACTTCATGTATTTTACAAGTTCTTGATCATTTTCTTGGGGTATTTACTAATTTTCTGTAATCTGGAAATTTGCATAATTGTATATAGGGGCGGATTTAGTAACTCTTAAAAATCTAATTGTTACAACATTACTTTCTGAGTTACAAAGATTGATTTCTGTAGTAAATTCCAACAAAATATATCTTCCCTTGTTGCAGAATTTTGTTAAGTAAAAGACATATTTTCATTTGTATTTTGGGTCATTTACTTAGCTCTTCAATTGTAGAAATTACATTTAAGTTTCTGCATTTTTGGCATTTCTAGAATTGTATTTTTGTTTCTTAGATCACACATAAATAATTATCAAGCTACAGGAAGAAATAATAGTTGTTATCACCACTAGCCCTTTGAGCATGATCACTGAGTAACATAACCTAATTGCTTGTTTAGTTCAATGTTCCTTATCTTCTATCTTGCAATTAGATTTATTATACGTGGTAGTTATCTTAATCTCTAAGCCAATCAAGCATTGTTTAAGTTGCTTTATCGTTTTTTATTGATTTAATTCTATTTGGATAATTAAGTTGTATCTCACATAACTTAAATAATCATCATTGAGCCTATTACAAGCTCTAGGGTTTTACCTTAGACCTTGTCATACGCCTTGGACTCATTATCAATCCATACTCCTAATTGTTATATCATGAAATAGTAATAAGTCTTGTTTATGCTCCTTGGTTTACATTTATATCTAGTTGAAGCATTTTCTTTGAATCTAGTTTATTGTATTGTTTATTATTCAAGTAGATTCATTGGTTAGTCTTGAGCAATGATTGTTATTGTTTTATTTATCATGTGTTTAAGCTTATTTCACTAAGTGCATGTTACTTCAATAACTACAGAAAAACAATGTATTTAGCTAGTCTAAACAACTCAAATTTCTAAATATTCCATCTAGACTTTAAATAATCAATTCATTAGGGATACCCCCTAGGATTTTATGATCAGAGTGTTAAGCCTAAAGTGAGAGGTTGTGAGTGAGGTGACATTGACATCGAACCTTTGTTGCCATCTAGTGTTGAGTTTGGTAACTCAGGATGTCGTCCATGTGGTTCTGCCTAGCATGGAGGGGCATGGATGTATAGGCAGAAGGATGAAGTCTGAGATGGACTTCAACAGGTTGGCATGGCTTTAGTGATTGAAGACATGCAATGCAAATACTTCTTCAGTAAGATGTTAGTATGCAGTAATGCACCGGTTTATGATGGGTGAGCATGCATGTTTATGTGTAGGATGGCTTAGTATGCATGGATGTGTGTAGGGAGGTGCATGGAGGTAACATGCATGCATGCAATTTTTACATTGTTTTTGATGCATAGTTTTTAACACAAGTAAAATTTTGCATTTAAGTCAAATTAGGGTTTTGAGCCTTAATCTCATCGAGAAATTATAAAAGGACATTTGGAAGACAATATTGGTTGTTGCTTGAGTGAGTCAAGTGGTTAGAGTAGCTAAGCAAGTCAGCTGACCAAGGAGGGCGTATCTATTTGAGATAGTTGGGGCGCATTCCTGAGAGTAGTGAGAGGGCAGATCTTTTGAGACTGAGGAGTCTTCTCATCCAGACAATGAGAGAGTTATCTTGCTGAGTCTCTTTAGAGATTGGGGGGAAGAGTAGCTGAGACTTGAGCAACAACAGAGGGGGCGAGGTATCCCAGCTACACGTCACACGTGTAAGTAGCTGCACACATGTGGAGGCTAGAAGGGCTAAGAGAGCAGAGAAGTCTTCTTCAGAGATTGAGGGGGGACTTTCAGAGGTCTGTCAGAGTTGGACTGAGGGCAGAGACAATTGGGATGTGCCTCTGAACAAAGAGGGCGCAACTGTATAGTTGGGGGCGTCATTTAGTGATTGAGTACGCAGATCTTCATCCGAGGAGTGAAGAGCAGTGCAGATATTCAGAGTTTAGTTAGAGTGTACGGATTCCAGTGATTGCCAGCGACTGAATTGAGAGTTCCAAAGCAGTAGTTGCAACTCCTACAGATTTAGGGCTTTGGCCCGTCAGGTTCACTATTTGTTTCTCTAACTCTGATTGTACCCTATTCTATATTATTCGCTCAGGGCTCGAGAAAGAAAAAATCCCATAGATGTTGGTTTTCCAGGGTAAAAGTCCTGAGTCAATTTGTGTGTTTGCTATTATTATTTTAGAAGTTGTAAAGGATTTCATGTGCTGTTGATTATAATCTAGTTTATATGCTTACCTAAGATTTGAAATCAAGTTATATATAGATTGGGATTAGTGAGATCTACAGTTGGGTTAAGATCTCGAATTTCCAGAGCGAGTGGAGACCTCTAAAAAATTTACATCTAGGTTGTGCTAGTCGGTTGGGACTTTTTGTACTCATGTTTAGGTTGGGTGGTAACAAGGATTGTTAAATTTTATACCCTTATACAACTCTTGATTAGCAACGACTATTAATGTGTCTTTCAGTTAATTACTGGACATTAATTACTTGTTGTCGCCTAATTCACACCTTGGGTCACGTGGCAGAAATCTTCAGGCCATTGGGTGCGACCTTGGGGGAAAGCTTGATTCAAGTGCTATCACTTGATACCCAGCTCCTTCGTCTAGGCTAACTCCTAGCAAAGCCAAGGGGGGTGGTCCCTAATAAAAAGAATCTATGGTTTCTATTCTAAGACAAAAGAAAAGAATTGAGGAGTTGAACAAGAAATGAATTAAAATGTTACCGACCAATTAATGCAAATAAATTAGTCTTAGCAACCTTTAGAGAATAGACAAATCATTCAAGACACATTGCGAAATTGACTTATGCAAAAGAGAGTAAAGTAGACCAGTGCTAAATAAAGAAAGTGCTTGCATATGAGGGTTGCTAGTGTAGTCTCGGTGAAAGTATTGCAGTGTCTCGGTTGGTAAATTTTAGATTTATTACATGAGTAATTAAGGGAGTGGGTTAATTTTGAATTTGGTCCAATAAGGAAAGCTGTCTTGAAATGAGCGCTAAAGCGACTTTACCAAGTGTCCAATGGGGCGAGGCATAACCTGCTTGGAGTACGCCCTTGACTCTATGGTATTCACCCTTTGTGACCTCTCGAATTTTCAAGAAGTAGGCTTATGTGGTTTTTCCTATTATTCTAGTCACTTGTATCCCTTTCTGGTACAACCAACTGATCAAACAAGTTGCAGCGGTGCAGTTGATAGCAACTTGATAGCTTGGTGTGAGTTGGATCCCCATACTTTGGGGTATAAAGAAGGAAATTACCAAAATTCCAAAAGCTTAACCTCAAACCAAATCTTTCTTTCTTGGGAAAAGCGCACCTCTCTTGGGAAATGTGCCCCACTCTTGAAAAAAAATCCAATTTGATATTTAAGAACCATTTCTTTCCTTTTGGTGACTTGTAACTCTTTAGGAATAATTCTATTTACCTTTTCCAACTCACAGAATCAATTTTCGTTAAGTTTCCAATTTTTTATGAGTTGCCGAATTTCTCATTTTATCCATTTTTTTGTCTTTTTTGGGGTTTTCGAGTAATAATTAGTTTTGGAGATAAATAATTACTCGAAAACTTAGGAAAGTGGGTTTAGGGGTTAAGTGGGTGCTATGAGTTAGAAAATGAGCACCCCCATGGAAAAACAACCTCCTAGCCACACTTTTATGACTTTTTGAACTTTTACAGTTAACTTATTAAAAATAAGCTTGTAAAAACGGAATTTTTATTTATTTATTTTTTATTTTTTTTCGGAAATTAGAAAAAACCAATGGAGGACTTAGTATATGTTCATAACGACTCAAAATCATGATTATCATGGTAATATACATCGACACTTGGCTTTTAATAACCTCCCAAGGCCTAACCACCAAGGCAATTATTCCAGCTTTGGAGGTTTGAGTGAAAAACTCGGAAATTATTTATCGTTTAAAAATGATAGATAATTAACAAGGAAAAAACACCCTGGAATAATGCATTGATGACTAAGTTCTAAGAAACCAAACCTTTTAGATAAAGTTATCATGCTAAGTCATTTTATTACAATTCCCCATGGGGTATGAAGTTTGAACATGTTAAATAAAATTTAAAAGAAGGGCCTGAGAAGGCCTGCATGGAATTCTGAACTTGAAAATTTGAACAAAAAATTGTTTATCTTTGGCAGCTCACTTAAAAGTCCAACTTAGTGAAACTCAGTTCGTAACATCTGGCTCCAATTGCGGGACGCGTGCTTGATCTGGTGTTTAGGCAAGGAGAGCATGCGATAACCATAGAATCTCTGGTTTCTATAAATCTGTAAAAACATCTCAACTTGACAAGCCAACCTTAGTAGCACAATATTTAGTAAAAAGCTAACGAACCATTATGTTCCTTTATTAGAAAGTAAAAAGAAAAAGAAAATTTTGCCTAAAGAAAAATATAATTATTCCTAAGTACAGAAAAGAAATGCAGAAAGTAAATGGTCACTTTAATGAACTCTTTTTTCCTACTCTAAGCATAACATAATCAAAATGTTAAGTGAAATGATAAATCCAATGCAACTACCTTAACATGTTATAAAAATTTAAATTTTTTCTTTTGTCTTTGGTTACCATCCAAAGCAAGGACGTATTTATTAGAAAGTGCAAACCTACGCAGATATTCGGGATCGCTGGGCTGGATGGAAAATTGTAGGCATGTAGAACTTCATTAAACTGCTTCCCAAACTGGTATGTGTTTTTGCATGCTTCTTCTATCCAACCTTGGATAGGGCTAATGTACATATCTGTATGATGAAGCAGATTGAAAACTCCATCATATATATCAAAAGGGCTTGTCGGCTGATAACTCTCTGTGTAAACCCCAGGCTGCTCCAAATCATAAGGAACCTCTGGATGTGAAGATGCAAGCTCAGGAGGACCCTCCATCGACTGTATCAAATTTTACTCTTCAAGGCATTGCCTCTCAAAGTATTCATTGCTAATACTTGTGTGTGATTTCAGATGATATTGCTCTGAATGATCATATGAAAACTTTGCATGCTCCTCTTCTACACCAAGATCTTCAAAGGTTTCTAAATCAACACTCCCTTCTCTTGATACATCAAAAATTGGCTTCTCAATGTATGTCCATTAGTTATCATCCACATCTTTGTCAAATATGGGGTAGTCTTCATTAGTATACTCTTGGTTATACATGTCTTCCTCATATTCACCATACTCATGTTGGTTTTCTTAAGATTATAGCAGTATATCTTAATTGCATTTATCAATAGGATCACTAGAAGATAGAGAAAACACATAACAATAACACAAGTATTTTTCACCTGGGAAATCCAAATGGGAGAAAAACCAGCAACCTTCATTAAGAGATAATAATTCTGAGATCAAAGTACAATGAAGAAAGAAAAGAAAAATATGGAAATACTTTCCAAAGATTGAAACCCTGAAAACAATCTTCTTATGCAGTGTATGCGAACTTCTCTCTCTCCCAGAAAACTGCGCACTTCTCTGAGCTGCTGTGTGAAAAAATGAGAAGGGGCGCCTCCTATTTATACTGTTTTCCCACCCAGAATTTAACTAGGGTCGACTTCACTTTGGGGAGCAATATAATTTTATATTTCATAATTTATATTTAATTATTTTATTGCTGGCTTTTCACCCCAAGGCTTACATTGTTCTTTCTAGGGTTTGTATGAATGATTACAACAAGTTCAACTCCCGAAGGAGGACAATAAGAATAGCTTCTAAAGTTGAACAAACTCCAACACTCTTTCTCAACAAGGAAGGTATTATTCGCTCTTAATCAACATCATGATCATCTGCGTTTCATACGTACATCTATACTGTCTCTATCATCTCTAAACGTATTGAAGGTTTTCTTTATGAATTTGTTCTATCCGGATGTCCGAGAGAAAATATTCTGCTACCTATCCGTCTCTATTGTCGATGAAATACTTCCATACATGGCTAGAGATCCTGGATGAGCACAAGTTCACGACCATCTACTACCTGTTCGTCTCATTTGCTGATGGGGTACTCCCATACCTAGATGAGAACCTGAACGAGTAGAATTACCTGTGCAATCACATGGCCACCTGCTACCTGTCTGACTCATCTTCCGATGGGATTTCTCCCATACCTGACTGAGCACCTGAATGAGCAAAGGCACCTGTGTGAACCCGACCATCTACTACCTGTCCGTCTCATCTGTCGATGGGATTTCTCCCATACCTGGCTGAGAACCTGGACGAGAAGAGTTACCTGGGTAAAAGGTATGGTAAGTGTCTCTCAATCATCTCTCCCTCTCAAGGAGGGATACGTTCTCTTCTACTCCAAGTCTTCCGCGAAAGTATTCAAATTTCACTCTAGGAAGAGGCTTGGTGAGAACATCTGCAGTTTGGTCATCTGTCAGAATATACTGTTGCTCGACCGCACCTTTCTGCACCATATCACGTAAGAAGTGATACTGAATCTCTATGTGCTTCGACTTGTCATGGAATATAGGATTCACTAACATCTGCACACAACTCTGGTTATCACAATGAATCTGCCTCGGTTCGCACATGAACTGACTGAGGGCATTCACAACAAAATAAATATCTGGTCTGGTGTTCATCAGATACATCAAGGACCCAATAAACTGGCGATACATAGTTGGATCAATCAAATTTGAATCTGAAGTAGAATCCCTCAGCTTCTTCAAGTTTGCATCCATCGGAGTAGCTATGGACTTGCAGTCCAACATTCCGAATCTCGTTAGTATATCTATGGTGTATTTTCCTTGTCTTAGGAAAATATCTTTCTGCCTCTGTTATCACCAACCTTGTAGTTGCCTATGTGAAGTGGATCGAGGATGGATGGTAGAGGGGCAAGCAACTAAGGAGGTGGAACCAAGACTGCCTAGAGTCCCAAATGGATGGTTGTCACGCCAATCAAGGCAGCCTTCACTTTATGTGTCTTAGCCCAAGACAACAAAGGGGGAGACCCGGATCTACTCTTGACAGGAGAGATCCAACCTAGACACCAGATCAGATCAAATGGACTTGAGGTATGTAAGGTGTAAGGTAGTGGAGACCCTAGATCTATGGATGATGTCATGAGGTTAGCTATATGGTAAAGACTAGATCTGGGGTTGAGGTACTGGCGACAAGTGAGGATATCCGCTGCCTTGGGAAATATAACCAATGCAGGGAGGGAAGGACATGATTGCGGCTATCTAGTACCAATGGATAGACTCGATGACAGGTATGGCAATATCAAAGTACCCGAGTCATCAGGGGAAAATCAGATTGCAAGGAAAAGAGGCCAAAGAGGGGCTAGCGCTAGGGTTGGAGATGTAATGTCCCAAATTTGGCATTGGGTCACAATGGGCAAATCACATTTTCCATATTCATGAAAGTTGTCAAATGGATTGTAAAAGTCAAATAATTGCCAAGGAGGAAAATCACTAGTTTCCTAGGTTGGGGGTGGAAGCTTTGAGATTTGGAATAAGGGGGATAATAAATGATGTTTAGACATTATAAGGGGATAAATATTTAATAATTGATCTTATTAAATAAATACAAGAGAAAATGGAAGTGGCAATGGAGCATGAAGACACATGGAGACTATGGTGCCCACACTAGCTAGAATTCCTATGTTAAATGGTATCTCTCTCTTGCAAATTTGAATATATGGGAAGTCTAATGTTTTTTTATGGATTATAATGTTAATATACTTGTCCATATACTTCATAGGTCGAATTTGGGATGAATTGTAACTTACACAGGAGAAGAAGAGCCAAATGGGAGTTTCATGGACACTTGTCTAGATTCCCCTTAAATTTATGACAGCTATGACACCAATGATGGAGATTCTATGACAGTTATGACCCAAGTCAGATTTGAAGGTTGACATACTGAGATACTGACATGTTAGGCCTGAATAGAGCATCTTGGAGGTCGAAATTGGGAGTTGGAGAAGGCCAAGAGGCTCCTACTCAAATTTGGGAGAAGAGGGAAGGTGAAGAGAGAGGCCACATGGCATAGCATGAGCAACCACACCAATTCGAATTGGCTTTGGTTTATGGATGGATTTGGAACCTTAGAATACCAATAATGTTTATAAAATACATGGATCATCCATGAGAAGAAGCTTTTGCTCATTTGTGAATTGTGAGAGCTAGTGGATGACTAGTTTTCTTGCTTAAGCCAATTTTGAGGGTGAAAGATTCCCATCCTAGTTGGTGTTTGGAAAGGCCACTTAGGTATTTCATGGAGCTTTAATAGAGTCTTATTTGCAGGTGTAAGCTACAGGAAAGAATGTGGATTCTTCTATTGCAGCACTCTCTCTCAACTATTTCCAGTTTTCACACCATATTCATGCCAATGGAGAGATTGCGCTTTGGGTGAGCTATTGATCTCTTTGGGGAAGATTCTAATGCTCATTATCTTATGTTCTGATGTATATGCTCTGTATTTCATGTTTAGAAGACTCTTAGGTCGAAATACCCAAAAGAATTCATGTACAAATGTTGAACAATGAAGAAATAGTGTCATTTTCCCACTATCTTGTTGTGAACCATTGGAATGTTGATGATTTCGAATTGAAAGAGCCTTTCATTGTCCATTTATGATTGGAATCAGTTCAATATTCTATGTTATTCATTCTCAAAAAGTTTCAAGTCGAAATTCCCAAGAGTTGTATGTCAAAATGACTTTTAATGAGCAAACAATGACCATTTCCACTCCATTTTGATATATGCCATGGTAATGCTTATTATTTCGAATGGAGGAATGTATCTCTGATAAATGTATGATGGATGGACTGTAATTAATGTGTATTTCAAGTCTCATGTTCAGTACTTAAGCATGGGAAGCCATTTTACTCATTTTTATTGCATTGGGAGAAGATTTGGTGCATTTTCCCAAGGGTCGAAATTGTGACTTGGGAGTTGTTTTGGAAAGAGTCATAACAGACTGTATAAACTGAACCATGATGCATATGAGACTTTGAAAAGGTCCCTTACACATAACCAACCTCTGTTCAGAAATTCAAGTGACTTTGGGATCATTTGTGAAGCCATTTCCGGCAATTACTCAGGGGGAATTAGAGCCCCAATTTGCTAGTAAAGACTCCTACTTTGAACAGAATAGTAAACAAGTTTGTAGAAGTAATTGGGAGGTCCCAAAACATACATGAGCATTATATTTAAGTTATATTATCAGTTATGTACCTTCAGAGAAAATTTGGAAGCATTTGGGTCAATTTGGAGGTCTAGACATCAAAACTAGTCAAGAGCCAAAATTGTGAAAAAATTGGAAAATTGGGCATTTTAATAAAATCCCAAAAAAGGGACATTACAGGAGATCAATGCCTTGTCAGATCTAGGGCAATGGAGTCACTATCTTCCCAGTGTTGGAAGAGACCCACATGGGAGATGCTCCGATCTACAGACCTAGAAAGGTACTTGGCCGAAAAAGCCAGTTTACGGGAGAAACCAACAGCAAGATGGCTAGCGCTAGGATTTGGAAGGGCCGATCCTCAGATCTAGGACAATCTGGAGACCACCAGCTCAGTGTTGGAGGAGAAATGGAATGAGGATGACCTGATCTACAAACCCAAGTTGAAAAAATGCCCAAAAAATCAGATCTGGGAAAAAGTCAAAAAAATGATAAGGAGCGCTAGGGTTCTGGAAGACAGTTTCTCAGATCTAGGGCCACCTGTCAGCATCTAGCTCCGCGTTGAAGGTGATTTGGAGAGAGGAGGACCCGATCTACAAACCCAAGAAGGAATTTTGCCAGAAAAATCAAATCCTGGAAAAAGTTAGAATTTCCATGAGGAGCATTAGGGCTTGAGCTGGCAGTTTTCAAGATCTAGGGCGAACCAGCCACTTTCAGATCAATGTTGAGGGTGAATTAGGGAGGGGAAGACTCGATCTACAAAACCCAGCAATGGTTTGTCCAGAGATCGAGCGGTTTATTTTTTAGTATTTTTTGGTTTTTTATTATTTATGGAATTTTCAGTAAATTGAAGAAAAGCATATGTAAATAGATTGAAATATGGAAGAAAGGAACTAACCTGAAGATCTTACCTGGAAATCCTTGTAGATGCCTTGAAGGTGATGATCCCTGCTATTCTGATCAATTTGAGAAGACCTATGTGATTTCTAAGCTCAACGTTTTGCTTCAAGTGACCAATGTGCCCTCTCTCCTGCACAAGCAAACGTCAACAATATCAGATTTACTGTGTCATGAGAAAAAGACAAGATCTACAGAAAAATAACAAGATGTAGTCATAGATCACAATGAAGCTAATGAAAACCCCCTATTACAGACGAAACCATTCCAAGTGAGTTGAGGTCCCCTTGCAAAAATGCCTAAGTGAATTCGCCCTCCTGTAGACAAGACAATGATCCCCCAAAAAAATATAGATCTCATACAAATTCCCCGAATGCTAGGAAGCAAAAGACTTTCCAATCACCATCTAAGAACACTAGATGCAAAAGAGATCCAAAAAATATCCACAAGAAACTTTTTCTATTAATCAGATCCAAGAGCCAAAGACCCCTTACAAATGAGAAGCTCTCTCCTTTAAATAGGAACAAGAGAACCAAAATCCTAACCACTTTCAATAAGATTAAAAGATATAAATGTTCTAATCAATGGTTGAGATGAGATCAACATACAATACATGGGTCAATATAACCATTAAATACCAAAGTGGACTAGATCACCCAAAAAGAGGGTACCCCACTCAACAAGAAATAAATGAAGCACATGGTGGGTCCATGGAGTGTTAACTAAATCCCTTTGGGTGTCCCCATGGCACAATAAAATAAAATAATATTTTTTGACTTTCTGCCTCCTTGAGGAAATCTTGAGCCTCCCAAAAGCCCTGGAAAATAATACAAAAATGCCCCAAAAATAGGTGTGGGCCCAATTAGGTGCTACAACTGCCGGTGAAGATGCGGAGGACATCACACTCATCATCATATATTCTCCCTAACGGAGGGTAAAACCAATGAGTATAGATCAAGAACTTCCAAAAGTGAGTAGGATCATCAATACCTAATATAAATACATCCAAGTCCATATATCTATATGACCGCTAGATCATGACACTAAATGCTAATACATGTCACAAAAATGAGTATAAGAGCAATGATAACCATAACACCATATAATATAAACTGAGTCATAACCATGCAAATATATCCATCTGAAACATCATCTGTCCAATGAGAAACACTGATACAAACTGGGCATCACTAACTGCTCTGCAAATGACTAAATGACTACATCAGTCCTCAAATTTGAGTGTCCTGAGGCTCAGTCCTGACATGGGAGAATTCTATAGTCCACTGATAACATAAGGATCCATCAAAATTGCTCTTCTCAGCATCTCATATGTAAGAGATCTAGCTGAAAAAATGTACTCAATCTAAAAAATAGAATATGGTAGCCCGGCTACTATATATGTGATAACAGCCTCTGCCATACTTCTAATACCAAGAAGTAGTGCATCAATCCAAGATCCTTCATTTCGAACTCAGAGGCGAGTTTCTTCTTACACCATAAGATAAGTTTCTCATTTCCGGTAAGAAACAAGTCATCAACATATAGTACCAAAATTAGTGGCTCATCATTCACAACCTTGTAGTAAAGGTTGGGGTCTGCATCACTCTTAGTGAATCCTAGACTCACAAGGAATCCGTCTATCCGTCCATACCAAGCATGAGGTGCTTTATTGAGTCCATATAACGCCTTCCTCAGCTTGCATATGTGAGAATCCTTTCCATGGACAACAAACCCATTTGGTTGTTCAATATATACTTCTTTCTCAATAATACCATTGAAAAAGGAAGTCTTGACATCCATCTGATGCAACTTCCATCCCATAGCTGAAGCAATAGCAATGATCGATTTGATGGAAGTGTATCGAGCCACAGGAGCAAATGTCTCATCAGAATCGACTCCCTCTTTTTGAGAGAACCCTCTGGCAAAAAATCTAGCCTTGTATTTTTCAATACTCCCATCTGCTCCATTTTTGATTTTGTATAGCCATCTGGAAGTTACGATGGACTTCCCCTCAGGTCTTGGTACAATCTCCCACACATCATTTTTCATGATGGATTGATATTCTTCCATCATGGCATCCTTGATGCTTCTTCATAAGTGGCAGGTTCTTAGTCAATGATGTGACTCATCAATGCTACATAACTGGAGAACCTCTGTGTTCTTTTTCTTTCTCGTAAATAACTGTGTGGGGCTTCATGCCCCTCTGCATCCTGTAAGGTCTGTTGGGCCCATCTAGGTCTTTTTCGGCTTACTGCTATATCTTCGGGAATATCAACTGTCGTGATTGGATCAATGGGATTGATGGGTTCATCTTTCTTTGCTAATTCATCCTGAATAGGAGGGGAAGATGATCTCCTCTCCATTTCTTCATCATCGATCTCCATGTCTGATCCTCTGCCTTTCCTGACAACCATTTCCTCTTCAAAGGTCACATCCCTACTAACTTCAATCTGTTTGGATTCTGGGATATAGATTTTGTAGGCCTTTGAAAATTCACTGTATCCCACGAAAGTTCCCTTCTTGCCTGAAGGTTCTAACTTTGTCCTTTTCTCCTTGGGCACATATATGTAGACCGGACAACCAAATATTCGAAGGTGACCTACTTCTGGTTTTGCTCCTGTAAAGGCTTCTTTAGGAGTCATGTTCTTCACTATCTTATGTGGGCATCTGTTCTGTACATATATAGCTGTTGTGGATGCTTCTGCCCATAAGAACATGGGTAGACTCTGGTCATGAATCATAGCTTTGGCTTCCTCCACAATTGTTTTGTTCTTTCTTTCGGCAACCTTGTTTTGTTGGGGATTGTAGGGAACTGTAAGCTCCCTCTTAATTCCTGCTTCTTTGCAGAAATCATTGAATTTCGTAGAGGTATATTCTCCACCATTATTTGATCTTAGGATCTTGATCCTATTCCTTGACAAGTTCTCGACTTGTGCTTTGAACTCTTTGAATTTACTGAGTACTTCCTCGTATTCCTTGTTCTTAATAAAGTAGATCCAAGTATTCCATGAGTAGTCATTAATGAAGGTCACATAGTAATGATATCCTCCCAATGAGGCAACTGTCATTGGGCCACACAAGTCAGAGTGCACTAGATCCAAGATTTCTTTGGATCTGCTGTCACTACTTGGGAAGGATTTCTTAGGATTCTTGCCAAGTGCACATCAACTACACGTTCCATCATGGTCTACCTGTAGCACTGGTATACCTGTAACTATGTTCTTCACTGCTGGGAGAGATCTGTAATTTAGATGAGCTAGTCTTTTTTGCCATAGCTCACCCATACTTGTAGATTCATGGACTAGGGCTTGGACTGGTGGAGTGTTCAGTCGATACAAGCTCTCCTCTCTCATACCAATTACTTTGGCTGTATCCATGCTGGAGTTCTTCTGCCAAGCAAGTACTTTTCCATCTGAAAATGCTACTTTATATCCTTTGTCTTCTAAGGCTAAGATGGAAACAAGATTTCTTTTCATACCAAGTACATAGAGCACATCACTTAAATGTAGAGTGTCATTAGACTCTAGCTGAAGGGAGGTAGCCCCAGATCCCTTCACAGTGTAGTTGGCATCATCTCTAAGTACAACTTGAAGATGAGAATCCTTCTCAACTACTTTCGAGAGATTTTCTTTATATCCTATGATGTGTCTAGATGCACCACTATCTATGAGCCAAGTATCACTAGTCGTGGGAACAGTACCTGATAGGGTTGATATGAAGAAGAATTCTGTACGATCTTCATTCTTCTGTTTCTTGTGATGATGATGTTCTTCTACATCAATAGTTGAAGCTTCATGCTTCCTTTTGTGTGAACTTCGACAGCTACTGGCATAATGACCGTATTTCTTGCACCTGTAGCCTTGGATCTGAGATAGATCTTTCTTTTGTTTTTTTTGATCTGGGGGAGGATTTGATCTCTTATCTTGATGCTTGTGAATGTATGGCTTCCTTCCCCTTCCCTTAGTTTTCTTGGCATGAGATATAGATGCTTGATTTTCCTCAGGTTGAGTGCCATGAAATCTTTGGCGTGCTGCGATTCTTGTTTCTTCCTGAGTGCATTCTGCCCATAGCTTATCAAATTTGGGCAACTTGGTTCGACCACTTATAGTTTGGATAAACGACTCCCATGATGGTGGGAGACCATTTAAGGTGGTCATAATGAGATCCTTTTCTTCAAGATTGTCTCCACTAGACTTTAGCTTGTCCCAAAGTCTGTGATCCTCATGAAATATGAGGCAATATTCTCGGACTTTGTCATCTTCATATTCGACAGTTGATTCCTCAATGTGAGGGTCACATTGATGCTACTGTGTTCAAATAACTTCTTTAGAGTTTTGAACATCCTCCTCGCCGTCGTCTTTTCTGAGATCTGATGAACCAAGTGATCTCTAACTGAGTCCACTAAAATCCTCCTTGCTTTGGCATCATCCTTTCTCCAGCGAGGTTTGTCTTTTTCGGCTTTTGGTTCTGGGGTCTTTTCCTTTACAAACTGTAATAGGTAATTTTCTTCTAGTAGAAGAAGAACCCTAGATTTCCAGGGGATGAAGTTGGAAGCCCCTTCCAAACGATCTTCAACCTTCATGCTGATCATCTTGACTGTAGATCTGGATCTGAGACCCCAGGAGAGGCTAGGTAAAAAGTGAAAGTTGGAGTTTTGGAAAACCAACTCCATAGATAAACGTGCCCTAGAGAGGCGAGTTGAGTAGAGGTAGAGTCGAGCCAAAATTGTGGAGAAAGTAGGTCAAAACTGAAAACTCTAATTTCTGTTGCAGCTGCAGAATTAGGTCAAAATTGAAAATTCTCATAATTGAATTCTGTCTTCACCAAAGGATGCGCTCTCCTTAGAGCGAAATTACCAAGGCTCTGTTTCTTCCAAAAGGTTGAGTGTAGACCTTGAAAGATGAAACCCTAGTTTCGACAGGTTGTCACAGAGTTTCGGCAATGGCTTCTAGCATTGCTCTGATACCATGTTAGGTTTTTTTAATATTATAGCAGTATATCTTAATTGCATTTATCAATAGGATCACTATGCATTTATCAATAGGATTACTAGAAGATAACCAAAGCACAGAACAATAACACAAGTATTTTTCACCTTGGAAACACAAATGGGAGAAAACCCAGCAACCTTTGTCTAGAGATAATAATTCTGAGATCAGAGTAGAATGACGAAAGAAAAGAAAAAATATGGAAATGCTTTCCAAAGATTGAAACCCTGTGTTATCACCAACCTTGTAGTTGCCTGTGTGAGGTGGATCCAGGATGGATGGTAGAGGGGCAAGAAACTAAGGCGGGGTGGAACTAAGACTGCCTAGAATCCCAAATGGATGGTTGTCACGCCAATCAAGGCAGCCTTCACTTTATGCTATCTAAGTCCAAGACAACAACGGGGGAGACCCGGATCTACTCCCGATAGGAGAGATCAGATCTAGACACCAGAACAGATCAAATGTGGCTTTGAGGTACGTAAGGTGTAAGGTAAATGGGAACCCTAGCTCTAGGGTTTAGGTACTAGCAACTGATGGAGATGACCACTGTCTTGGGAAACGTAACTATGACAGGGTGAGCAAGGACAGAGTTGGGACTGTCTAGTACCAAGGAGACAGACTCAGTGAAAGATATGAAAGTATCAGGTAACTTGAGTTATCAAAGAATGTTGGCAAAGAGAACGGGAATAAAGTCAATTTAAGGCTAGCGCTAGAGATAGGAGATCAGTGCCTTTCGTGCATTGGGAAATGGAGTCAGCATCAACACAATGTTTCAGTGAACCCACCTAGGATATACCCTGATCTATGGACCCAGAAAATGATTTGGCCCGGAAGATTCAGGTTACAGGAAAATCAACAGAAGGAGGGCTAGCGCTAGGGTTTGGAGAGGCAAATCTGCAGATCTAGAGCCACCAGGAGACTATTAGCTCAACGTTGGAGGGGAAATGAGATCAGGATGGCCTGATCTACAAACCCAAGTCAGTAAATTGTAGGAAAAATCAGATCTGGAAAAGTCAAAATCTGATGAGGGGGGGAGGGGCTAGGAGGCTGAAAGTTAGTTTTTCAGATCTAGGGTGACCTGGCAGGAACTAGCTCAACGTTGGGGTGTTCTGGAGTGCTCAAGCCCTGATCTACCAACCTAGCCTGTCAGATTTCAGAAAAAGTAAACTCCGGAAAAGTCCAGTTTTCAGTGAAGGCGCTAGTGTTGTTTTCAGTCTAAAACTCAGATCTAGGTCAAACTGCCATGAATCTGGACAGCATTGAGGGTGATTTGGACTTTGTGGGACCCGATCTATCAGTCTATGAAGTCAGAAATCAGAAAAAAGTCAAAACCCTAGCAGGTCAAATTTTCAGTGGGGGCGCTATGCAGTTTTCAAGCTAAAAATCAGATCTAGGTCAAACCAGCAGGAATTTGACCAACGTTACAGTAGATTCAGTGAAGGGGAGGCCCGATCTATGAAACCCAGCAGTGATTTGGCCAAAGATAGGACGGTTCCTGAATTTAGTATTTTTTAAAGGTTTTTTAGTATTTTAAGGGTTTTTAGAAAAATGGAAGGAAAACAGGTACAGTGGATTCAGATCTGTTAAAGAGAAGAGAGTTACCTGTTGGATCGTACCTGGAAATGCTTTAGAAGTCTTAACAGTGATGATCCTTGCTATCCCGATCAATTCTGGAAGATCCAAGTGATTTCTATGATGGATGTAAGCCCCAAACCATCAATGCGCCCCCTACCTTGCATGAGCAAATGTCAACAATATCAGATTTGCCAATACAAGATAAAGAAACCAAATGCTACAGGAAAGTAAAATGAAGTAATCATAGATCACAATGAAACTAATGAAAACCCCCTGATCCAAGACGAAGAAAACTGAATGAGTTGAGGTCCCCCTGCAAAAACGCTCCAGCCAAAACACCCTCTTGTAGACAAGACAATGATAGTAGAAAACTATAGATCTCACATGAATTTCCACAATGCTAGGAAGCAAAAGACTATCCAATCACCATTTGAGAACATTAGATGCAAAACAGATCCATAAAATATCCACAGAAAAATCTTTCTATTATTCAGAGCCAAGAGCCAAAGACCCCTTACAAATGAGAAGCTCTCTCCTTTAAATAGAAATGAGAGAACCACAATCATAACCGAATTCTAACCAATTTTAAAACGAGTGGCTAAGATTGAAAGATAAAATATTCTAATCAATGGTTGAGATGAGCTCAACATACAATACATGGATCAATATAACCATAAAGTACCAAAGTGGACTAAATCACCCATAAAGAGGGTACCCCACTCAACAAGAAATAAATGAAGTACATGGTGGGTCCATGGAATGTTGACTAACTCCCTCTGGGTGTTCCCATGGCATAATAAAATAATATAATATTTTAATTCTTTGACTTTGTGCCTCCTTGAGGAAATCGCGAGCCTCCCAAAAGCTCTAGAAAATAATATAAAAATGCCCAAAAATAGGTGTGGGCCCAATCAGGCGCTGCAACTGTTGGAGAAGGTGTGGAGGACATCACTCTCATCATTATGACTCATCCCATGTCATTTCCTTGCCTCAGTAGGCCAAATCAATTTCTTCAATAGCCATTTAATCATTTTTTAATTTTCCTCGGGAAACGTGAACCTGCCAAAACAACCTTCTAGGGTGCCTGCGTTGTCAAGCCAAGCCCACCAGGCTCTTTGGAATGGGGGTACTATGGTACAAACAAGTGGTTGCACCCCCTATGCCCATACAACGCCCTAAGAGATCCAACTGAAAGATCTCCCTGCTTAGACATATCAACCTGTGAAGAAAAAGTGCATCAGAAAGGCAGAATGAGCCTGATCATATCTGTAAGTACCCGGAACTGGAAATAAACTGTCTCATTAAACTCAGAGAGTCCCAATCCATCTAAGGTATATACTCATACCCCTCACAGGTCTCTACCTGATCATCAACCATATCCAATAAACAATATAACCATCTATAATTGATCAGATACCAATAATATAACTCAGACTATCATCCATCTGCTGCAAGTGTTATAAGGCTAAGACATGCTCTACAACTCATTTAAGCAACAATCACAACAAGTAGCAGTCATTTCACTGGCGCTACATCAACAAATACTTATATAAGGCTTTATTTATTATTACTCAGACTAGACTTTCAGGACTATACTCACTTCATAGTTGTAGTCAATTTGCTAGTGAAGGGTGAAGGATGAAATTGACAAGGCTAAGGCAAATGATGACTTCCTACTTAACATCATGACACTTTGGATATGGAAGGGGAATACTCACTATAACCAATGCCGGACAAACAACACAGGGAATGGCAGTGCCTCACAAATGGTTGAGTTGTTTAGAGAGTGCTTATTCAACTTAGGCATCATGACTACATCAAGCTTGATCCAGTTTCATTAGGATCATCAATTTTATTTCCATGGCCTTTTTGGCCTATATGACCCTTTGGGACTTCACCAGTGCTTAAAAGCACAACTAATCGCAGCTTTTCATCCGGGACATATTTATATTTATAAGGTCAGCAATATTTGGATATAGCATACTTTTAACCATTGCTTTTTTGGACCTTTTCTTATACCCTTCAAGGGGTATTTTAGCATTTCATTGCTCTTGCCCTTTTTCACATATGTTAAGAAACATAGTTTTAGCATTTTCATTTTCCATGGGTGCATATATAATATTTCCAATATAAGTAGTACATGACATTTTAGTTTTAGCCAACAACATCTCAAGTGACCAGGGGGAGTTTTGCACAGTGCCAAACATCGGGACAACCGACCAGAATGATTTAGGCATTCAATCCAACTCACCCATAGCTTTAAACAATGAGGTACCAAATCTGAGGCATGCATGTAATCATATCTTGTACTGACTTAATGGAGTTATCAAAGAATGAGCTTTGAACAATTTTCAATGTTGCATAGGCTCATCTCTACACACAACAAATCTCAACAACTTATATGAGAAACAAGGTTTTCTCCCTTCAATGGAGTCGCCATGCGAGAAAAAAATGCATTAAAACATTCTAAAAAATTATCATTTTGCTTTTCTTTTGTAAATTGTGAGAAAGAAAGAGGTTATTGGAGTCGCCAGATGAAAAATTAAAAACTAATCTAAAAAAATCATTAAACAAAGGAAAAGAAAAAAGAGAAAACAAAAGTCGTACTCCGGGAATAGAAAGATTTATCCTCGCCAACGACGCCAAAATGTTGCCGCCTAATTCGCACCTCGGGTCACGTGGCAAAAATCTTCAAGCCACTGGGTGTGACGTTGGGGGCAAGCAAGAGTCAAGTGCTGTTACTTGATCTTGACTCCTCCGTCTAGGCTCTCTCTTAGCGAAGCCAAGGGGGGTGGTCCCTAGTAAAATAATCTAAGGCCGTTTTGTTCTATGAAAATAAAACAAGTATTCTAGGAGATGATAACATAAATACTGAAACTAAGATGAACTACAAATAATTTCAATAACTAGCATATAAAATAACATTCCATACAACACATTGATTAACTTAAATATCAACAATAAATAAGAATGCCAGATAGACCAGTGCTAAATAAGTTGTCTCGGTTGGTTAGTCTTAGAATTATTAGTGAGTGATTAGGGAGTGGGTAAATTGTTGATCAATTTTATTAAAAATGTGGTAATGATATGATTATTAAAGGGAAAGAGGATTCCAAATATACCTGATGGGTACGAGGAATATGCCCAGATTTACTTAAAAGTGGCTCTCACAGTGACATGTGGGATGGATGGAGCCATGGGGTTTTGTTCAACACTACACCAACAAAGGTGTAGTCTAACAGGGCCCCACTGTCATTTTCTAGTAGTTCCTGCTTCACTTGAAGAGTTTCTCCACAACTTAATAATATCGAAAAGTGCCGGATTTTCACTTTTGGGGTTTAATTTGGATGTTAGACTAATTACTAGTCACTCCAATCCCTTTCTGGTTGTCATACCGATCCAACCAATAGCCTGTAGCGTTCACAAGAGCATACGAGAATTGAAGCCTTGTTTATTTTAAGGATTTTTAGGCTAAAATGTGAGTTGTTTAAATCACAGAATCGATACTCTCGTTTCTGAGAACATAGTCGGATTCATTAATTTTAACTTAGGAAATTAAAAACTTAAAAAAAAACCGAGAAAAATAAAAAAGTGAAAAAAGATGTGAATCCCCCCACGGGGGATGGAGTGTGGGTACTTGGCTGCCCATTTGCTTATCTTTTTATAATGATTTACAAGAAGAATATTTGTGTTCCTTTGTAGAATAGGAAACACATATTTACAAAAAATGAGGCTTGAATAATGGCTATAGAATAAGCAGCAAGAGGAACGGCTCCCAGATGGCTTAAATCTTCAAATTTTTGCCAGAGTGCCTCTCTATGTGTTCATGAATGGATGCAAAAAAGCCAACAAATTTATGCTAAAAATGATAGATTTATCAATTAAAACATAAGAATTTAGCATAAAATTTTAGTTCTTTCAGAAGATAAATTTTGCAACTTTTGACAAGTATTTTCTTGAAGTTAGATCTATAAAATATAGCTTTGAAATCATATCTGAACTGTAAATCTAAATCAAATTAGTTTGTAATTTATCTTATAGCACTGACTTGATCAACAATTTTAAGTATCCGAAAATCTTTAAAATTTATGTGATGAAAAGTGAGAAAAAGAATGCCCCAAATGCTTGGAAACTTTGGAAAATGGAGTCCTCAAGTGGAGAGCGGAGGGATTTAGATCTTTCAACAAGAGCACAAAGATGTGGGAGAGTCGAGCAAGATCCACCACTTTTTCGACCAAGATCCACCACTTTTTCGACCAAGATCCACTTGAATAGCTTGAACTAAACTTCGAACAAAATGTTATATCCGGTATCACTTACACAAGAGATTAGAAAAATGTGCATACAAGCAAGTAAAACATATAATTTCTTGATTTCTATGCATAAGAAAATAAAAGAACTAAACAAGTAAGCAAACTTGATTATTCTTTCCTATTGATTAGCATAAATCCTACCAAGGCCGGTTATAACAATTAATGAAACAAAGAACGAAACTGATATAGCAACCCTCATTCATGCAAGCACTCCATTGGCACTGGTCAATATGGCATTCTTATTTATTGTTGATATTTAAGTTAATCAATGTGTTGTATTGAATGTTATTTTATATGCTAGTTATTTAAATTATTTGTAGATCATCTTGGTTTCAGTATTTATGTTGTCTCCTAGATTAAGTGTTTTATTTTCATAGATTAAAACAACCTTAGATTATTTTACTAGGGACCACCCCTCTTGGCTTCACTAGGAGAGAGCCTAGACGGAGGAGTCAAGATTAAGTGATAGTACTTGACTCTTGCTTGCCCCCAAGGTTGCACCCAGTGGCTTGAAGATTTCTGCCACATGACTCGAGGGCGAATTAGGCGGCAACACATCCTTGTGACCCTTCAACTTTCCTTGATTTTTTCTCACATTTAAATATTATAAAGTGAGTTTTAGTGAGAAAGTTACCCCTTTTAATTAATAAATTGAGTTTTTCAATAGTCACTTTACAAATTAATTACTAAACGTCACTTTATAAAGTCACATTTTGGCTAGTGACATTAAATGATTAATTAATATCCTTTTTTTCCCCATCATTTAAAGCTCTTTGTCTTGGTTCGAGCGAGCTATTACACTAAGGTGTTCCTTGAAATAATATGATCAAAATGACACCCTTAGTGAATTTAATTAATTATACATAATAATCCTCTCAATTTATGGAAATTGTCAGAATGCAACGGAACCAAGAACAAACTTTGCGGAAGTGATCTTGATGGTGAATAATGGTAATTGAACTACACTGGGCCCCATAAAACTCCTTCGACCTCTGGTAACATAAACACACTCCTCTGACTTGGCTAACACATGCTGGGAAGTCATCTCCAAACGCAGAATAGGGGAATCCATGATTAGGGGACATTATAGGGTACACGAACAAAGAAAATGGGGCGTGTGCATAGTTGGAGACATGCTTACAGTGTCCCTTGGCGTTTGTTGTCCACTGATCGCACACCAGTAGCAGAAATCTAATGAAAGCTGTCTCCTCACTTAGGAAAGTGGGAGAGGTGTGACCTTGGGGGCAAGCACAGAGCTAGGTACTGTCACCTACTCCTAGCTCCTCCGTTTAGGCTAACTCCTAACGAAGCCAAGGGGGGTAGTCCCTACAAAAGAGTTTCTATGGCTCTTAAGTTGTTAAAGTGTTCTTAAAGGTTGCGGATGTGGATGGGTGTTGTTTAGGAGTTATTATGATTAAAGATGTTTACTTATTATGAGTATGACACATAATCAAAAGCAATCCACGTTGCAAACAAGAGATTACAAAGATAAGTAAAAATTCTAGACTTTAATTAAGCATTCAATGATAGGAATTATACTGAACCACAGACAATTGATCAATATAAGATAATTATGCAGATTTAATCAAGGACCAGTGCCTTATGGAGTCAATGATATTGAAATGCGCAAAATAAAATAATAAGTCTAGGAATCCAACTAGTGAGTAGTAGATTGTGCGAATGCTCTTTGTAGGTTTTAAGGATTTTATGTGCTTTTGATTTAGGTGCCAACGAAGGTTTGTCAAAAGCCGGGAGAATATTCTAAGTTCCCTCCGTTGAAGACATGTCGGGCCCACCTAGTATCCCAGGCTAGTATCGCGAAGATTGACCAGCTAGCTGAGAAGCTTAGATAGCAGGATTCCAACGCCTCTACTAGGAAGTACTTTGGAAGATTCCCTACAACGCCGGTGTGTTGGTTACGAGGTGTTAAGTTTTATTAAGTTATTCTTGCAGGGTTAAAGATCCAGTGCCGTTTCTGGGTACTCCGATCTGAAATCGGTCAGAGCATATTCCGGCAAGGAGGGGAGGGAGTTAATTAATTAAAGGGGTGTGTGTTGCAAGTTGTATTAAATTAATTAATTAAAACTCTCCGACAGAGAGCGCTCTTGACCTTGTCTTATGACAAAGGTTCAAGAGATTTATCTAATCTAAATGCCTAATGCAAGGATGTGCAAATCTAATAATGCTCTCTGATAGAGAGTGCTCTTGACTTGGGTTCTGACAAGTTCAAGAGACTTAATAATTAATTAGTTAAACTAGCAAACAGTAGAATGCATGAAAATAAAAGAAAGACAGTTAAACAAACTCTTCGACAAAGAATACTCTTGATCCACCTTACGGTGAGATTCAAGAGATTTTGGTTCTTTTTAAGATTAACAATTATAGAGAAAGATACACCACAATGCAATTAATAAAATCTAATCTAGCAATTAGTAATTATACTTGATGAACAACTAGCAATTAGTGGAAATGAAAACTAAGTCTAATCAAGAGAACTGAGCCAAGTGCTTTAAGTTAAAACTACATTAAGAAAAAATGAAAAGAAACACAAGACACACTTCCCCCAAATAGGGGAAGTAGAAAAGATGGGAGGCTTGCTCCCACTAGCCTTTTTATTAATAATTTACAATGCTTTGTTGTGTTCAGCTTCTTCTTGAATGAGCAGATGGTGAGAAGGGGAAGAAAGAGGAGGGAGATGTTTTGGTCTTTTTGCTCTTGCTTCCTTGCTTGCTTTTAGCCTTTGGGCTCTCCTTCACCTGCCTGAAACTAAGAGCTTTGAACATTAACTCGTTATGGTGTTAGTTCACAAAAACAAATTGAAACTAGATCTACAAACTTAGTGACAAAAACAAACCCAGCTCTTACCAAAACTGGAAGAAGAAAAAGAGGAATAAAAGGCCGTGAAAAGAGAAGCGAAAAAGGGGTGAAAAGAGGACAAAGTAAGGACAAATAAGGCTGAAAGAAAAGGTGAAAGAGGGGCTGCAAAAAGTGAGGAAGATGGCTGAAACTAGGGCCCAAAAAGTGGCTGCAAAAAAGGGTAAATGAGGCTGCAAATTAGGGCCAAAAGAGGGTTGTTAAAAGTGAAGAATGAGGACAAAAGAGGGCTGCAAAAAGTGAAGAAAGAGGGCAAAAGTGGGCAGTGAAAGAGGAGAAGAAAGGGCTGCAATAAAACGAGAAATATGGCTGCAAATTGAAGACGGGATAGCCAACAGGGGCATAAGGTTTGGTGAATGAATGTTCACTTTAGCCCAAACCTTGCCCTAACCCAAGAATGTAAAAATTTCTTAAACTTTGAAAGACGAATAAAAATGAAGAAAAACATTCAAACCTGTGGCTTTTCTTGATGATGCTTGGATTCCTTGAAGCTTGAAATTTCCGGAAGTTGTCTTGACTTCAAGAGGAGAGGATGCACCTGAGCTCAAACTCCTACTTGATTGGATGAAGTGATCTGCACAAATTCAACTCAAACACTTGCCAAAAGATGGATTAGATCATGTATGTTTTATCAATTGAAATATAAAAGAGCATATCATATCACTGAATAACCAATGCTACTTTCAATTTCCAAGAGTGAAACCATAAACAATTAAATTGAAACTTCAAATAATTGATCTTACTTGCTTACAGAAGCCTTCTAAAGCATGAATCATTAACCAACATAAGCATGAAAGGAGAGAATTGAAACACTATCACCTCATTCGCCAAGAGCATTCATCCACATTTTACAAACCATATGAGCCTCCAAAGCCTTAAAATTTATTCCACGGTTGCATAAAGCAACAAGCATTTACAGAGTTTGGACAGAGTTTCTCTACACAAAAATCCATCCCAATAGAACTAAAGAAGCCTCTATTTATACAATGAAAGAAGAACCCAAAACCCTAAAACTAGAAAACCAAACCTAACCGGACCGGCACATCATTGAAAGACCAGACCTGAAGAAGGTGAGCTAGGAGTGAGGGGAGGCCTCCACCTAGGCAAGGCGCCCCCACTCGAACCCTAAGCACTGAATTCAAGCCATTATTGAGCCCACACGTGTGGATGACGCCCTCATGTGGAAGAGGGGCGTGAATGATGAAGAGGGGCGTGAGCTGGTAGGTGAAGGCGCCTCTTAGGTATGGAGGAGCTACTGCTAGGTCTGGAGAGGCCACTGCCGGTGTAATCATCAGTGTCTGCCTCGATCAAATCATCAAACCATAGAGTGCTCTCCATCTCATCCAATTCGGGAGTTTCGCTGGAGATGACTAGTCCGTTAACTGAATATATCTTTATTGCTCACTGAATGCTGGCTGAAGCTGAGTTATGATAACTCCAATCATCATAAATGCTCATTGAGATGTCATTGAGCCTTTTATTTCACTGAATTTGGATTAATTTGGAGAGTTTTTGATTTTCTCCAAAATAATCATTTTTTAATAAAAACTCAATTTTTTCCCCAAAAATGACTTTTTTGAGAAAATGTGCATTATGTGTCCGATTGATGATCTGAAAGTTGGATCTGACTGGCTGGCCGATCAAGAATGATTTTTTGGCTTAAGGTTAGAGCCTTCAATCACTGAATTCGGGGTCCAGATGACTAACTTATTACAAACGAGATTTTTCCAATTAATTTATGGAAAAATTTATCAAAAACTTAGGGAAATAATTAAAAAATTAAAAAATAATTTTTTAACCCGTCCGGAAATTTTTTAAAGGTCCTATTGACTTAGGACATGACCATGCTCTATTCTAATAATTCCTAGTAGGTTTATATACACTTAGTTGGGCTCTAATAACCCCCCAAGGCCCATAATTCAAAATCGAGCATTCCAGCTTCGGAGGAAGTGGGAAAAAACCTCATCAATTATACTCGGCTATAGGCAAAGCATAATTGTCAAGGGAAAAAAACTCCCTGGAATACCTTAGTTGAGATTCCACGTCTTAGGAGACCGAACCACTCAAAACACCCTACTAGCACATTTTATTACAAACCCCGCGGGGCCATGGTCAAAATTATTCAACTGAAAAACTGGCTAGACATAAAGACGGATCAACTGATACACTGGAATCAAACATTTATCATGTTTTTCAACTGGCGGCTCCTCAGCTAATCCAACTATGGTACAAATAAGTGGATAACAGCGTTAAATGCTTGAGCTCTTCGACATTTACGAGCTAGATCGAGCCATGATACTCTAGTTTGAATATCTTTCTTTCTCGGCTTTGAATATAGTGCTTGAAGCCGTCGTGACTTTTGGAATTTGGGGCAAAATCAATGATATCGTTTCAAAAAAAAGAAATGACGTGAGGAGACTCAAATACTTCATTAACCTCTACAGAGGCCAAAATTGTAATTAATGTTTCAGACTATGTTTCTACACCATCAATCTGCTTGCATGTAGACATAGTGTGTTGAAGAAGGGGGCAAAATCCAACTTGATGAACAACTAAATGAAGCCCAGAGTTGTCAAGTTTGCGCTACTCTCTTACGTCCTGTAGCCTTGGGAATAAGCTTGTTCAAGGCCTCCTTTTTTCATCTCAAATTTCTCAAATTTTAAGCAATTTCCCTGTTTAACTGGACATGCTTTGAATGTTGTTGTTTTGTTGTCTATTTGAATCCCAAACTATGATCTTCTCGAGGAGCATTGCTTAATGCATTCACACTTCATAACTGTCTCAGCTGCCCTTCTTGCTAAATGTTCCTTCAAAAAGGCGTCTGTTGCTAAGGAGAACCAAAGGCTGCTATATAACTGTCACTCTGTTAATGATCACCACATAGGTAATTTATGCTGAGGATAACCCTTCCAATCTACTACTATATATATGTAGTTTTAGGGTAGCAGATAAAGAGTTTGTTGTGTTTGAAATATGGGCTGGAGAGTAACTAGTAACCGTAGCAGATGCTGCCAACCTCCCTAAAGGGTTTGTGAAAATAATTTTTTATGTGGACACCCTTGTCAAAGTGGGATGGTAATAGGCACGTCCAATAACGATATGGGATGTGCTCTTAATCTACAATTTGTATCCATTTTGTATCCTAGTAACTTAAATAGATCAAATTAGTTAATCCCTGTGAAATATTCATATACACGTAGTTCTGAGCAAAAGAGGTATACTTGCCTTGCTTCATTGCCTTAGTGATCTTCACAAATGATCCAAGTGTATTCCCAATTCCTGCCAATATTTTCTCATCTCAAAACTCATGTGGCAGTGGGCGTAACCAAATCCAGACTGGTGTAGCGGAAAAGTCTTCCTTTTCAAGGAAAAATGTTTTCGTCCGGTCTCTTAAATACAATCCCGTAGAGTTAAAAAAGCAGGGGTTGTTATTGAATACTTGGTTTTTGTCCTCTAAGTAGGTGAAGATCATAGTTAAAAAGCCTTTGGATCCCAATTTCAACTCCACATGTCCCTTTGGTTTCCATTTTGTTGTGATCCACTAGTTGAGAGCTTTCTCCATAGGCTAAAAACCCAACAACTTTCGGATCACAACATGGTCTCTCATGAACAAAATAGAACCTTCAATCTTGGAAGAGGTAACCTCATACCTTGGATTATTAGTTGCTTTCGGGATGAATCTCCACTATGAATGAGGATCCACTGCAGGAATATAGCTTTCATGCACTCCATTTATTGTTGGCTGCTTCGAATGGGGATTCCCTACCCCTCCCTTTCACATAGGGTGTGCCAAAGCTGATTCTTTACTCTTTCGCTTTCCCCCCTTGGTTGAGGATCCTTTGCCATGCCATGTGTTACCAACTAAGTTGCACTAAGTTGGATTTCTAAACGAGCCACCAAAGATGAACAATCACTTGTTCAAATTTCAAGTTCAGAAGTCCTTGTAGGCTTTCCTAGGCCCTTTTAAATTTTTTTTTTTAACATGTTCATAACCCATGGGGAATTGTAATAAAATGAGTTAGCATGATGATTTTTTGTAAAAGGTTTGGTTTCTTAGGACTAATTTATTAATGCATTATTCCAGGGTGTTTTTTCCTTGTTAATTATTTATTGTTTTTAAGTGATAACTAATTTTTTAGTTTTTCACCCAAACCTCCAAAGATGGAATAATTGCCTTAATAATTAATCCTTAGGAGGTTATTAAAACCTATGTCATCACAACATAGGTTTCAACTCCACATGTCCCTTTGGTTTCCATTTTGTTGTGATCCACTAGTTGAGAGCTTTCTCCATAGGCTAAAAACCCAACAACTTTCGGATCACAACATGATCTCTCATGAACAAAATAGAACCTCCAATCTTGGAAGAGGTAACCTCATACCTTGGATTATTAGTTGCTTTCGGGATGAATCTCCACTATGAATGAGGATCCACTGCAGGAATATAGCTTTCATGCACTCCATTTATTGTTGGCTGCTTCGAATGGGGATTCCCTACCCCTCCCTTTCACATAGGGTGTGCAAAAGCTGATTCTTTACTCTTTCCCTTTCCCCCCTTGGTTGAGGATCCTTTACCATGCCATGTGTTACCAACTAAGTTGCACTAAGTTGGATTTCTAAACGAGCCACCAAAGATGAACAATCACTTGTTCAAATTTCAAGTTCAGAAGTCCTTGCAGGCCTTCCTAGGCCCTTTTTAATTTTTTTTTTTAACGTGTTCATAACCCATGGGGAATTGTAATAAAATGAGTTACCATGATGACTTTTTGTAAAAGGTTTGGTTTCTTAGGACTTATTTATTAATGCATTATTCCAGGGTGTTTTTTCTTTGTTAATTATTTATTGTTTTTAAGTGATAACTAATTTTTTAGTTTTTCACCCAAACCTCCAAAGATGGAATAATTGCCTTAATAATTAATCCTTAGGAGGTTATTAAAACCTATGTGTCGATGTATATTACCATGCTAATCATTATTTTGAGTCATTATGAACATGTCCTAAGTCCCCCATAGGTTTTTTTTAATTTCCGAAAAAACCGGTTTTTTTTCCATTTTTACAGGCTTATTTTTAATAAGTTAATTGTAAAAGTGTAAAAAGTCACAAAAGTGTGGCTAGGAGGTTGTTTTTTCCATGGGGGTGCTCATGTTTTAGCTCAGAGCACCCACTTTGTTGCCGCCTAAAACACACTTGGACACGGGTAAGTCTCCCAACCGCTATGTGTGTTCCTAAGGGCAACTTATGAGTTGAGAACCCACTGTCACCTTGATTCTAAACTCCTCCGTTTAGACCACAACTCCTAAAGGCCAAGGGGGGTAGTCGCTACTTACTAAGTTCTTTTTTGAAGAATGTTTTCTGGGAGTTGTAAATTACAAAAATGACAATCAGTGTGCAGTGATGCAAATATTTCAATGTCAAACAAACCCTATAACAATCAACCAGTAATGTATTAAAGAGAGAAACAATCAAATAATCAAAATGACCAGTGCCGTCTCTACTTGGACTATGGAGTCGCAATAATCAACTTCAAATAATTTTCCTAAAGCATCAACTCATTTACTTTAACAAATATACAAGAATATAATGACTTCCAATAAATGAGTAAGTTAAAATAAAGTCTTTGCAAAGTAGAGAATGTAAATGATTGTAACAATGTTATGCGAGTGGTCCTGTAAGTTTTAGTAAAGTTTATGTCTCTCTTTGACTGAGGGAATTAAGGTGTTTGTTGCAAAGAAATGAACTATTCTAGATGTCTACCCCAATAGACTATCTCCTTCGAATAGAGAGAGAATGCCGGGTGCTCAACATGGGAACACAAGGTTTCCACCTATCTCCATGGGTCAAACTCGAAACTTGCTGGGTGCTCAACTGGAGGACACAAAGTGCCACGAAGCCCCATATGGCCTCTACCCCACTAGCTCCACAGGTCAAGCCTTTTTTTCTCCTTTCTAATGAAGATATTTATCTGGGTGCCTAGTAAACTAGCCAACACAAATCTTCTCCCTTTCTTGTCACCCAGGGTCGGACCAACCGACTAGGGGAGTGAATATGGGGTGAATATTGGGGAAAGGTTTATTTTAAATGAAATAAAGAATTTAACAATTATTAACAATGCAAGCCAACACGATATTGCAAGGATGGCATAGCCGAATCACTTGTAAGGTGTGGGCAAATTAAAATGAAAGAAATAAAGATACAAGTCAGCACGATTTCACAAGGATGGCAAAATCGAATCACTTGCAAGATGTGGGCAAATGAAAGTAACAAAAAAAACACTAGCCGACACGATTTTGCAAGGATGGCATAGCCAAACCACTTTCAAGGTGTGGGCAAAAATAAAGAAGAAAACAATATGAAACTCTAACTAATTTAAACCCACGCCAATCAACAATTGCTTATGCAAATGTGGGCAAGCCCAACTTCTATTGCTAGCAATGGATGGCAAATAAATGAGACTTGATTTGACTGAAAATGCAAAGCAAGAAATCAAGTCCAGGAGACTCTCTTGGACTTGTTACAAATGATGAAATTTCAGCAATAAGAAAAAGGTAAAAGGAGTGAGAAAAACCGTGTTTTTTTCCTTTCTTGAGATGGCCTTGAAGCTCTTCCTTTGGGGTGGCCTTAAAACTCTTCTATGGCTGAAATTTGACTGAGTTTTGCCTTGTTTTGTTACTAACCTACTAAAAACCAGCAAACGGAAAATGATAAAATGTGCCAAAATCACTTTGGGGAAGTTAGTATGTTAGTGCAATATATATACAAAATTTATACAAAGTTGCCAAGAAAACATTGTTGAGAAAAATTGAGTGAATATGAGTAAAAATCAGACTTGAAGAACCCAACCAACTAAGACTAAAATGCATAATTTTTTTAAGGAGTTAGTGTACTCTTTTCTCTTCAAATGGTTGAAAAAGTGGGGCATCTAACCAAAGAATCCCACTCTTCAATCCGGATAACTTGCAACTTGAAAGATAAGCTAAACAAACACAAAGAGAGGTGAGATTCTCACAATGATTAAAGAAATCAAACTATTCAACCAATAATCAAACTTTTCAACCAAGAAATGCTTGAAGTTCTTGAATGCAAGAGAGAAAAACTCATAAGATCTACATATACTAAGAAGATCTTACCAAGGCAAAACAATTTTCCTCTTTGGCCTCACTTCTACTTGAAAGAACTTGAGAAAACAGGAGCAAGTCACCACCCAACAACACAAGATCTCCTCCAAAGCTTTTATTAAAAATGCCCAATGGCTGGAAATTACAATAATCTCAAAGAATGAGAGCAAAATGCAAGCAAGAGAGTGAGAGCATGAGAGATTCTAACCCAAATGAGGAGGGGAAGCCTCCTTAAATAGGAAAAATGAAAGAGAGGTTCTCTGCTTGTTAGACAAGTGTCACAAGGGAGAGAGGGGGGCGAATTTGCTCAAAGACGCCAAAACCATGGTTTGAAATCTCAAATATGGGGAGAGAAACCCCCAATTTAATGCTTTTAACCTTATTGCTATGTCAAATGGGGTGGAAACCACCATAGTGGGGCCCCTTCCATTAACTTTAGCTCACCCAACCAATCAAAGAGAGGAGGGGGCACCCCCTTAAATTCAACAACTCAAAACTTGTTATATGCTTGCTTGGGGGCCCCCCTTTGGGTCTCAAATTTGTCTTAGGAACATAATATAAACATTAGAACCTTTACTTGGCCACCCCAAGTGACTATAGTAACTTTTCCAAAATTTAGCTCTCTAATTAATTGCCAATTTTCCTCATTTCCTTGACTGACTTTGACAAATGTGACCAAAACCTTATCAATACTTGTCTGAATGACTTCAAGCTTTTCCCAAGGGTGTAGGGGGACTCATGCCATTGATTTTGAGTACCCATACCCATATTCATGGGCATTGGGTGCCATTTAACCCTCTTTTTAATACAACTTTTTTATGTTGAGGGACCATTTTTAATCACCAAAAATTAAAAAATCCTAGGAAAAACTTAATGAAATTTCGCAAAACTCTGGATAATGTCTAGCATGGTAATATAGAACATTCCTAGGCCCCAATCACCCCATGGACTCGATCACTAGAACACCTTTCACCACTTTGGAGGTAATTTTGAGTGAAAAACTCAAATAATTAAAACCTCTAAAAAGAAATTTTAATTATCCAAGTGAAAAAACACTCGATGAGAAGACTTCCCTAATGACTAAGTCTTAGGTGATTAAGTTACAAATAACTAGACCTTCATGCTGACATATCCTTACAAAATCTCCCACAGGGGTGTAGAAATTTCATAGAGAGAAGAAAAGAAGAAGAATTGCTTCGCTTGATATAATCATTAAGTACTTCATTCTTATCTTCAAGGCACATCAATCATGTGTGTGGTACATCATTGTCCACCTAGTTGGTGTTGGTGGTCAACACACTTAACCTGTAGACCCACTTTCCTAAGTTTTCGAGTAATTATTTAACCCCAAAATTAATAATTATTCGAAAAAACCCAAAAATCCCCAAAAAATGAAGTATTAAAAAATTTGGCAATTAAACAAATAAACAGTGTTACATGGGGACTTGCCCCCCAGGGTTGGGGACACGCCCCCCTTGCTCCCTGCGCCCCGGGGGCTCGGGGGCTCCTGGGGAAACGTTTCTCAGCGTCCCCAAAATCAGGAAACTCTCGGAAACTCACAAGGGGGCGCGTCCCCCTGTTCTGGAGCGCGCTCCGGTGAAGGGGGGTGCCCCACACACCCCCTCCAGAAATTGGGGGCTCCTAGATGCTCTTAGATGCTCCCCACGATTTTCCCAATTTTAGTTTAAATTTTTTTTAAAATTTTAATTCTTGTTTAGTCTCTATTTCAGGGTTAGTCCTTAGTAATTTACTATTTCACTATTTTAGCATGCATTATCATTGACTCAAGTTTTCAATTACAATAACTGAAATTCGAAATATGAATATCAAGATTCAAATGACAAATTTGAAAATTATCATGATGAATTGTATAACGTGTTTGTATTATTAATTTGCTATATTCTAATTTACATTGCAGAATGATAAACTTAGTATTCATTATTTATTATTTACTTTTAGTAGTTTACATGGGATGAATCATTGAATTGTTATTGTTAGGATTTAATAATTTATAATATTAATTTTTATTAAGACCTGTACGACCCCCCGCCCCCCCAAATTTCATTAAAATTTGGGGGTGGTCTCCACACGTCCCCAATGTGCGTTTCCCTGCTCCGGCGTTCCCACGTCCCGGAAACTTGGGGGAACATTGCAAATAAAGGATAATTGTCAAAAAGGATTTATGTGACTTGGAAATTTGGCAAGTACCTGGGTAAGGGGGACAAGGAAGATGTTTCCATTTTAGAGTTTGTTTGGAGTTTGGAACTTTCCTCATCAAGAGGGGGCGCAACTTTACAAGTGGGGGCGCATATCCCAAGATAAGAATGGCATGTTGGATGAGTTGGTTGAGTTTTGGTGACATGGCTCTCATTTTTGGAAGTTGCTTCTCTTTTTTCCTTTATCCAACTCATTCCAACCTTTCTCCAATCCACAACCAACTCACTTGGAGCTAGCGCATCCTTAAGGAGATGCATTCCCTTTCTTTTTGTTGTCCGCCGATTGCACACCAGCAGCAGAAATCTTCCGAAAGCTGTCTCCTCACTTGAGAAAGTGGGAGAGGTGTGACCTTGGGGGCAAGCACAGAGCTAGGTACTGTCACCTACTCCTAGCTCCTCCGTTTAGGCTAACTCCTAACGAAGCCAAGGGGGGTAGTCCCTAACAAAGAGTTTTCTATGGCTCAATGTTTAAGTTAAGTTTTAAGATGTTTTGGATGCGGATGGGTGTTGTTTAGGAGTTACTTGTGATTAGAAATGATTAAGTTTATGATTGTGACACGTAAATCAAAGCAATCCATGTTGCTAGCAAGAGATCATACAGATAAGCAAAAGATTCCAGACTTTACTTAAGCATTCAGATATAATCATCAAAAATAAACCATAGACAGTTGATCAAGATAGAAGATTACTCAATTATAATGAAGGACCAGTGCCTTATGGAGTTAAATAAATGCGTGAAATAAAGTCTGGGAATTAAGCTAGTGAATATTAGGTTTTGCAAGTGCTCTTGGTAGATTTTAAGAATTTTAAAGAATGCTCTTGATTAGGGTGTCAACAAAGGTTTGTCAAAGCCGGGAGACTCTTCTAAGTTTCCTCCGTTTAAGACATGTCGGGCCCGCCCAGTATCCCAGGCTGATATTGTCAAGTGACCAACTAGCTGAGAATCTATGACAGGGGGAGGTTCTGGCGTTTCTACTAGGAAGTACTTTGGAAGAATCCCTACAACGCCGGTGCGTTGGTTACGGGGTGTTTAAGTGTTATTAGGTTACTCTTGCAGGGTTTAAAGATCCAGTGCCGTTTCTGGGTACTCCGATCTAGGATCGGTCAGAGCATACTTTGGCAAGGAGGGAGGGGCGTTAATTAATTAAAGGGGTGTGAGTTGCGAATTTTATTAAGTTAATTAATTAACACTCTCCGACAGAGAGCGCTCTTGACCTCGTCTTATGACAGTGGTTCAAAAGACTTAGCTAATCTAGATGATACTAATGTAGGGGTTGTGCAAACCTAAGGTGCTCTCCGATAGAGAGTGCTCTTGACTTGTGTTTCTGCAAGTTCAAGAGTCTTACTTATGGATGATTTGAATTAAACAAACACAATAATTAATATGAAAGGTGGTTGATTAAAACTCTCCGACAAAGAGCACTCTTGATCCACCTTATGGTGAGATTCAAGAGATTTTGGTTCTTCTTATGATTTAACAATTTATAACAAGATATCAACAAGCAATGATGAATCTAGCAATTAGTAAGAATGAAACTAAGTCTAATCAAAGAACTAAATTAATTGCTTAACAAAAACTATACTAAGTAAATCATGAAAATGAACATAAGACACACTTCCCCAAAATAGGGGAAGTAGAAAAGGAAGGAGACTTCCTCCCACTCAGCTCTTTTTATTAATCTTTTACAATGATGATTTTTTCTTTGCTTCTTTGAAGAAAGGGGAAAGAAGGGGATGCAAGAAGAGGGATAGCAGTCTTTTTGCACTTCTTGTTCGTTTGTAGCTTTTACGCTCTCCTTCACCTGTCTGCAATCTAAGAGCTCTAGACACACACTTGTTGTGATATTAGTTGATAAAAAATAACTTGAAATTTAATCTATAAACTGGCTCAAAACATTTACCCAAACTCACCTAGAAGAAGGAAGAAAAGAGGCAAGAAAAAGGCAATGCAAGAGGGGTGAAAGAGGGGTGGAAAGAGAGCAAAAGACAAGTCAAAAGAAGGCTGGAAACTAAGTGAGAAAGAGGGCTGCAAAATGAGGGTGAAAAATGCTGAAAGTACAACCTAAAATATGGTTGAAGAAAATGATGGAAAATGGCTGCAAAAAGTGGAAACAAAGAAGCAAAAGAGGGCTGTTCAAAGGGGCAAAAAGTGGGGAAAAGTGGACAGCGAACAAAAGGAAGGAAATGCTGAAATAAAAGGCGTAAAAGGCTGAAAATACAGCCCAAAAGATGGCCCAAAAAGAGGATGGAAAGGGGCTGCAAAAAGTGAAGAAAGAGGGCAAAAGAGTGCTGTCCAAAAGGTACAAAAGTGAGGAAAAGTGGACAGCGAAGGATATGAAAGTATGGCTGCAATAAAAAGGCCAAAAAGACTGAAAATAAAGCATAGGGCAGTCAACCGGGGCAAAGGCTAAGTGAATGAATGTTCACTTTAGCCCAAACGTGCCATAATCCCAAGAAAATAAAGATTTTTTAATTTGAATGATGAATAAAAGCAAGGAGAGAATGGTCAAACCTGTGGATCTTTTTAAAGCACTTGGATCTCATGAAGCATGCAATTACCGAAAAAACGTACTTGACTCCAAGAGAAGAAGATGCAGCTGAGCTCGAACTTCTGTTTGGTTGGATGGAAGGATTTGCAAAATAACAATCATAGACTTGCCATACAAAGATTAGATCATGTATTGTTCACAAATTGAAATAAAGAAGAGCATGAACTACAACTGAATAAAACAATGCTCTTTTTTAAATTCTAGAAGTAAATCAATAAACAACTAACTTGCAAACCGCAAATACCTGTTCTTATGTGCTTACAGAAGCCTTCTAAAGCATAACATCATAATCTCAAATAAACAAGAAAGAAAAGCATTAAAACAACATCACCTCATCCATCAAGTGCAATCATCCAAAGAATCACACCACATGAGCCTCCAAAGCCTTAATTTTATTCCAATGGTTGCATAGAAGCAACAAGCAATTACAAAAGTTTCACCAGAGTTTCTCTACACAAAAATCCATGCTCAATAGAGCTGAAAGAGCCTTTTTTTAACAAATGAGAGAGTCCTAAAACCCTAAAACCAAAAAACCAACCCTAACCAGCTTAGCCACTTAACAAAGAACCCAGACCTAAACTGGAGAACTGGGAGTGGGGAGGCCTCCACCCAGGCAAGGCGCCCCCACTCCAAACCTGTGCACTGAAAACAAGCCAAGGATGAGGCCACACGTGTGAGTCTGGATGTAGATAAGCTCATCCTTTAGGTCTGGCAGGAGCCTGAGCTAGGTTTGGGAAGTCCACTGATGGTGTAAGCTTCAGTCTTCACCTCGATCAAATCACCGGACCAATGAGAGCTCTCCATCTCATCTTTAGCTGGAGATGACATGTCTGATAATTGATAATAAATTAATTGCTCTCTTAATGATGACTGAAGCTGAGTTATGATAACTCCAATCATCATAAGTGTTTCATGAGATGTCATTTAGTCTTTTATTTTACTGAATTTGGATTAATTTGGAGAGTTTTAGTTTTCTCCAAAATAATCATTTTTTTTAATAAAAATCATTTTTTTACTAAAAAATCATTTTTTACTCAAAACTAACTTTTTTGAGTAAAAAGGCATTATGTGTCCGATTGCTGATCTGAAAGTTGGTTCTGACTGGTTGGCTGATCAAGAATGATTTTTGGCTTAAGGTTAGAGCCTTCAATCACTGAATTTGGAGTCCGGATGACCGACTTACCACGAACGGGTTTTTTCCATTTAATTTATGGAAAAATTAACCCAAAAAACTTAGGAAAAATAATTAAAAATTAAAAAATTAAAAAATAATTTTTTCCCCGTTCGAAAAAGATTTTTTCGAATTTTTTTTATATGTCCAGATGACTTAGGACATGACCATGATCTATCCAAAAAATGTCTAATAGGTTTATAACACTTAGTTGGGCTCTAATAACCCCCCAAGGCCCAGAATTCAACATCGAGCATACCAGCTTTGGAGGAAGCGGGAGAAAACTTCGTCAATTATACTTGGCTAAAGGCAAAGCATAATTGTCAGGGGCAAAAAACTCCTTGGAATACCTTATTTGAGATTCTACGTCTCAGGAGACCGAACCACTCAAAAATACCCTACTAGCACATTTTATTACAAACCCCGCGGGGCCATGGTCAAAATTATTAAAATAAAAAAGTGGCTAGCCGATATTGGCCAGACATGCAGACGGATCAACTGATACACTGGAATCAAACTTTGAACATGTCTTTCAACCGGTGGCTCCTCAGGTAACCCAACTATGGTACAAAAAAGTTGGTAACACTCTTGATCGGTTTTCTATATAAATGAGCTCTAATGCGTCATTTCCGACGGATGATTTTGGGCATTGAACCTCTGCTCTTGTAAAGTGTAATATCGATTATGGATTAATAAAATGCTTTGGAGGCTGATGTAAGTGTTGTCTATGGTGTTTGGATGTGTGTTCATTGGCAATTTTGAGGTAATCTATAGATTTTTGCAAGCTTGTATGTGTTCGGGATTACGGGCTTTTGAAGGGAACTGTGTTTTGATAAGATAGGAAGTAATACTCTTGTGATTACTAATTATTGTTATCTATAGTAGAATGCTTATGAGTTTATGATTATTCTTGTTTGAATTCATATTTTTATTGAGCATTTATTATTGGATAACACTGGCATTTAATCCCCATTTGCAAGTTTTGTAGATCTTTTTACAGGTTGTTGTTATCACCAAACTTGTAGTTGCCCCTATGAGATGGATCCAACATGGACGGTAGTGGGAATGGGCAACCAAAGAGGTGAACCAAGATAGCCTCGACTCCCATATGGATGGTTGTCACGCCAATCGAGGCAATCTTCACTTGATGTTATCTTATCCCAAGACAACAATGGGGAAGACCTGGACCTACTCCCAACAGGAGAGGTCAAACCAAGACACTAGATCAAATCAATGGAAGATGAAATAAGTAAGGTGTAAGGTGAAGTAAACCCTAGATCTATGGATGAAGTCACAAGGTGAGCTATGGCTTGGATCAAGAAGATTATGAGATGTGAAATCGATCCAAGGTTGAAATACAAGTGACTTATGAGGTTTACTACTAGATCCAGGATCAAGGTACTAGCAAATGATGAAAATATCCACTTCCTTGGGAACCATGTCCAATGTAGGGAGATTAAGGACAAGATTGGGGCTATCTAGTACCAATGGATAGACTTGATGAAAGGTATGACAGTATCAAAGTACCCAAGCCTTAGAGATAGAATAAAAACACAAGAAAAATTGGCCAAATGAGGAATGCGCTAGGGTTTGAGGGATTAGTGCCTTAGGATTTGGGCCTTGTGAAGTCACCCAAGCATGACGCCTAGGAGAACCCATTTTGGGTTTGACCCGATCTAGAATACCCAGAAATGGTTTGCTAATTGATCAAGTGGTTTGATTCGTAGAATTTTTTGATTATTTTAAGTTAGGGTTTTGACAGTAAAATAAGGATGCCAATGGATTGGAACCAAGAAAAGAAGAACTAACTTGTGGATCTTAATTGGATAACCTTATAGATGCCTTAATGATGATGATCTATGCCTTCCCGATCAATTTGAGAAGATTTGGATGAGTATTCTATGCAAATTGATCTACCCAAGGAAGCCAATGCGCTCTCCCTCTTGCACAACAAACATCAACAATATCAGATTTGATGCATCAAGAGAAATGGACAAATTCTATAGAAGAAATAACAATATAAAACCATAGATCACAATGATACTAATGATAACCCCCTGATACAAGCGAGTTGAGGAAGCCTTGCAAAAACGCCCAAGTGAAGTCGCCCTCCTATAGACAAAGACAAAGTTTCCATGAAAATATAGATCTCACCACAAATATTCAAATGCTAGGATGCAATAGACTTTCCAATCACCATCGAAGAACACCAGATGCAAAGGAGACCCAAGAATTTCCACAAAAGAGTTTTTCTATTATCAAGATGCCAAGAGCCAAAGACCCCTTTACAATGAGAAGCTCTCCCCTTTAAATAGGATGGAGAGATGCCAAAATCCTAACTACCTTTTAAATGGATGGCTAAGATTAAAAGATCAAAATGTTCTGATCAACGGTTGAGATGAGCTCAACATAAAGTACATGGATCAATATAATAATATAACACATCAATGGACAAAATTGCCATAGGAGAGGGGATCCCACTCAATATGACAAAATACACATGAATAAAGCTCATTGTGGGTCTAGGGGGTAGTGACTAACACCCCTAGTGTGTCCCCATGGCACAACATAAATAAAATATAACTCTAAGTGCAAAATAGTGCCTCTCTGGGAAAATCGTGAGCCTCCAAAAGCTCCAGAAAATCTTAAAACATGCCGGAGAGATGGGTGTAGGTCCTCCTGAATACCGAAACTGCTGGAGAAGGAGTGGAAGACATCACACTCATCATCAAAACTTATCCCCTGCCATTTCCTTGCCTCAGTATCCCAAATCGAATCTTCAGTAGCCATTTTTACCATTTTTAATCTGCCTCGGGAATTGTGAACCTGCCCAAATTGCCACCTTGAGTGCCTGCGTTGTCCAACTGAGCCCAACATGCTCTCTAGGAGAGAGGTATAATGGTAAAAACAAGTGGTTGGACCAGCCCCTCCTCATACAATGCCCTAGGTGAACTAATCAAATCATCCTTCTGCTTTGACAGACCATTTAACATGGCAAAATTGCACCAGAATGGTATAATGAGTCAAATCACCACTGTAACTGCTCGGAACTGAAAACAAACTGTCTCATTGGACTCAGGGCGCCCAAATCCATCTAAGGTGTATACTCATACACCCTAGAGATCTCTGCATGATCATGTACAATATCTAATATGCCCAGACAGATAAAATAATATTAATCTGTAAATGATCAAATAATCAATAACATGACCCAGGCTATCATCAATCTGCTGCAAGTGTTTAGAGGTTAAGACATGCTCTACAAATCATTCAAGTAACAATTATAACAAGTAGTAATCATTTCATTGGAAATCTACCAACAAATATATAGAGTTTTGCTAATTATTAATTATGACTCAGACCAGACTTTCAAGACGATACTCACTTCATAGTTGTAATCAATTTACTAGTGAAGGATGAAGGCTAAAAGGCTAGGCTAAAGGGTGACTATCAACTTGACACTGTGACACTTTGGATATGGAAAGGGGATACTCACTCTAGGATATGCCGGACAAGCAATAACACAAGGGATGGCAGTGTCTCACAAATGGGTAAGTTACGTTCAGAGGTGCTTATTCACTTTGACAAATGCTCATAATCCATATCAAATACAAGTGAGGCCAACAATCTTTAGATATAAATTTTAGGAACCATTTCTTTTTGGGCCTTCGAGTTTCCATAGCCTTGATCCATGCATTTGTTACACGGATTTTTATTTATTAAGGCTTCATGCTCCATGCGTGTTTAAAAACAATTGTTACATGGGTTTTACATTTCACGTTTCACATTTACACTTCAAAGCCAATTTCATTAGGCTTGCCTTGCATTCATGTATGTTCAAAACACTTCTTTTCATGAATGAGATTTTCACAAGATATTCATTTCATTTCCGTATACATTGTATTGATGGCAACACTATTTGTTTCAGGTTTAGCCAACACAACCTAGGCAACTCAGAGCCGAGACACAAATAAACAGGGAAGCTTATCTAACAAAGAGGCTATAGTGGGGAAAGGGCCTCCATGCCACAAGTCAAGTAGTAGGTCGAGATATAAACATAATTGGAAGGTAATGGATGGGTGGAGATAGTGAAAAATGAGACCAACACTAGCAAGCCAAAGTATGGTGGGAATGATCACCTCTATTCTCCCTAAGGAGGGAAAAACCAATGAGTATGGGTCAAGAAATTCTAGGTATAAGTAGGGACATACATTTATAATATCAATACAACTAGGTCCACATATTTATATCGCCAGATCATGACACTAAATGCTAAGACATGTCACAATAATGAGTATAAAAACAATAATAACCATAACACAAGATAATATCTGCTGAGTCATATATATGTAAATAACCAATCTGAACCAACATCTGTCCACTGAGAAACTGCTGCTGCGACTCTGGGCAATACTGACTGCTCTGTAAATGGCTAAATGGCTACAACAGTCCTCAAATCTGAGTGTCCTGAGACTCAGTCATGGCATGGAAAGTACTATAGTCCATCATCAAATAGTGATCCATCATAGATGCTCATCTCAGCATCTCATCTGTAAGGGAACTGGCCAAAAAAAGTGTACTGGAATTTGAAAAATAGAATATGGTAGCCCGACTACTATATATGTGATAACAGTTGCTTAAGCTGGAGTTTTGGATGAGCGTGTTCGCTCTAATTATACTCCAGTAACTCTTAAAGAAAGGACTTCATCTCACTGGCAACACTTTGTGGATACTTTCTCGGTTTTTTTTTTTCTATCATTCAAGCTTGGTGATACCCTTCCGTCACAAAAATTTTAAATTTTCTTTGCGGTTACATTTTATAGTGCATAGTTAAATCTCTTTCCATATCAAAGAATATTTTATAACTCTGATTTATGTATGCACTTAAAAGGTTCAGATCTGATTATTAAAGTAGCATTTTGCAAGATCTAACCATCAACAAGTATTAGCTTAATATTTAAATTTTTTCTATCTTTAAAGTACTTGAACTTTTGGTCAATTTTTTTATGTTTTTATATGATTATCTAGCATATTTGACTAAACATTTCTCACTGTTTTGCAGTAGAATTTGATCAAACAAAGAGGCACTTTGGCGAATTTTTGAAGATCTAAGCCAACCCGGAGATCCCTTTTTTCATATTTCTCTCATTGGCCATTCTTCTAAGGCTATTGTAAAAACTTGTGTTTCCTATTCTTCAAAGGAGCACAAGTATTTTCCTATTTCTAAATCATTGTAAAAAAGAGAGGCAAGTGGGCAGCCAAGTGCCCACACCCCATCTCCCCAAGGGGGATTCACACTGTTTCACTTTTTTCACTTTTTTTAGTTTTCTTTAACTTTTTCAATTTATTTCAAGTTCTTTAAGTAAAATTAATCAATCTGGCTGCGTTTTGGGTAACGAGAGTATCGACATTGAGATTTTAAAAACTCACACTTAGTTCTTAAAAAAAACTTAAAATATACAAGACTTCATTCCCTGTATGCTCTTGTGACCACTGCAGGCTTTTGGATGGATCGGTGGGACAATCAGAAATGGATTGAAGTGACTAGTAATTAGTGAAACACTTCAATTAATCTCTACAAAGTGAAAATTCGACACTTCTTTTGATTTTTACCAAATTGTGGGGAAATTCTGCAAGCTAAGTAGGAACCACTAGAAAGTGACCGTAGGGCACTGTTAGGCTACACCCTTGTTTGGTGTAGTGTTGAACACAACCTCCGACTCCATCTAGCCCACATGTCACTATGAGAGCCACTCCTTGGTACGTCCGGACATATTCCTCGTACCCCCCGGTATATCTGGAATACCATCTCCCCGTAATAATAAAGATCATTACCACACTCATAGTTAAATTTACCAAGAATTGACCCACTCCCTAATTACTCATTTAATAATTCTAAAACTGACCAACTGAGACAACTGCATTGCTTTTCGAGACTTCTCTAGCAACCCTTTTACACAAGCACTCCATTGGCACTGGTCTATCTGGCAATCTTATTTATTTTTATGCTTAAGTCAATTAATGTGTTGTGTGGAATGTTATTTATGCTAGTCAATTAAATTATTTGCAACTTATCTTAGTTTCAAAGTTTTATTTTATCTCATCTCCTAGACTAATTGTTTTATTTTATAGATTAAATGCCATAGTTTATTTTATTAGGAACCACCCCCCTTGGCTTTGCTAGGAGAGAGCCTAGACGGAGGAGTCAAGATCAAGTGACATCACTTGACTCTTGCTTACCCCCAAGGTCGCACCCAGTGGCTTGAAGATTTCTGCCACCTGACCGAGTGTGAATTAGGCGGCAATACCATGCATTAGCTATTTCATTGTAGGAGGGAGTGCCACTCCTTCCCTCCCCTGAGGCCATCAAGGCCTGCAACACTGTCATTCGAACCAATTTGAAAACCCTAGAAAACCTAGCACACAGAGCCCTCCTTGGATAAAAAAAATTGACGATGATTTGTTTAAAGAACATTTATATGGAATTTACTATTGTTAATTAGATGAATATCCTATTGTTGGATTATTTTTGCATTTACAACAACAATATCATTTAATGATAAATTTGACAAGTTGGGTAGAAATTGGTAACTATAGAATAAACGTTGAAACCCTAATTCAACTAAATCATATCCGTAATCCAGATTTATGACTCATTCAACTTAGTTTCATAATCAATCAACTTCCTAGATCATTACATGAAACTTAGATACCTAACGGATTCCCCTCTAGTGGTAGGTCCCTCTTTCCTATCCACTGAAGTGAAGAGAATTTGGTATCAAGGTGACAGTGGCAACACTTTAATAGTTTCCCTCAACTATACCCTTGTGAAGACCTTGCACTTTAAGGGTGCTAGTTTGTGTGGTAACAAGATCCATTTATAAATTGCAGATTGAGCATAGGTGTTAGTGATATTCTGTTTGCAGGTTATATTGGCATCCTTTAATTTCTAAAATTCAACTTGATATTTGTTGTTATATATGCCTGTTAGTTTGAGGATTACAAAATCCCTTGTCAGCCTCGAGGGATATCTCTCTCTCATAACGAAATAGTGGTTGTTACCACTACCTAAAAGCGGTTTTTACAACTCTTCCTTAAGCAGTTTTACCTTGTTTTCTCAGCTGTTCCAAATCACACCTCTACTACTGTCATATGTTTTGTCTTTTTTAGATTTGTAGGTCCCTGTTACAAGTCCTAAAGCATATCAATTCATTAGATCTAAAAGTGGATTTTACCACCCTTCCCTTTTTGCAGCCTTCTTTTTTTTCCTCATAACAGATTTAGATTAGTATATATCTTTGAGTAGTTTCAAGCATCTTGATTCATGAATGTTACATCATCTACAAGCTTGGTTTATTATGTTAGATCATCTTGTCAACTATTTGCTCATTTTCTGGATTAATAGCCTGCCTAAAGTGGTTTTAACCACTCTTCTCTAACTTTTCTAACTAATCAATCAAAAGTGGTTTTAATCAATGTTGCAAACATCCTCTCAGCGAAAAAATCTGTAGGGCCTAGAAAACATCGTTTCGGAATATCTCGGGAACACATCGACAAACATCAACAATATATCAACAAACTTTAAAAAATACAAAAATATTCATTTATTTTCAATTTTTTAACCATCTAAAGCAACAAGAACATTAAATAAACACATTGCCACATGAATCTGGAAAGAAAACTGATATACGAGATATATAAGATGTCTAATGATACATCATACATAAAAAATGAATTGTGTCTTAAATCTTGAGACATCAAAAAGTATATTAAATGTATCTCATGATCATCATCATGCGATGTATCACTCCAAATTTCAATGCCCAATCCACAAAATCAATCCTTGATGGTGAATGATTTCAAGTGGAAAACCCTCCTTGGGAAAATGTGTGATGATGCTCTCCTCCTTGGCTCTCCTCCACCTTGCTGTAATTTGCAAATGACAAAAAAAAGTGAAAATTGGCTTTCAAAACCTCCATTTCCAGCTTGGCCACATTTTTCCCATCGACTTGCAATTTCTTGGCAATTTCTCGAGGATTCCTCGGCAAAAAATCGAGCGAATTTTTAACGAAAAATTAGTTTTGAGTTATGTTGAGATTTGTATCTCGAGATGTTCTTCATGCATTCATGCCTGGCATGAAGGGACGTTAGTAGAGTAGTCATGGATGTAAGGTGTGAGAAACACTCTGCTAGTTGGCATGGATTCAGTGGTGGAAGTATGCACATAGTTCTAAGACTTTTACCCTGTTGCATGCGAGATATGCATGCATGATGCACCATTTTTTAATGCAATAGTGTGATTTTGCATGAAAGTGAAATTAGGGATTTTGACCCTAATTTCACCAATAAATTATTAAAGGGTTGTAGAGGGTAAATAAAAGACCCACTTCCGAAATATAGGTGATCGGAAAGGAGGGCGCACCTTAGAGACTAAGGGTGCACTTCTTGAGCCGAGAGAGAGTGCATGGATCCTTCAAAGACTGATAGGAGTGCATCATTCCAAGAGTGTGAGGAATCATCACACTAACCGAACTTGTGTGAAACAGGTTCAAATAGCGGGAGGCTATAGGAGGGCGACTGGTTTGCATGGAGAGGGCAAGTCAATGCATGAGGAAGGGCACATTCATTTGAGAGAGATCATCACATAGGATATCTTCAGAGATTGATGAGCAGAGGAGCAGAGGTGCATTCTTGAGAGAGAGGCGCACTTCTCTTGTCGGGGCACACTTTTGAGACAAAAGGCACAAATATTGAAGTTGTGAGAGTTGAAAGAGTGAGGGTTTTCCATCAGAGATTGAGGAGGGCACATTGAGATCTCAATCAGAGATTGACTGAGACAGAGAGAGGCGCACACTTCCAGAGCAGGGGCACATTTCTAAGAGAGAAGGGCATAGTTCTTCATCAATTGAGCAGAGCAGAGAAGAGGGGCACAGATGGAGCTCTTCTTCAAAGATAGAGAGGTAGTTACTTCTTCCAGAGATTGGCAGAGGAAGTTATCAGAGATTTAGAGTTAGAGTAGAGTAGAGGGAGCATTCCTCAGAGTAGTAGTTGCACCTGCATGTAGATCTAGGGCTTGTCCCATTAGGTTTCTCTACTTGTATAAATTTCTGATTGTTTAACTCTATATTATTTCTCTCTGGCTCGAGATTGAAGAAATCCCATACATGTTGGTTTTCCCCATCGAGGTTTCCGGGGTAAATTACTGTGTTTATGTGTGTTTGATTTCCAGTTCCGCTGTGCATGCTTGACAGTTAATGAGTTTATTATTGCTGCTTATAGATCAGATATGAAATTTATTTTCTATTTATGTATCTGAGAATCTATAGAGTAGTATATCAGATATAAGCTCAGCTCTTGTGATTAGAGCAAGTGTAAAAATTAACAAGTTAGTCTCACGATTTCTTGGGATATTTGCGATTTCTCGACAATGTTTGCAACACTGGTTTTAATCACTTTTTGTTGACTGTTAATCATTTAGTCTAAATAGCACTAGTGTTTTATTCATATGCATTTTTTGCAATCAAGCTATTGTAGATAATGATCTTTTAAATACTTTATTTATTTATTTGCAGTATCTCACTAAAACATTATTTTATCACTTCACTCCAAGTGGTTTATACTATACACTATCATTTTATCTTGGGTTTATTTGAAAGTGCTTAGTCTGTATTTTATATTATTTTTAGCATTTGAAATCATAGTTAACTCCCTTGTTTTTATATTAGTCTTTTTATTTTAATTAGAGAAGCATATCTTGGCTTTGTTGGGAAGTTGATCTAAATAGAGAGGCTGAGTATTGAGGTGACAGTGGTACCCAACTTGAACTTGACCCCTAGGTTGCACTAGTTAGTCGAGATTTTTCTCACTTAGATGTAAATTAGGCGGGAACACTACCATTTTCCAAAAACTTTTATAATCATTTTTTCTCCAGAATCGGGACAGTTCAATGAATGATTTAGTTAACAATCATTTCCAACATATGGATCTCACTTGTAAGCCTTAGATTAAATTAGAACCTTAAAACTAAAGGAAAAAAGGTAAAAATGATATCTCTATTTTATGCATATCTTCTAAATTACCATATTCAAAATCAATACTATTCTTGTCTAATTTTGGTTTCCTAGAAATTATTTTCAATTTTTTAAATTTATGCTCAGAGTTGAAGTATAATGTCAAACTGACCGTTCTCTTATTAACTATTGTCTGAATGTCATAACAACAATAGGCTGCTTCCTATGCATCTCATTTTTTCTAGAATGAAAGTGAATCTCCTTACAGGCTTCAACTTATGTAGCTTACAAGTCGTTCATATTATCTAATATGTGGTTTTCAGTTTGATTCTGACACATTGCCTTTTTCTCGGTATGAAGATACTTCAATTCCCTGCAAAGTGAGTGCTTTTCAACGACATTCCTTTCTGATATAAACATGGTTATATCAGCACCCACAGGAAGTGGTAAAACTGTACTCTTTGAGCTTTGCATTTTGAGGCTTCTCTCAAGATATCTCACTCCAGATGGAAATTTGAGCTTAATTTCAGGATCTTTTAAAACTGTAAGTTAAAACTCACATGTAATTGCTATTTATGAGGGTTGAGAAAGATCCACGGTTATTTTTCTGTTTACTTCCAAACATGAATGGCGGGTATCACAAACAACTGAGCCAATCTTGATGGAAATTATGGATAAAAGATTATCTTTCTTGTCAATTGTTTTTCCTCTTTAATGGCTAACATTTCACTTGAAGTTGATTCTACAATATTGTTCTGTTGAAATCTTGACATTTTAATAGGTGTAACAGTATTTTCATTCAAAGAGATTACTACAAGGAAGATTGTCATTTATTAAAATATTTTGAACTTGATGTTGGTACGTACAATAAACACATGCATGTGTGTGCATGCACGAACATTAAGCAGGTCAAACTTTCCTAGAAGTTGTAATACATGAAAGGTTTCAGGCCTCTTTACATTCAAGTAATGCCTTCCAATTCTTTGGGATGTTTCCAAAATGAGTTTCAACCAATTGAAGCATGTTTTTAATTTTAATAATTTTTCCCTATTTAGCGTCCAGATCAATTTTTAGACCATGTGTTGAAAGTAAATGATAAGCAACTTTACAGTTATATAAATATAATACAGTGCTGATCTTTTGGCAGATATATATTGCACCATCAAAAGCTTTAGTGCAAGAGAAACTTCGGTATTGGAAACAAAGTCTTGGGCGATCATTAGGTGTAAAGTGTTTAGAGCTTACAGGAGATAGTGAAGCCTATAATGCCAGGGACATGCAAGAAACTGATATTATTTTGACTACTCCAGAGGTAGTAATAGCCATATGCTAGAGATAACAATAAACATTATTCCTATAGATGATATATAGGTAGATTTCTTTTTGAATATGTTTGTTATTTAGTTTTCAGCTATTTCCATATCTGATTGGAGGGAGTGAATAGTGTTACATGGATGTTATACAAACTGTTTCTGGTCAAAGCATATTTTACAGTCAACTTGACTCCAATGTTTGTGTGTTACTGAAAACAAGTACAGAAGTTTGATTCTCTTACTAGGCGCTGCATAAGGAATGGTGGATTAAGTTTCTTTGGAGACATTTCACTTCTACTGATTGATGAAGTCCATCTCCTTAGTGAATCTCGAGGAGCAGCTTTGGAAGCAATCATCAGCAGAATAAAAATGCTTGCACATAATCCAGAAATGGCTTCATGTCCTCTAGCCAACATTCGATTTCTTGCTGTTTCTGCTACAATCCCAAACATAGAGGACCTTGGTAAATTTGTTCTTTCCAGATTTAATTCTCTTGGTTTTAATAGCATCATAGTTCTGAAATTATTCACATCCATTACCGTGCAATCTTCTCAATCCTTTTGTATCTTTGGCAAGGTGATCTTTATGTCAGCTGCTACTCTTTCAAAATTCAAGTTCATCCATTGTGTACATATGCTGTATATGTTTGGGGAAAATGTAATTTGGTTCAAGTCAGGTCATTGAATGATGGTTTTTCCACATTATTTCCTGTTTTTAACAATCAGCCTTTAACTGTGGTACTCTATGATTTCCATGATTACAATTAGGGTGAACCTGGCTAACTCCTAGAAAATGAATATACATTGGTTGTGAACTAAACAGTTTGTACCTTATACCACTCAGCTTATGCAGCTATTAGATGCTTTGCAAGCTATTACTACTCAAACCTTCACCCAAGGTGTCAAAGTCCTAATTCACAAGCTTTAGACTTAAGGGAAACTTAGAGAGGGTATCCAATGTCACCTTAATAATCCTCTCACACTCTCTAGGTTAGCTCTATCGTCTATCCTAACTCAAAGGGGGAACCCTAAACAACTCTCTAAGTCGAATAAGGATGGATACACTAGAGGATTCTTGACTTAAAATGGGAATCTGAAAGTGGATTTTCAATGTTATATCATTTAGATTTTCTAGAAAGAAAAGAAATTATATAAGGCTGCAAATATGAGGTTCAGATATGCAGATTTTAATGGTAATTTCCAGCTTTAGTACTTTCACAAGAACATATTCCTTTGGCAATGTGGGACGAAAACTTAATTCTGATTTGGATTTTAATTTCAATACAGCAAAAGGAGGAGTCTTTTGCTAGGAAATATGAGATCTAAAGAGCTCATGTTTATCTGTAAATTCCAGATCTCAAAACAACCAACAAGAGGGTTTCTTTTTGGCTCAAGGACTGAAATCTAAATTCTGATTTTTCCTACTAATTTCTGATTTCAGACCAGCAAAATAAAAGAGTGAAATTTTAAATCTTAAAGGGTTTGTAAGTGTTATCACATATTTTGTAGCGGGGACTTACCTTTCATTTTGTCAGAGCAGACCGCATTTTTGAGCCATTTCTTACAATGGATGCAGGGTCTCATCAGATATTATCAATGGATTTGAGGATTATCTCATCATTTAGCAGATGGATTAGATACAGCGGCATAGCACCAGAGGGGCTACCTTTGTTATTTTTGAGCCGTCTTCATGGTATCCCTTGACATACATCCTAGACCTTGATATAGTGGACCTTCATGATTATTCTTATGCATTTTGGATCTCATCTTCCTTAGCTTTGTTGTCGCATCCATAGTAGTGGGGCTACCATGATGCGGATCATGCTTGTCAGAGGCCTGAGCCAGTCCTTCGGTTAAGTGGAGCACATTTTTCTTCCGGTGGTAGATTATTTGTAGAGCCTACAAACTCCAGAGCAGTCTAGTAGTTTCCCATTTCATGACTTGGTCGTGCATGACCCATTGAGAGGACTTGGTGTAGCTATGGTTCACTTAGCAGAGCAAGCAACTGATATATTCTTCCTTGCCCTTGAGCAGTCAGAGTGGGTCTTCACGCTTATATTCAGAGACAGAGGTATGGCGGAGCAGATATACATGTGTATTGGGGTTTTATCTCTTGTCTGTCTTGCTCATATTATTAGTTTTGACTTGACATGGTGACTGGCATTGGTGATTATGTGTTATTGGATGTCTCAAGAACTTGTTACTAAAAGTAAACACATGATCTTGAATGTTAAGATCTTTTCATATGCTCACTCGTATTGCCTACCTTATGTGGACTTAGCCTTGCCTTTGCTATGTATGGTATCACTTTTCACTTTCTTTCGTACATTCAATCTACTTCTGTTTATGTTTTTATCCTTGACTTATGACATGGAATTGTGAGATTGATGACCCTTCCCCCACTTTGACCTTTGTGCATGATGGACTCCATGTTTTGCATGTGTCTCGGCTTTGGAGTGAATGGGTTGTTTCTTTTAGTCGTCAAACCAAGTATTCCCTAAATTTTCTTATGTGAAATGAAATGCATCGAAACGCATAAATGCATCGAAACAAGAAAAAAAGCTAATTCTAGCTACTCAGTCCACTTTTCGAATGGAAAGGGTGGGGCACAAACCAAATTTGATGAATCAAATGAAAGTAAAGAAACTATTCCTACCCTTCCTCTGTTGCTTCCAAGGGTGGGAAAATTAAAGTTATTAAACCTCCTTGCAAGTAATGGATGACAACTTTAAAAAAATTTGAATGGTTAACCTAGCCACACTACTCTCTTCCTAAAGAAGAGATGGGGCAAGCAATAGGAAAAATAAATACTGAAATTAATCCAAATAACAAATCCTAGCCCCTCTACACTCGCAATGCAAGGGTGGGAAAACCCGACCTCCTTTGCATGCAAGGGATGGATCCAAAAGGAAAGAAACTCAAATATCTTTGGAAATGAATGAAGAACCAAGTTAAGAGACTCTCTTGAACTTGTTACAAATAAATAATTTTCTGCACATAAAAATAGGAAAAAAAGAGAGAGAGAAAAAATTTGGTCCTGTTGCCGCCTTTCACACACTTGGGGGGGAACGTGGCAGAAATCTTCAAGCCAGTCGGTGTGTCCTTGGGGGCAAGTCTTGAGTCAAGGCTGTCACCTTGTTCTTGACTCCTCCGTTTAGGCCAACTCCTAACGAAGCCAAGAGGGGTAGACCCTATTAAATAGCTAAGGCTGTTAAGGCTTAGTGTAATGGTGATGAATGAGTTATTTAGGAGTTTGATGAACAAAACTAAAACAAGAATTTGCAACAGAATTAAAATACAACAGCATAAAGATCATTATATGATATATAAAGCATGTGGAAACATATGATTATATCAAGTAAAGAACTAATGCCAAAATTGATTCCACAGATAAAAGTGTTGTTGTATTGCTGAAAGAAAATTGTTGCAAGTGCTCTTGGTCAAATTTTAGATTAATGTGGGGATGAGTTGATTAAATTAAGGGAAAATGGGACTCCAAATATACCCGAAGGTATGAGGAGTATGTCCAAAATCGTTACTCGATGCGGCTCCCTGCAAGGAATATGTGGGTTGGTTGGAGTCTCTAAGACGTGTTCAATACTACACCAACAAGGGTGTATCCTAATGGTGTCTCTAGGTCTCTACCTAGTTGTTCCCGCTTCCTTTGTGGATTTTGCCACTGCAACGGATTAATTCGAGGCGTTGGATTTTTGCCTGGGGGAGTTAATTAGGGCGTGAAAACTTAATTAATCTAGTCACCCACGTTGCTTTTGATGAAACCAATTGTTCGAACGAATCGCAGCGGTGTGGAGCATACACAACGAAGTCTAAAGGATTTTAATAATCGTTTTGTTGTTTAAAAGAAGAAAAGACTGCAATTGGGAAAGAAAGGAGGGGTGGATTTTATTAGTGTTTTTTGCTTTTGAATTTAGAATTAAAGTGCAAGAAAGAAAAAAATGTTATTTAATTAATCTACCATGAATTTCTTTCTTCTTTCGGGTCTCTCGAGAAATCGTGGGGTAAGTAGTAGTATTACTTTGAAAAACTGAAAGATGTAAATAGTTTTGCAATATCAAACAAAGTACACTACTTGAAGATGAATGAATAAAACTAAACTAGAGAAAAATATAGAAAAAACAGAAATGCAAAAAAAAGGAAAATCGACGCGGATCCCCCAAGGGGGATGGGGAATGGGCTCGAAAGAGCCTACTCGAGTTGTTTTTTATTATACTCAGTTATAACTTGATAGAAAATACCACTTGGTCCTTATATAGGACGAACCCAAGGGCTTACAAAACAGTCCAAAAGTTAACATGGAAGATGGGGAAACCCCTGGCGGTCTCTGAAATGGCCCAAAAATCGATTTTCGGACACCACTTCCTCATCTTTTTGGATGGGCCTGCTAAAAACCAGCAAGCTTTTATTAGTATTAAGCAGTGTTGAAAAACTCTCCAAAAAGGCATGATTTTTTCCCTAAGACAAAAAATCGGCTTTAAAAATCGCGACTTTTTCCAAAAATTTGCAATGGCTAAAATGGCAAGTCTCGACTTTTTCTAAAGAATTTTTTCAAAAAAGTCCCGACTTTTCCCGACTTTTTCCAAAAAGTCTCCATTTTTGCTAAAATGACTAAAATGGCTAAATTTCCAAAAATTTGCCATTTTAGCCATTTTGTTATATACTAACACCTTTTCAGCAAACATATTTTGAGTGATCATCATAGCACATTGTAGGAAAAAGAGAGCAATGTTTCAAGTGGTAGATAAGTTAGGGATAAATGTGAGGCTCATGTCGGAAATTCAAGTTGGGAGAAGTGAAAAATACATCTATGATTTATCACCAATGCAAAACAAAAAATATGTTTAATGGCTGACAACCAAATCAATAAAATATACCTTTCAAAAATTAGGTTTAAGTCATAAGATGGAGGGACAAATAAAAAGAATTTATGAAAACCTTATATAAACCTAATCATTGGAGTAGGGAAAAATATGAAGTATGAATGGGAAACTTGGGAAGAGAGCATTGATATTTGATAGCTAGATGCTAGTTTTCCTCGAATACATTTATATATGTGATGTCATGTTGTATTGGTTATCCACTTTTGAGTCCTTGATTGGACAACTATGATGTTTCATGATACAGTATCGATTTTGATGTATCATTTTACATTTGGCATGACTACATGATGATGGTATATATCAATGCTTTCTCCATATTTATGTTCCAATGTGTTTATCTGATGCTATTGTTGCTTTAAATGTTTAAAATTCTGAAAAAAATGAATGTATTTTGTATTTTGTATTTTTTAATGTGGATCTTGCCTAAACGGAGGAGTTGTGGACTGTGGTGACAGTGGTCCCCAGCTCTCACTTTCCCCCAAGGACACACAGCAGGTTATTGACTTTCTTGTGTCATAAAGTGTGTATTAGGCGGCAACATCTTTGGCGCCGTTGCTGGGGACAAGTCTTTTGTCCTTGGTCTTGGCATTAGTTAAATAATTTTAAATTTAATTATTTAATTCTTCAATTTAATTCTTTTAGTGTTAATAAATTTTTTGAAATAACCTTAATTTTTTTTTCTTTTACCTATATTAGAAGTTTACTTGTTCTCCAAGTGGCGATTCCACTTCAAAATATATAGTAAGGTATTCTACCTAGAGCCCTTTGGTCTGCTTAGATCCCTCTTAGATCTTGAAAAGGCTTTTAGAGGAAGTTAAACAAACTTGCTCCCTGTAGAATCTTTACAAGTCTTGGAGAAGAAGCCAATTTCTAATATCCCTTTGTTGTTTATCCAAGTAAACCAACCTTAACAATGGATAATTATTATAGACCATGTGATTTCTCTAAAATTGTGGATTACCCTCACGACGTTCTAGAAAAAGCTATAGATAAGTTGCCTTCTTTTCAAGGAGACAATGTTACAAGTGCTAAAGCCCACATCAAAAATTTCAATTTATGTATTGCAAGATGGTGTATGGCACACAACCATGAGGATGTGAAGATGAAACTCTTTGTTTTGTCCTCAAAGGAAGAGGCCATTGATTGGTTTATGGGGCCATTGATTGGTTTATGGAACAGGATGATAACAAGTTTAAAGACCTTAAGAGAATCATTGAAGATAATGAAGATAATGAAACAGTGGAAGGATTTAACAGAAGATTTAATGAATTTGTTAAGAGTCTCCCTCAAGATATTAAGCCTCCTGAAAAGGCCATCTTAATTTTCTACGTTCAAGATTTTGAAGGAGAAATGAGATACCAGCTAAGGGATAAAGAGCCTACAAATGTTAGGGAGGCACAAGACAAAGGTATTAAAATAGATAAGAATATGCAAGCTTCGGGGAAATCAAATGTTCTTGGTTTTTCAAAGGGTAGTCCTCCAGAGTCGGATAAAGTTAAGAAAGTTGAAAACCAGGAACCCCAAGGTGACTCTATCAAAGAGCTCGCCCGATTGATTAAGAAAATGAAAGAAATCTATATTAATCAATTATCAGCTATGCATAATAAGATAGTTGCCATGGAAAAAGAAAAAGGTAATAATCATAAGCCAAACAATAGATGGAAAAAGGGTCTCCCTAAAGGACCCCCTTATCAAGAACAAGAAAGACCTCCAGAGCCTATGGAAGCAAACAATTGGTTTGATGATCCAGTAATCCCTTACTGTAGGGCTTGTGATGATTCACATGAGGAAGGGACTTGTCCCATTTTCTTTCAGATTATAAAGGAAAAGTTAGCAGCTAGAGAAAGAATGGAACAGGTTAATATGGCTCGTCATGAATGTGTGTTTGACAATAATGAGTATTTGTTGGAATCAGTAGAAGATAGTAAGGACATGGTTTGCATGACTAGAAATATGTACAAAGTAGAAGAAACATGTGACCATGAACTTACCCCTAAACAAAGTGTATTTTCAAGTAATAATTTGAGTATGAATTTAGGGGGTTGGATCAGTAATGTAAAGGTAGCAGTTCCTGTAGCAGAGAGTGTAAAGGTTCCAACCCAAAATGATAAGCCACCCAAGGCTTTAGTAATTTCTTCTCAAGTCAGTAAAGTGTCAGACCATTTTCAGTATGTTTTAGAAGAAAAGACAGTCGAGGCATGCCAGAATGAATCAATGTTTTTTCAGAATGTGGACAATGTACATAGTGTAAAGGATAATGTTATTTTTGTTAGCTCCCCGGAAAATATAAAGGATGGAATCAAAATTAAGGAAGTTAGCAAAATATGGAATGAGCAGGTTTTTGATAGTGTGGACTTTTGGCAAATTTTCAAAGATGTGAGGCACTATCAAAGTCACAAGAAACAAGAAAGGGTCAAACGAGCCATAAATCAAGTTTTTCTTCAAAAAGATAAATACGTAGTGTCCTAAGGGACACTCTCTGTAATGTATCTCTAACCTTTTCCTTGCATTTTTTTAAAATTTTTTGTATTATTTCATTCTTTGAAATTATTTATGCATATATGTATGATCATTGTGTAGTCATTTCATTTATTCATTATTGATTATTTATTGGTTTCTACATGAGGACTTATGTTGGTTATTGGTGAGAATTTGTGGTTGCAGAGTCTGGAGTTCTCATATGCTCTCTGATGATCGAACACACATCCCCAAGTTGGAGCCAGATGTTGCCCACCTATATCGACTAGGTGGCAACGTCATGTACATTGCAGATGTACATATTGTACAATTTGCACCATGGAAAAATCCTAGGGATTTTTCACTCAGCAGGGTAATTCTGCCCCTTTTGTACACGAAATGTTCACTTCCCTGCGTGGGATAATTAATGTAACTTTATATGTCAGCATGGGTCATTCCTCTAAGGATGTCACCATGGACTTTATTATCAGGGAAGTCCTCTTCACCGTGTGTTTTTTCCCCTTTCAGTTAATTTTGTTAATTAACAATTTTAATTGGTTGGGTTTTTCACTCACCAATCCTCCAAAGTGGTGAATTGGCGTTATGATAATCAAGCCCATGAGGTGGCTAAGGTTTCAAGTTGTTGTCCATGACCATTCTAGCCATATCTTGTAGTCTTGTAGAATTTCGTTAGGATTTTAATTTTTATTTTGATTTTTTTCTAATTAATTAACTTTACCATTTAGTGGTTAATTAATTAAGTTTTGATGTAATAATGTAACCTCTTGAACCTTGACATTTTGTAATAGGGGCTATGAATGCAAATGAAAATGCTATGACACCCCCTAAGCCATTGGTTCAAGTCCCATGTCATTTTGACAAGGGGTTAGGAAGTTACACCAATTCTGGTTAAGACAAGATATTTTTTCAATTACATTATTTGATTTTGAAGGAAAAAATCAAATAAGGCCATGGTAATTAAGTTTGGGGGGTGACTAAGCATAGTCAAATTTTATTTAAATAACCCCCTTCCCTCAATGGTCAAAATAAGTTTTTGAAGATCTCCAAAGTGGGGCGCCCCTCTTGTCTTAATAAAAGATAAAAAAATAAAAAATAAGAATAAAAAATCAAAAAATCAAAATTTTAGTCAAGGAGGCCCCAGATAAAAAATAAAAAATAAAAGATAAAAATAAATAAAAGATAAAAAATAAAAGATAAAATAAAAGATTAAATAAAAGATAAAAAAGAAAATATTAAAAAATAAAAGACAAAATAAACGATTAAAAATAAAAGATTAAAAAATAAAAGATAAAATAAAAGATTAAAAATAAAAGATAAAAATAAAAATAAAACAAAAATAAAAAATATTTTGAGTCAAAGGAACTACTCCCAAGGTGGGTGCCTAGTCATGTAAACCCTAGATCTAAGGGTTAAGCTTCATTGTGACATGGATCTATCTTTTTGACCATTGATTTGAAGAGGCGCCCTTGCTTTTGATTGGTGGATGGCTTGCAAAGTCCACAAACCTAGATCTAAGGGTCGAGGAGAGCTAGAGTTTAGATCTATGATTTGGACCATTGATTTAGGAGTGGGTTTGTGATCTTTTCAACTATAAAAGAGAGGCCCCTCCTCTCATTTTCTCATGATCCTAGGGAGCATGGTTATGCTTCCAAAATACTCTCTCTTCTCCCTCTCATCTCTATTTTTCTCTCTCAAGTTTTCAAATCCTTTGGCTATTGTAATGTTGTTTCCCTATTGGGGTTCTTAATACAAGTAATCTTTGGAGGAATTCTTGGTGGCTCTCTTCTACATTTCATGCATCTTTTGGTGAAGTAACTTGCATGTGTATTTATTTGATTTGCATTTGTATTAGCTTAGATAGCTCTCTACAAAGTATTTTGTGGAGAGATTTGTAAGTAGAAGTATTTCTACTTCCATTTGTGAGTTTTTAATATGATTTATCAAAGTATTTTGGTAGATTTATTGGGTGCTCACTTCTTTGCTTACATTTTGCAGCTCTCATAAGTTTATTTGCAGGGATCTAAAACAAAGGAGCATCTTCCTTCAAGGGTTATTTTGTTGTTTCCCATTTTCGCTCATGTGTTTACAGGGGTTTTAAAACTTAGTTTTTATCATCGTATAGTGATAAAAACCTTTGTTTTAAGGCCCTAACCCTTAGTATATTAGTTAAATGCTTCATATCTACTGTTTTAACATCATTTAGGTGGCTGGAAACTCATTTTCCAGCCCTCTAAAATTTCTCATTTCAAATATTTTTACACTCATATTTTTGGACTTACTTTTCTAATAAAGTTTTCTTCAGTCTTGACAAAATCGCCGAAAAATCGGGAAAAATAAAAAAAGGCGCGCTTTTTCCCCCTGGCCAATTTTTCGCCGAGGAAAAAGCACAATTTAAAAAAAAAAGCATGAGAGAGCGATTTTTTTCGAAAAAAGTGCGACTTTTGGGAAAAACTTGCGGGTAGATGGAAAATATTGCCCAGGCAGGCAATCTGCGGCCTAGTAAAGGGAAAAAGTGTTTTTTTTTGGTCATTTGGCAAATGAGCTTGTTGGAAGTGGAGGAGAAGGGCTTGAGGAGACCACCAACACCTTTGGAGGCTTTCAAACACCATTTAGCATCTCAACCAAGGATTTTTGTGGAGCAAGTGTTGAAGGTATGTGCATTTTATCCATTGTTTTTCTATCTTTTCCATGGACTGTTTGAAAGATTTCTTGCATATTTGTTTTACTATTTTGTTACCTATTTCTTGCATATTTCTTTGCTATTTGTTTTTACTATTTTGCCATTGATTTCCATGCCCCAAAAAATAAAAAACAGTCCCAATGTAAATGGGGGTTTTAAAAAATTAGAATGGAAAATAGCATGCTTGTTTTTTTACTTCTTAACCACCCTCTTCTTCTTATCTTTCATGGCTTAAAATCTAAATTTAGAGGTATGATTTTTTAAGCTAGAATGTTGCTATTATTTTCCAATGGAGTTTAATGTAATTTTTTTTGTTTTTGTGCCCAAGGGTTGCATTTGAGTTGAAGGCTTGAAGCATTCCAATTGCAAAAATGCCAAAGATATTGGACCCATTTTGGCAATATGGTGAGCCTGAGGATGGCAACAATAGGCAAAATTTGACTTGCAAATTATGTGGGCGTCACATGTCGGGAGGGGTTAACAGGTTGAAATACGATTTAGCCAAACTACCTGGCCACGATATTGGCCTTTGTACTGCAGTGACCCCAGAAATCATGAGATCTGCCCATGATGCCATCCATGAAAAAATGAGAAAGAAGGATGAGATCGCTGCAAACAGAGCAGAGCTTGCAGCTTTTGGCCAAGCAAGAAGTTTAGGTGCATCTTTATCTACCACTATCGGTGAGGGTAGTGGGAGGGGCTCCACAGCTTCACCTCTTGGGAGGGCGGGGCCCACATCCCATTATGTTGGATCATGCTCACAACCTTCTATCAAGTTAGTTATAAAGAAATCGGAAAAGGTAGAAGCGGACAGGGTAATGGGAAGGTATCTTTATTGGAGTCACATACCTCTGAGCATTGTTAAAAACAATCTATTTTGGCAGCTGATGTGTGCTGCCATTGTAGTAGTTTGCCCAGGTTATAAAAGTGCCACCTTTGAGGAGTTGCGGGGCCCAATCCTTCAAGCAGAAAACATGGACATCGGTGCTAGGTTGGCAGAGTTCAGGCAGTCATGGGAGAGCACTGGATGCACAGTCATGTCAGATGGGTGGACAGACGGTAAGGGTAGAAGCCTTATCAACTTCTTGGTACATTGTCCTAGAGGTACCATGTTTGTAAAATCAGTTGATGCATTGGCACATGTAAAAGATGCGGCACTTTTATGCGAGTTGATGGATGGGTTCATCTAGGATATTGGGGCGCACAATGTTGTGCAAGTTATTTTAGATAATGCAGCTAATTATGTGGCTGCTGGTAGGATGCTTATGGATAGGTATCCCTCTTTGTTTTGGACTCCATTGGCTGCTCATTACATTGATTTGATGTTGGAGGATAAGGGGAAAATTCCCTTTATCAAGGTGGTGATTGATCAAGCTAGGGCCATCCCTAAGTTCATTTACAACCATGGTTTTGTTCTTAGTCTCATGATGAGGCACACTAAAAACAAGGAGTTGAAGCGTCCTGCAATCACGCGTTTTTCCACCACATTTATTACTCTTCAGTCTTTGCTTCAATGTCAGTTTGAGTTGAAGCAAATGTTTGTTTGTGATGAGTGGCGTGATTGTGCTTACAGCAGGAGAGTGGACGGGAAAACCATTGCCAAGTTGGTGTACACTGATGCCTTCTGGGAAGGAATGGAGGAAGTGTGCTCGGTTAGTGAACCTTTAGTGAGGGTTCTGCTACTTGTTGATGGTGATAAGCCCGCAATGGGCTATTTATATGAGGCCATGGATAGGGCCAAAGAGACCATTCGGAATTTCTATGTGGGAAATGGTACCCCAGGGCATGACAGGCACATGTTGTTATGGGAGTTGATTGATACTCGATGGACTGGGATGCTTCATCGACCCATTCATGCAGCAGGACTCTTCCTCAACCCCGCATTTGCCTACAAATGCAATTTTGATTTTGATGGTGAGGTTTTGGAGGGGCTTCTCACTTGTATTCAGAGGATGATACCTGATTATGACACTCGCAATGTAGTCAATCGCGAGATAGAGGTGTATCGGGATGGTACTGGAGTATTTGGCTTTGCTGATGCTATTCGTGACAGGACCGAATTCATGCCAGGTAAATTATTAACTTATTAGACCGTTTTAAGTTTTCACCTTTATTTGAAAGATGAATTATGATTTATTTATATTTATTTCTTGTTTGGTGACATGTAGCCACTTGGTGGCGAACTTATGGTGTGAGGACACCGAATTTACGGAAATTTGCCATCAGAATCCTTAGCCAAACCTGTACAGCTTTAGGATGTGAGCGGAATTGGAGTGTATTTGAAAAAATACATGCAAAGAGACGGAGAAGGTTAAAAACTTAGAACTTAGAATTTGAACAAAGCAATTGCATTTAAATGTTTAATGCAATTTATGAATCTACGATCCTCTAGACTATAAATTTTTCTTATTACCCTCTTATAGGTTGGAGTTCACACGTCTTAATGACTTGGTGTATGTTCATTACAACCTCCGCTTGTGGATGGCACAGATACAGAAAGAACTAGATGCAAATGCCATCTCCTTGGACAATATTGATATATTGTCGAAGTGGAGGGTGGAGATTGAGACTCCTATCATAGAGGAGGCACCTGCATGGCTAGAGGAGGGGCAAGAGGAGGGGCAAGTGGAGGAGGAGGAGGAGGAGGTGGTTGGAGGCACCATGGAGGGTGATGTGCTCGCATCGCCACCACCTTCTGCACCGCTTGATATATCTAGTCCTCCATCCATCACTCAGCGTCGAGCATTAGATGCAGGCTCAGGGCCTTCTACTGCTACTTCTAGTGCTAGGGGCAGTCCTGACAAAAGACCCATGATATTTCCCCGTAAAAGGGGAAGAGGGCATTGATATTAGATAACTAGATGCTAGTTTTTCTCAGATACATTTATATATGTGATGTCATTTTGTATTGTTTAAACTTTATACACTTTTGAGTCCTTGATTGGATAACTATGATGTTTCAGACTTTCAGTATCAACTTTGATGTATCGTTTTATATTTGGCATGACTACATGATGATGATATATATCAGTGCTTTCTTCATATTTATGTTCCAATATGTTTTTCTGATGTTATTATTGCTTTATATGTTTAAAATTCTAAAAAAATGCATGTATTTTCTATTTTTTAATGTTTGCCGACTTTTGCCGATTTTTCCCGATTTTTTCGCCGATGTTGCCGAGAAGTTGTAATCAAGACCCTTGTCGACTTTTTGCCGAGGCCCACTTTTTCAACATTGGTTTTCTTTAGTGTTTAATGTGATTTCCAGTATCATACCTCGCTGTTTTATTGCAGGTTTTACACAAGAGGAAAGGAAGTGCTGCCTGTTTTGGTCCAGAAAAGCCTCAACAACCATTCGGTTCAAAAGGGGGTCCAAACCCCCATTTCTCTCTACTTCTTTTGGTATTTGTAAACCCGAAAGAGAGGTTCTCTTGGGGTATTCTCAAATCATTTCAAAGGCTTTGTAAATCTATTATAAGTAGATTAGATTAGAGGTAGAGTAGCTCACTAGTTGCTAGTTTGCTTTTCTTGCAAGTACATCTAGATTTTCCATTTTTACCCACCTTTCTCTTTTGAAGAGATTGTTGTGTGGTTAGCATAGTTGCTTTAGTTTAGTTTCAAGTTTTTTCATTTCATTTCAAACACTTAGCTTTAGATTTATTTCCTGCTTTGTTTTTACTGCAAAAAGAGTAATAGACAACCTTAAATCCACCGTGTATCCTCTGTCCCTTCCTGTTATCTCCCTTTAGGGAACTCAGGTCGAGTATGAAAAGCGGAAGGGTTAGGGGGTTTAGGACTTAATTAGATAACTGCTGTTTCTGCTACAATCTTTTGCTTTCACAGTTTATACACATTTACTTTCAAGGTCCAGGGTTCAAGTACCAACACCTCCCATAAGGGATACCGCTTGGTTGACCTTGTTGATTGTTTTAAAATAAACTTTGTACATTATCAACATTAACAGGATTTAAAATAAACCCCCTAAAATAAACCAACAATTGTTTGGCCCCTCCTCCTCTACTTGGTCATCACTCTTTGGAGTATTCCGAGAAACGACGGGGGGTTGGATAAGCTCTTAGTAATAGGCATCCACCATATATTGTTTGTCCCTGACTAAAGACGGTGACCTCGGAGGCTAGAAGGGGCAGAAGACCGTGGGGGGTTTGTAGGTGTTTTTACGTCCCTCTTGTTGAGCGTCGGGGCATCGAGGTTTGACCTGCGAGCTACAGGTGGACTTGTTTCCACTGTTTTGAGCACAACAACATTCCCTCTTTGGATTTGGAAGATATGTGGTAGGGGTAGTCACATCCCTAGTTCTAAGACTTAAATCAAGATTAAGACATCCTTAAAATTTATTAAAATAAACCAAGAGACACTGCAAAGCGTTCTACAAACAGGTTACTACAAAGCATTTCACTCCATTTCACAGCAGGGATTTCATTTTACATTTCAAGTAATTGTTTCAGCTTTTGCAATCTCATGTGTTGAATGGTACAATAATTGTAATTATTTCATAGCATTTTCGTTCAAGCTGTTTATTTCACTGATAACCTGTTCATAATTTGTGGATTTTGTTAATACCATACAATTGATTGATACTATTCATATGTTCATTTGTTTATACTGCTGAACTAATTATCATTGCTTTAACTGTGTAGCTAATCATTCATTTCTGTGCATATTGTCCATAGTATTCAACTTATTTCATTTGTAATCTCATTCGGTTAGAAAACACTTAAACTGTGGATTAATTAACCTAGATATGCATTTCTTCTGAAAGTTGCATTTGTCTTGACTCCATTTCATTTATAGGCACTGGTTTTGTTAATCTAAAAGGTTTGACTGTCATTGAAAGTGAAAATTTGCATTCGCATTGCCTGCTTCTCATCTTTTAGATAGTGCAAGACCTTAGCCTACACACTTTAATAAAGATCCCATTAATAAACTTAGGAACTTAGTATTCCATAGGGACTACCCCCCTTGGCTCTGTTAAGATCTTGCCTAAATGGAGGGGTTGTGGACTGTGGTGACAGTGGTCCCCAGCTCACTTGCCCCCAAGGACACACATAGTAGGTTATTGACTTTCCTGTGTCATAAAGTGTGTATTAGGCGACGACAATTCCAATAATCATTCAGGTAGACAACAGTTTAATGCAAAAAATGGAAAAATAGCAGTTCACCTCAAAAGCAGCATGATAATGATGATCCACACATGAAAAGTACTCCACAATTTAGTCTCCAAAGCTTCTCTTTTATTCCAACAAAAGAATGATCAATACAATATTACACAATAGCAAGCCTTTCTCCCCAGCTCTAACTAGCTTGGAAAGAGAGAAGACAGCTTGATTTTATAGCCAAATCGACCAAGAGGGGTGCCTTTGCCAACTGAGGAAGACTGAGGGCGAATTTGAGATTGAGAGTGAGTTTATCCCTTGATTTGGGAGAGTTAGAGGGAGTTATACTCAAGAAAAATGTGCACCTCTCAATAGGTAGGCACAACCCCTCTTTGGGATCTCCAAAACATGCAAGATGTGTTCCACATGAGTAATTATGCCTCCTTCTAAGCAGAAAAACTTCCCCTTAATCTGACAAACTCGCAGTAGCCTCAATCAACACTGAAGCTGACGCTTTAATATCAAGGAGATGTCTTGCCTTAAATCAGGGAATCCGATAGAAACTGATTTCAGTCAAATCAGAGCATTTTCCACTGATTTAGGAAATTGGGAATATTCTCCATTTATTAATTATTTCTATTTTTTAATTAATAAAATTGATTTTTTAAAGATCTTTGACTTAAGTGATAAATTTATCACTTAAAACTTACGAAAAGTGGGTTTTTGGGTTAAACGAGCACCATGAGTTAGAAAACGAGCACCCCCATGGAAAAATCCGATCCCTAACCACACTTTTATCACATTTCCAAAATTTTCAATTTAGACTATTAAAAAATAGCCTAAATTTATGGAAATTTTTTTTTTCTCGAAATCAGACGAAACTCTAGGGGGAACCAAGACGACTACCCAAACTTTGGAGGTGTGAGTGAAACTCAGAAATTATTAGTCGTTTGTTCAACAACCAATAATAACCAAGGGAAAAAACACTCTAGGCTAGTCGGCCTGATGCTCAAGTCTAGGAAGCCGAGCCTTTTATAAAAATTTATCATGCTAGGACATTTTTACAATTTCCCCAAGGGAGTATGAACATGTGTTACAGAAACAAATTCGAACAGACTCCCAGAAAAAGGATGGCGGACTTCTGAACTTTGATCATGAATAAGTGCACTTGTTCAAACTTTGTCGGCTCACTTGAAAAAATCCAGTAAGTACAACTTAGGTGGTAAGAGGTCCCTTTCTTGCAAAGGACTTGAGATGGCCGCTTTTGGGTGTGCTTTACACGTAATTTTGGCCAAATTTGGGCAGAAAATCCCCTTGTACTGTCAAAAACCTGCAAAAGGCAGCAAGCAACAATTGATAGAAAATTGCCCCAAAACCACTCTTGGGCACTATTAGGGTTAGGGTAAAAAATGTATAATTTTTTTGAAATATTTGGATAATAAACCAAAAAAATATTAGAACTTGTAAATGAAATTAGAGACAAGATTTTGATATGAAAACTCAAGGAAATGAGCAATGCATAAATTATAATGTTTTGGGAAGAATATGCGTGCTTTGCTCTTCCAAATGGTTGAAGATGTGGGGTATCCAACCAAGGAATTCCACACTTCAACTTAGACAACTTACAACTTGAAAGATTTGCTTCACATAAACAAGCAAGGTGAGTCCCTAACAATTACTTAAAAAATCACTTCATTCAACCAAGAAATGTATGAACTTTTCAAATGCAAGGAATAAAACTCATAAAATCTACTACATAAGTGCAATAGATCGTATTGAGCAAAATTGTTTGCTTCTTTTGCCTCGAATGGCATGTGAAATCAACGGAAAAATGGAGCAAGCTATCCACATTGAGTAACACACAAGATCTCTCCAAATGATTTTCTTCAATTATTCACATTGGTTGGAAATTACAAATTGGTTCTAAAAAATGAGAGCAAGAGAGCAAGAATAGCAAGAGCTTGAGAAAGAAGAGGGATTGCCCCCCAATTGAGGAGGAGAATCCTCCTTATAAAGGAAAAGTGAAGGAGGGGAGCCCATTTGCATATTTTCTACTTGTCACACAAGAGGGAGGGAAGCTCATGAATGGGGAGGGTGCCCACCCTAGAGAGACCACTTCAATCTTTTGAAATACTTGCATGGGGGGCCATTTTTTGCTTCTAACTTCACCTTAAGCACATAATATAACATGTGGAAACTTAATTTCCCCTCCTGTAGTGACTTTAGTTGCTTTACAAAAATTTCCCATTCTAATTAATGGTCAATGTTCTTGATTTTCTTGACTAACTTAGGAAAATATGTCCAAAACCTTGTTAAAACTGAATGGATTGACTCCAAACTTGGTCCAAGTGTGTAGGAAGTCTCATGCCATTGATTTTGAGTATCCATACCCCTATTTATGGGGATTAGGTGCCACTTTGTTTTTGACTAGGGGAATCGACAACTGGGGCTAGGTTGGTACTCGCATGACACGGGGTTCAGGGATCCATTCCTGTTACCACTATACCCCTAGGTGGCCCACACTTGCTCGCAAGACATGGGACACATGTAAACCCGGGTGGGATTTGATCTCGTGACCTCCTTTACAACAAGTGACTTCATATCAAGCGACGAATGAGCCACACCCGTTCGGGCTGGCACTAGGTGCCACTTATCCCTCTTTACATTACAAGTTTTTACGCTGAGGGATATTTTTTAATTACAAAAAATAAAAAATCCTAGGCAATACTTAATGATATTCCGCAAGAGTTTGGATATTGTCTAGCATGGTAATATAGAACATTCCGAGGCCTTAATCACCCCTTAGACTCGATAATTAAAACACCTTTCACCACTTTGGGGGAATTTTGAGTGAAAAACTCAGATAATTAAAATCACTAAAAAGGAATTTTAATTATCCAAGGGAAAAAATATTCGATGAAAGGACATCCCTAATGATAAAGTCCCACGCAATCAAATTTTACAAAAAATGACCCTCATGTTGACATATTGTTACAAATTCCCCCCATAGGGGTGCAAAACTTTAATGGAGAAGAGAAAGAGGCAAAACTGCCTCGCTTGAAAAACTTTGTTAAGTACATCTTGATCATCTTCATGGAACATAGTACAAGTGCATGGTACATGGTTTCCCACCTAGTTGGTTAGGTGGTCAACACATCCTTTGTATGATGTAAGGCCATTTGCCCCTACAAGGAAACAAGGTGGAAACTCCATCATGGCTATGGACGTTCGTTGGCAGCGGAGCTAGGACGAGTCATTATTTGGGGCCGACAAGGCTATTTAGGACACTTTCCTTTGGAGGTTGGCTAGTAATCTTGTGAAATGTGAAATGCTTTGAAAGCTGAATCAAATGAGTTATGAAAGGGATGCCTATTAGAGTATATTGGAAGTAGGCCCAATTACTCTACCCATTTGTGAGACACCTCCTTTTCCTATTGTCTTTTGTCATGCATATTGCCAATGTGGTTCATGTTGTCACATACATTGTAGCTGGGTTACCATGATGCAACATCTAGATATTTTCTCTATTTCCAAGATAGTGAGACAGAAGGGGATACAACATGGATCGTTTTGCTGAGTATGATATTGCTAGAGCTTATTCTAGCAGATGCAGAGAATTCCCTTGCCATGACTGATATTTCCCTAGTCCATTGAGATGACCTTAGTGGTGACACAATTTATTTGAGCAGATCAATAGATATGGTACACAGTTCGCTAATTGGTATTTTGGGCAGAGACAGGTATATGGTTGAGCAGGCATAGAGGTGGTATTTGGATTTATGATTGCCTCTATTGTTTATTTTAGTAGTTGTGACTTAGCATTGATTAGCTCAATGTGGTACTATTTTTCTTGGATGACTTATATTATGAGTGGTTATGGATTCTTTTATGTAAGGCCGTTATATATGCTCTTCTCAAATAGACTTATGCTATTTTGCTAGGTTGGCATCATTTTTCATTATCTCCACCCGTCCGTATCTTCCATATTGACATTTACCTTGACTTGAACTTTGACTTGTGAGATTGAAGACACCTTATTTTCCCACTTAGCTTATGATGACAGACCCCATGTTGTTTTGTGTCTCGGCTCTGAGTTGTGCGACAAAACTTGCCGAAGCCTTAATCCTTCTGTACCAGGAGAACCCGCTGGTGTTGGTTCTTGAGCTTAGGTGAGTTGGGTTTTGAAGCCTTAACCTCTTTGGTCGGTTGCCCCCGATGTTTGGTCTTGACTGTGGATATTCCCCCTAGTTTCCCAAAGAGTTGTCATCTAAAACTTGAAGCATTTTGTCTACCATCATTACATGCGTTATATACTGTGTTACCGGATCCACCACCCTAGTGTGTAGGATCCGCGGATCCACGTATCCGATACGTATCCGAATCTGATCTGCCTTGGATCTACCATCGAAACAGATCCTCGGCAGAAGGAAACGTATCCTGGTCCCATGAAACGGATCCTGTAAAAAATCAAACAATTCTTGAAATTTTCAAACAGATCCTGCAACTGCCAGTGCTTCTATGACCCATTGATCCCCCCCAAAAAATATTTTTTAATGATAAATGTAAAAATCCCTAAACACCTAATGGATAAAAGCGTAAACCCCATTTCTAACTAACTGGTTCTCAATCATCCCTTCAACTTTAACTGGTCTAGAGTCCATGGCACATACATTCTGGTATGGCCTTGTGGTTCTTAAGTCAAGCTGCTGCATGACTTTTTTGGTCATGATGCCGGAACTAGATCCCGAGTCTAACATACAATTGTGTAGAAGAAGATCACCCATCATCAATGATACGTAAAAGGGGGGATGATCTTCTTTTCCTGGGTCCCTAGTATGTAGAACTATAGGTGGATCGGCAAAGACATTATTTGAAGTTCGCTCCACGGTATCAGAAAAAGTGACCTTTTTAGGGGTAAGGGGCTTTACAGGATTTGAAGGTCTTTGTTCAATTTGAGAATCAACATTACTTGGAGGGTCTAGGATTTTCAAAAGTCTCTCTCCTTGGCTAGGGATTTTACATAATTCAAGGACTAGAACAGGGACTTTTGTATTTGCTAGCCAATTACCTAAGTCAAAACTTAAATCAACAATTTCTTTAGTTTCTACTTCTTTGGGAGGATTAGGAGCTGTTACCTTAGGAATATTCTATGCAGAAGACCCTTTTCTTTGATAAGTTATTCCCTTGAAGTTTTGCGTGTTGTTGATCTGCTCGGCTGAAGGCATCTCACCATAGTATTGAGTTAAGTGGTCAACTTTCTTTTCATAATGATTGGCATGTGGCCAATTTCCTATGGAAGTGCTCGGGATGTCATCTATGTTGTTGATAAAATCAGGCTCGCTTGCAGACGTACTGGGACCGCAGCCCTCGGGATAACCATGCTCCTGGACATAACATGCGTAATGACAGCCAGATTCCACATGGAAATCTCTGCATGCCCTACAAAATGGTTTGTAAGGCTCAACCACATTAGTAGCCTCTAGCTGACGAGGAGGTCTCTGCTCATGGTTGGGATTATTTCTCTGCCATGTTTGCCTTGCAGGGAAAGTTCTAGGAGGTGGCGGAGGTTGCGTTTTTTCAACTATTATGACCCTATTCTGAACTTCCTTAATCTGTGCTAAGTATTTCCTTTCCATTTCTTGCATTTTCTCAGTTAGGTCTGTAAGCTTTTTCTCATAAGCTTCGTTTGACGGCTCCTTCCCTTTAGGTTCTGTTGTCTGCCGATTGCACACCAGCAACAGAAATAAGTTGAAAGCTGTCTCCTCACTTGAGAAAGTGGGAGATGTGTGACCTTGGGGGCAAGCACAGAGCTAGGTACTGTCACCTACTCCTAGCTCCTTCGTTTAGGCTAACTCCTAACAAAGCCAAGGGGGGTAGTCCCTAACAAAGAGTTTTCTATGGCTCAATGTTTAAGTTAAGTTTTAGATGTTTTGGATGCGGATGGGTGTTGTTTAGGAGTTATTGTGATTTTAAATGATTAATATTATGAATATTAAACACAAGACAAAGCAATCCACGTTGCTATCACCAGAATTAAAAGATAGACAATAATTTGAGAACTCACGAAATGATAAAGTTTTCACAGATATAACTTATAATCAAAACATCCAATGGACAAATGGCCCAGATTATCAATAATGCGAAAAGATAGAACCAGTGCCTATGGAGTCAACTTATCAGGGATGCCTCGTGTATAAAGAGATGTGAATCCCAAAATGATGCCAGTGAATGTTAGGTTCTGCAAGTGCTCTTGGTAGGTTTTAAATGTTTTTTATTTGTCTTGCTTACGGTAGCTGGATGTCCTAACCGGAAATACCTTCAGTGGCTCCGTTCGAAGACATGACGGACCTGTTTGGGATCACAGCTAAGTGTTCAATAACTTAACTACCTGTGCCTAGATTGGGTTGCTCGGCGCCCACACTTGGAATTTGCCCACATGCCTCGGTATTTAAACGAAACAACGCCGGTGTGTTGGTTGTGGGGTAAAAGTTTTAATTAAGTTACTCTTGTGCGAACTTTAGCAAGTCCATTCATCGTTCTGAGTACGAGCCCAACCCGAAAGTTGGCAGAGCATACTAGGTGAAGGATGATCAACGAAGTTAATTAATTAAAAGGGGTGCGTGTGTTGAAGGTTTTATTAAGTTAATTAATTAGACTCTCCGACAGAGAGCACTCTTGACCTTGTCTTATGACAAAGGTTCAAGAGTTTTATCTAATCTAGATGAGATTAATGCAAGGATTGTGCAAACTAAGGATGCTCTCCGATAGAGAGTGCTTTTGACTAGTGTTTCTGCAAATTCAAGAGTATTACTTAAGAGTTAATTGATTAAACAATGTGAACAAAAAGCAAAGATGATTTATTTAAACTCTCCGATAGAGAGCACTCTTGATCCACCTTATGGTGTGATTCAAGAGATTTAAGCAGTTGATTTACTTAGAAAGATAAACAATTTAAAAATAGAGTAATCAACTTAATTAATGAATTAGATGTAATGGATTAACAATTAGTATTCTAAGAATAAGATGCAAATAATGATGAAGACAAGCAAATCTAACCTAAGCATTCACAAGTAAACACAACACAAGCCTCCCCAAATGGGGGAGGATGAGAGTGGAGACTTGAAAACCCCACTCAAACAAAAGTACTTTATTGAAATTATTACAATTTGCCTTTAGGAATTTAATCCTTGAAAGGGCTTTTCAAGTAAAAACATACAACTCTACTATCATTAAAATTTGCGTAAAAAAAAGGAGAGTGATTTACTTTTACTTGAAACTTTTCTCGAACTTTGCAAAAAGGAAAAAGAAGAAGTTTGAATGACAGCAAAAGAGTAAGGCAAAGAAGGTTGAAAATAAGAAGAAAAGGATAGGAAGAAGGAAGGAAAACAAAGAGAAGGTCAAAGACAAGAAAATGGAAGAATAGGGCAGCCAACTATGAGGCCAAAGGAGTATAAAAAATGATGAAAATGGGGCAGCGATGGAGAAGGAAAATGGCTGTCATAAAAATAAAAAAACAAGACAGCGAACAAAAAGGGGAAGAAAAGGCCAAAAACAAGATGGAAGAAGGCCAAAAAATTAGGGCAAAAAGAGGCAAAAAATGAGCATAAACTAGGGCACACTAGGGCTGTCCAAAAAGAAGAAAAGCAGTAGTAAAAAAAGTAAAACGGGGCAACGATGAAGAAAAGATAAGAAAGGGCAAAACCAACAAGGAGGAAAAGACTAGCAAGCAAGAAAAACAAGGGGATCAAGGAGCAAAGATAGAACTAGAAGAGGGAAGTTCGGTAACCAAGAAAGTATTTGAAATTATGGATGGAACCCAAGAGAGAGAGCTAGACTCCCAGCTTTCTTTTTGTATTTTGAAGAGGAAGATCTTTGTAGGTCCTGCAATGAAAGTGTTAGATTAAAAAGGTTGCTTGAAGCCTCGGATAGAAGCAACTGAGCTCACACCCTTCTTCAACCTGTGAAGCCTGAAAACACACTACAACTCAACACAAAACGTGAGATCAAAATACATGCTAGTATGCTAAGAAAATTGAATCATGATCAACATTACGTATATACTGATTACTCATGTCCATCAAAATACTAATCTACTTCGCATAAACAATCAAGTTGAACTACAAATGATTGTTCTACTGTGCCAACAATGGCCCTCTTGAGCTAACAAATAAACAATTTAATCTCACATAAGCATTAAAGAAATAGGGGTTAGAGACAATATCACCTCAACCAATTGCAAAAAACTACCACATCCAAGAGCTCATGGACCTCCAAAGTCTAATCTTTATTAACAATTCAAAGCAAATGCTTGATACAATTTTTTCAGAGTAACTCTGCTACAAAAGTCCATCAAAATAGAGCTGAAGGAGCCTCTATTTATACAATGAAAGAGTGCTAAAACCCTAAAACCAAACCTCATAACCTAACCGGCCTGGCCACCTAACATAGAAGCCAAACCTAAGACGGAGAGCTGGGAGTGAGGATAGGCCTCCACTTAGGCAAGGCGCCTCCAGTCCAACCCTGAACAACCAAATCAAGCCACAGATGAGCTCACACATGTGGAAGGTGCCCTCAGGAGAGAGAGGGGCGTGAATGGTTGAAGGAGGCGTCTAGAATGTTGGTAAACCATCTTTTTAGGTCTGGATGCAGCCTGTGCTAGGTTTGGGAAGCCCACTGATGGTGTAAGCCTAAGTCTTTACCTCGATCAAATCATCGGACCAATGAGTGCTCTCCATCTCATTCTTTAGCTGGAGATGACACAACGGCTAACTGAATATAAATTAATTGCTCACTTAATGCTGACTGAAGCTGAGTTATGACAACTCCAAACATCATAAATGCCCAATGAGATGTCATTTAGCCTTTTATTTTGCCGAATTTGGATTAATTTGGAGAGTTTTAATTTTCTCCAAAATAATCATTTTTTAATAAAAATTCATTTTTTTCGTCAAAACTGACTTTTTTGAGAAAAAAGACATTATGTGTACGATTGATGATCTGAAAGTTGGATCTGACTGGCTGGCGGATCAAAAATGATTTTTGGCTTAAGGTTAGAGCCTTCAATCACTGAATTTGGGGTCCGGATGACCGACTTATTACAAACAGGTTTTTTCCATTTAATTTATGGAAAAATTAATTAAAAACTTAGGGAAAATTAAAAAATTAAATTTTTATTTTTTTATTTTTCCCCGTTCGAAAAAAAATTTTTCAATTTTTTTTATAGGTCTAGATGACTTAGGACATGACCATGCTCTACTTAAACAATGTCTAGTAGGTTTATAACACTCAGTTGGGCTCTAATAACCTCCCAAGGTCCAGAATTCAACATCGGGCAATCCAGCTTTGGAGGAAGCAGGAGAAAACCTCGTCAATTATACTCAGCTAAAGGCAAAGCATAATTGTTAGGGGCAAAAAACTCCTTGGAATACCTTATTTGAGATTCTACGTCTCAGGAGACCGAACCACTCAAAAAATACCCTACTAGCACATTTTATTACAAACCCCGCGGGGCCATCGTCAAAATTATTCAAAACAAAAACTGACTAGCCAAAATTGGCTAGGCACAAAGGCGGATCATCTAATACACTGGAATCAAACATTTATCATGTTTGTCAACTGGTGGCTCCTTAGGTAATCCAACTATGGTACAAATAAGTGGATAACATCTGGCTCCAACTGTGGGACGTGTGCTCGATCTAGTCTCTTATGCAAGGAGAGTATACGAGAACCCCATAATCTCTAGTTTCCATATCCTGTAAAAACATCTCAACTTTACAAGAAAACCTTAGTAACACAAGTTTTATGAAAAAGAGCCAATGATCCAAAAGTTGCTTTATTCAAAGAAAAAACTTCACTAAAAAATTTATTTATTTCTAAGTACATAAAGAAAATGCTAAAGTAAACGCTCACTTTAAGGAGCCTATTTTCCTACTCTAAGCATGATACACAAAAGGTTAGGTGTAATCATAAATCCAGTGTAGCCACCTAAGCATTTTATTAATATAAAAAAGTTTTGCCTAGTCTTTGGTTACTGGCCAAAGTAAGGATGCAATTTCTAGAAAATGCAAACTTGCGTGATGATCCAGAATGGGTGGGCTGGATGGGGAATCATAGGCATGAATAATGTCGTCAAACTTCTTCCCAAACTGGTAGGTGCTCGCACATGCTGCTTCTATCCATGACTGGATAGCGCTGATATACAAATCGAGATGATGCGGCAGGTCGACTACTCCATCATGCTGATCATCAAGGCTTATCAAATAATAACTCATTGTATAAGCCTCGAGTTGCTCCAAAACATAAGGAACATCTATATGTGAAGACGATGGTTGAGAAAGAACTTCAACTAGTTGCTCCCCATCTGATTCTTCACTACACTGCTTCTCCAGGTCCTTATTACAGATACTCAGATACAATTTTGACTGATCATAGGAAAACTCTAACTGTTCCTTTTTACAACTTTCGTAAGTCTCAGAATAAACACTCCCCTCGCTGGACACATCATAGATGAGATTCTCAAAAATATTTTCAAAAATATCATAGGTTGGATTTTCAATAAAAGTCCAATAATCATTATTGCCATCTATGTCGGATATGAGAGATGCCTCATCACTGGTGTCAAGTCCCTGGCTACACTCCTCATTCTGCTCATAACAATCTTCTTCAAAAAGCTGGGTTTCAAAGATATCACAAGGGACCCAACTTTCCAAATATTTGTCATCCGGTGGGGAGCATGGAGGACTTTCATCACATGAAACTTCTAAGATTTGATTTTCCATTAGTCTCGTAGTTATCATGCATCTTAGATGTAAGGGATTCTTCCTCACTTGTATCACATCCCTGGCTATATCCCTCCTCATGATCATAATCATCTTCTTCAGAAAAAAGGTCACAAGGTAGTAAAACTTCCAAACTATCATCATTATGCTCATTAGTAGGATTAGTGCTAAAGTTTTTAGTGAGATCATCCAATTGCTAACTATAATCTTCGACATGACCCTGGGTTTTTGTGGTGACAGGATGGAGCTGTCCAACTGTGTTAATGTACTTAGGCTCTCTTGAATATTATTTTGCCTCTCTCCAACTTTCTTCGGAAATATCATGCATGTCATTTACATAGTTTATGTACTCAGGCTCGCTTGATGATGCTTTAGGACCACAACCCTCTGGAAAACCATGCTCCTGAACATAGCATGCATAATAGCAGGAAGATTCTTCATGAAGGTCTTCACATGCCCTACAAAATGGCATGTAAGTTTCAACCATGTTAGCAGCCTCTAACTGATGAGGAGGCCTCTGTTCATGGCTGGGATTTCTTCTTTTCCATGTTGGTTTTGCAGGGAAGGTTCTAGGAGGTGGTGGAGGTTGAGTTCTTTCAACAGTTATGACCCGATTCTGAATCTCTTTAATCTGTGCTAAGTGTTTCTGTTCTGCTTCCTCCATATTTTTCTTCATCTCCCTTTTCATTTCAATCATTTGTTTTTCGTAGGCATCTTTCATAATTGCTAAAGGATCCTTGTCTTTAGGTTCACTAATTTTCAAAGGAGTTGAAGACCTTGAATAACCCTAGAGGTTAGATTCACCAGATGACTGCATATTCTTATCAATTTTAATGGCCAAATTTTGAGCTTCAAGAAGTGTGGTTGGCTCCTTGTCTCTAATCTGGTACTGGATCTTGCCACTTAATGCTTCTATGTAATAATCCAAAGTGGAAGCTGCAGGAGGAGCATGAGTGGCAGGGATGGAGTTTGACAACTCTGTGAACCTATTGTTGAACTCATCCATGGTTTCTATATCAGACTTCTTCATACTAGTCAAAGTTGCTACTAGATGTCTAGGTTCCTTTTTACTGCCAAACTTTCCAAGGAAAGCAATCTTGAAATCAGCTATGGTAGTGAAAGAGTTGTTCGGCAAGTTGTTGTACTAGTTTCCAGCCTTACCATCCAAAGAAAGAGCAAAAAGGGTCATGTATACATCTTCATGTTTGTCAGTACCCCTGACATAGGCACCACATTGTTTTGAAAAATATCTAAGATGTTGCTCAGCAGAGGTAGAGGCATCAGTGCCTGTGAAAGTGACATGCTTATCAATGGCTTTTTCGGGAATGTCATGAGGCTGACCTGCTATCTGAGTAAAATTGAGCTGAGTAAAAACTCAACCATTGTGTTAGGAAAACGGTTATTGTTTTGAAAATTTTCTAAGTTTTCTTGAAATAAAAGGTGGATGTCTGAAACAGACTCAGATCCAAGTTCTACAAGGATCGTACGAGAAGCTAGTTTGTTTAGTCTCCTCCTATAGACTTTTTCAGGGGCAGGGATGAAATTGAGCAAACCTTCAGAGTTTCTTCTAGTTGAATACCTTGAGGTCTTAACTGACAGTGGAGTCGCCAGGTGGATTCAAGTCTAATTTCGGAGAGTGATTGGACTAAAAATCTACCAAAAAGGGTAAAAAAGGTAAAAAACTAAAAAGAAACAAAGGTCGTCCAGGAACAAAAAGATTTGTTCCCAGCAACGGCGCCAAAAGATGTTGTCCGCCAATTGCACACCAGCAGCAGAAATCAGTTGAAAGCTGTCTCCTCACTTGAGAAAGTGGGAGAGGTGTGACCTTGGGGGCAAGCACAGAGCTAGGTACTGTCACCTACTCCTAGCTCCTCCGTTTAGGCTAACTCCTAACGAAGCCAAGGGGGGTAGTCCCTAACAAAGAGTTTTCTATGGCTCAATGTTTAAGTTAAGTTTTAGATGTTTTGGATGCGGATGGGTGTTGTTTAGGAGTTATTGTGATTTTAAATGATTAATATTATGAATATTAAACACAAGACAAAGCAATCCACGTTGCTATCACCATAATTAAAAGATAGACAATAATTTGAGAACTCACGAAATGATAAAGCATTCACAAATATAACTTATAATCAAAACATCCAATGGACAAATGGCCCAGATTATCAATAATGCGAAAAGATAGAACCAGTGCCTATGGAGTCAACTTATCAGGGATGCCTCATGTATAAAGAGATGTGAATCCCAAAATGATGCCAGTGAATGTTAGTTTCTGCAAGTGCTCTTGGTAGGTTTTAAATGTTTTTTATTTGTCTTGCTTATGGTAGCTGGATGTCCTAACCAGAAATACCTTCAGTGGCTCCGTTCGAAGACATGACGGACCTGTCTGGGATCACAGCTAAGTGTTCAATAACTTAACTACCTGTGGCCAGATTGGGTTGCCCGGCGCCTAGACTTGGAATTTGTCCACATGCCTCGGTATTTAAACGAAACAACGCCGGTGCGTTGGTTATGGGGTAAAAGTTTTAATTAAGTTACTCTTGTGCGAACTTTAGCAAGTCCGTTCACTGTTCTGAGTACGAGCCCAACCCGAAAGTCGGCAGAGCATACTAGGTGAAGGATGATCAACGAAGTTAATTAATTAAAAGGGGTGCGTGTGTTGAAGGTTTTATTAAGTTAATTAATTAGACTCTCCGACAGAGAGCGCTCTTGACCTTGTCTTATGACAGAGGTTCAAGAGTCTTATTTAATCTAGATGAGACTAATGCAAGGATTGTGGAAACTAAGGATGCTCTCCGATAGAGAGTGCTCTTGACTTGTGTTTTTGCAAGTTCAAGAGTATTACTTAAGAGTTAATTGATTAAACAATGTGAACAAAAAACAAAGATGATTTATTTAAACTCTCCGACAGAGAGCACTCTTGATCCACCTTATGGTGTGATTCAAGAGATTTAAGCAGTTGATTTACTTAGAAAGATAAACAATTTAAAAATAGAGTAATCAACTTAATAAATAAATTAGATGTAATGGATTAACAATTAGTATTCTAAGAATAAGATGCAAATAATGATGAAGACAAGCAAATCTAACCTAAGCATACACAAGTAAACACAACACAAGCCTCCCCAAATGGGGGAGGATGAGAGTGACGACTTAAAAACCCCACTCAAACAAAAGTACTTTATTGAAATTATTACAATTTGCCTTTAGGAATTTAATCCTTGAAAGGGCTTTTCAAATAAAAGCATACAACTCTCCTATCATTAAAATTTGCGTAAAAAAAGGAGAGTGATTTACTTTTACTTGAAACTTTTCTCGAACTCTGCAAAAAGAGAAAAGACGAAGTTTGAATGAGAGCAAAAGAGTAAGGCAAAGAAGGCTGAAAATAAGAAGAAAATGATAGGAAGAAGGAAGGAAAACAAAGAGAAGGTCAAAGACAAGAAAATGGAAGAATAGGGCAGCCAACTATGAGGCCAAAGGAGTATAAAAAATGATGAAAACGGGGCAGCAATGAAGAAGGAAGATGGCTGTCATAAAAATAAAAAAACAGGACAACGAACAAAAAGGGGAAGAAAAAGCCAAAAACAAGATGGAAAAAGGCCCAAAAACTAGGGCAAAAAGTGGCAAAAAAGGGGCATAAACTAGGACACACTAGGGCTGTCCAAGAAGAAGAAAAGGAGTGGTAAAAAGAGTAAAACGGAGCAGCGATGAAGAAAAGATATGAAATGGCAAAACGAAGCAAGGAGGAAAAGGCTAGCAAGCAAGAAAAACAAGGGAATCAAGGAGCAAAGAGAGAACTAGAAGAGGGAAGTTCGGTAACTAAGAAAGTATTTGAAATTATGGATGGAACCTACGAGAGAGAGCTAGACTCCCAACTTTCTTTTTGTATTTTGAAGAAGAAGATCTTTGTAGGTCCTGCAATGAAAGTGTTAGATTAAAAAGGTTGCTTGAAGCCTGGTATAGAAGCAGCTGAGCTCACACCCTTCTTCAACCTGTGAAGCCTGAAAACACACTACAACTCAACACAAAACGTGAGATCAAAATACATGCTTGTATGTTAAGAAAATTGAATCATGATCAACATTACGCATATACTGATTATTCATGTCTATCAAAATACTAATCTACTTCGCATAAACAATCAAGTTGAACTACAAATGATTGTTCTACTGTGCCAACAATGGCCCTCTTGAGCTAACAAATAAACAATTTAATCTCACATAATCATTAAAGAAATAGGGGTTAGAGACAATATCACCTCAACCAATTGCAAAATACTACCACATCCAAGAGCTCATGGACCTCCAAAGTCTAATCTTTATTAACAATTCAAAGCAAATGCTTGATACAATTTTCTCAGAGTAACTCTGCTACAAAAGTCCATCAAAATAGAGCTGAAGGAGCCTCTATTTATACAATGAGAGAGTGCTAAAACCCTAAAACCAAACCTCATAACCTAACCGGCCTGGCCACCTAACAGAGAAGCCAAACCTAAGACGGAGAGCTGGGAGTGAGGGGAGGCCTCCACCTAGGCAATGCGCCCCCACTCCAACCCTGAACAACCAAATCAAGCCACATATGAGCGCACACGTGTGGAAGGTGCCCTCAGGGGAGAGAGGGGCGTGAATGGTTGAAGGAGGCGTCTGGGATGTTGGTAAACCATCTCTTTAGGTCTGGATGCAGCCTGTGCTAGGTTTGAGAAGCCCACTGATGGTGTAAGCCTCAGTCTTTACCTCGATCAAATCATTGGACCAATGAGTGCTCTCCATCTCATTCTTTAGCTGGAGATGACACAACGACTAACTGAATATAAATTAATTGCTCACTTAATGTTGACTGAAGCTAAGTTATGACAACTGCAAACATCATAAATGCCCAATGAGATGTCATTTAGTCTTTTATTTCGCCGAATTTGGATTAATTTGGAGAGTTTTAATTTTTTCCAAAATAATCGTTTTTTAACAAAAATTCATTTGTTTCGTCAAAACTGACTTTTTTGAGAAAAAAGACATTATGTGTCCGATTGATGATCCGAAAGTTGGATCTGACTGGCTGGCCGATCAAGAATGATTTTTGGCTTAAAGTTAGAGCCTTCAATCACTGAATTTGGGGTCCGGATGACCGAATTATTACAAACGGGTTTTCTCCATTTAATTTATGGAAAAATTAATTAAAAACTTAGGGAGAAAAAAAAATAAAATTTCCCATTCAAAAAATATTTTTTCGAATTTTTTTTTATATGTCCAGATGACTTAGGACATGACCATGCTCTACTTAAACAATGTCTAGTAGGTTTATAACACTCAATTGGGCTCTAATAACCTCCCAAGGGCCAGAATACAACATCGGGCATTCCAGCTTTGGAGGAAGCGGGAGAAAACCTCGTCAATTATACTCGGCTGAAGGCAAAGCATAATTGTCAAGGGGAAAAAACTCCTTGGAATACCTTATTTTAGATTCTACGTCTCAGGAGACCGAACCACTGAAAAAATACCCTATTAGCACATTTTATTACAAACCCCGCGGGGCTATTGTCAAAATTATTCAAAACAAAAACTGACTAGCCAAAACTGGCTAGGCACAAAGGCGGATCATCTGATACACTGGAATCAAACATTTATCATGTTTGTCAACTGGCGGCTCCTCAGGTAATCCAACTATGGTATAAATAAGTGGATAACAGGTTCAACATTTTTAAGAGGAACGAATGACCTAGAGGAAGCTTGGATGTTTGATTCTCCTGAAGACTGCATATTCTTATCAATTTTGACGGCCAAACCCTGAGCTAGAAGTAAAGTAGCCGGCTCCTTTGTAAATTTGAGCACATAGATCTGTAGAAAAATACACAACTGACAAAGTGGATCTCACAATTTACTCAGCAATTGAAGAATGAAACAGTGCAAAAAAGGCTTGCAGCTGTGAATGCTTTCATTAATCAAAAAGTAAACCGATAGATAATTACAATGAAGTACAATGGCTTTAATAGCCACAAGCAATTCGAATCCACATGAGGAAGTTCGAATTGATTAGACTCTACTTGACTGTAGG
>LPNX010212778.1:243700-271350 GCA_001517045.1 Pseudotsuga menziesii
ACATCCTTGTCTCTAATCTGGTACTGGATCTTGCCACTTAATGCTTCGATGTAATAATCCAAAACAGAAGCTGCAGTAGGAGAATAAGTGGCAGGGATGGAATTTGCCAACTCAGTGAACCTATTATTGAACTCATCCATCGTTTCTGTTTCGGATTTCTTTATGCTAGTCAAAGCTGCTACTAGATGTCTGAGTTACTTTTTACTTCCAAACTTTTCAAGGAAAGCAGTTTTGAAATCCGCTATGGTGGTAAAAGAATTGTTTGGCAAATTATCATACTTGTTGCCAGCCTTGCCATCCAAAGGCAAAGCAAACAAGGTCATGTATACATCTTCATGTTTATCACCACCCCTAACATAAGAATTGCAGTGCCTGGAGAAATTTATGAGATGTTGCTCAGCAGAGACAGAGGCATCAGCGCCATTATATGTCATAAGTTTGTCAATAGCCTTTTCAAGAATGTCATGAGGTTGACCTGCTATCTGAGTAAAGTTGAGTTGAGTAAAGAACTCACCTATTGTGTCAAGGAAACAGTTATTGTTTTGCAAATTTCCTAAGTTTTCTGAAAATAAAAGGTGGATGTCTAAAACAGACTCAGATCCAAGTTCTGCAAGGATCCTACGAGAAGCTAGTTTGTTCAATCTCCTCCTATAGACTTTTTCAGGGGCAGGGATGAAATTGAACAAACCTTCAGAGTTTCTTCTAGTGGAATACCTTGAGGTGTTAACTGACAGTGGAGTCGTTAGGTGGACTTAAGTCTAATTTCGGAGAGTGATTGGACTAAAACTCTACCAAAAAGGGGAAAAAAGGTAAAAAACTAAGAGAAACAAAGGTCGTCCAGGAACAAAAAGATTTGTCCCCGGCAACGGCGCCAAAAGATGTCCGCCGATTGCACACCAGCAGCAGAAGTCTTCTGAAAGTTGTCTCCTCACTTGAGAAAGTGGGAGAGGTGTGAGCTTGGGGGCAAGCACGGAGCCAGGTACTGTCATCTACTCCTAGCTCCTCTGTTTAGGGTAACTCCTAACGAAGCCAAGTGGGGTAGTCCCTAACAAAAGAGTTTTCTAAGGCTCTTAAGTTGTTAAAGTGTTTTTAAAAGGTTGCGGATGCGGATGGGTGTTATTTAGGAGTTGTTATAATTAAAGATGTTTACTTATTATGAGTATAAGTAAAAATTCCAGACTTTAATTAAGCATTCAGTGATAGCAATTATAATGAACCACAAACAATTGATCAATATAAGATAATTATGCAGATTTAATCAAGGACCAGTGCCTTATGGAATCAATGATACTGAAATGCGCAAAAATAATAAGTCTAGGAATCCAGCTAGTGAGTATTAGATTGTGCGAATGCTCTTGGTAGGTTTTTAAGGATTTTATGTGCTCTTGATTTAGGTGTCAACAAAGGTTTGTCAAAAGCCGAGAGAATATTCTAAGTTCCTTCCGTTGAAGACATGTCGGGCCCACCCAGCATCCCAGGCTGGTATCGCGAAGATTGACCAACTAACTGAGAAGCTTAGACAACAGGATTCCGGCGCCTCTACTAGGAAGTACTTTGGAAGATTCTCTACAATGTTGGTGCGTTGGTTACGGGGTGTTAATTTTTATTAAGTTATTCTTGCAGGGCTAAAGATCCAGTGCGATTTCTGGGTACTTCAATCTGAGATCAGTCAGAGCATACTCCAGTAAGGAGGGGAGGGAGTTAATTAATTAAAGGGGTGTGCGTTGCAAGTTTTATTAAATTAGTTAATTAAAACTCTCCGACAGAGAGCGCTCTTGACCTTGTCTTATGACAAAGGTTTAAGAGACTTATCTAATCTAAATGCCTAATGCAAGGATGTGCGAATCTAATAATGCTCTCCGACAGAGAGTGCTCTTGACTTGTGTTACTGCAAGCTCAAGAGTCTTACTTAAGAATTAATTAGTTAAAGTAGCAAACACTAGAATGCATGAAAATAAAAGAAAGACAGTTAAACAAACTCTCCGACAGAGAGCACTCTTGATCCACTTTATGGTGAGATTCAAGAGATTTTGGTTCTTTTTAAGATTGACAATTATAGAGAAAGATACACTACAATGCAATTAATAAAATCTAATCCAGCAATTAGTAGTTATACTTAATGAACAACTAGCAATTAATGGAAATGGAAACTAAGTCTAATCAAGAGAACTAAGCTAAGTGCTTTAAGTTAAAATTACACTAAGAAAAATGAAAAGGAACACAAGACACACTTCCCCCAAATAGGGGAAGTAGAAAAGATGGGAGGCTTGCTCCCACTAGCCTTTTTATTAATTTTTTACAATGCTTTGTTATGCTCAGCTTCTTCTTGAATGAGCAGATGGTGAGAAAGGGAAGAAAGAGGAGGGAGATGTTTTGGTCTTTTTGCTCTTGCTTGCTTCCTTGCTTGCTTTTAGCCTTTGGGCTCTCCTTCACCTGTCTGAAACTAAGAGCTTTGAACAGAAACTCGTTATGGTGTTAGTTCATAAACACAAATTGAATCTAGATCTACAAACTTAGGAACAAAAACTACTCAACCCTTACCAAAACCGGAAGAAGAAAAAGAGGAGTAAAAGGCCATGAAAAGAGAAGTGAAAAAGGGGTGAAAAGAGGACGAAAGAAGGTCAAAGAAGGCTGAAAACAAAGGTGAAAGAGGGGCTGCAAAAAGTGAAGAAAAATGGCAAAAGTGGACAACGAAAGAGGAGAAGAAAGGGCTGCAATAAAAAGAGAAGATGGCTGCAATTTGAAGACGGGACAGTTAACATGGGCATAAGGTTTGGTGAATGAATGTTCACTTTAACCCAAACCTTGCCCTAACCCAAGAAAGTAAAAATTTCTTAAACTTTGAAAGATGAATAAAAATGAAGAAAAACATTCAAACCTATGGTTTTTCTTGATGATGCTTGGATTCTTTGAAGCTTGAAAATTTCGGAAGTTGTCTTGACTTCAAGAGGAGAGGATGCACCTGAGCTCGAACTCCTATTTGATTGGATGAAGTGATCTACACAAATTCAACTCAAACACTTGCCAAAAGATGGATTAGATCATGTATGTTTTACTAATTGAAATGTAAAAGAGCATATCATATAACTGAATAATCAATGCTACTTTCAATTTCTAAGAGTGAAACCATAAACAATTAAATTGAAACTTCAAATAATTGATCTTATGTGCTTACAAAAGCCTTCTAAAGCATGAATCATTAACCAACATTAAGCATGAAAGGAGAGAATTGAAACATTATCACCTCATTCGCCAAGCATTCATCCACATTTAACAAACCATATGAGCCTCCAAAGCCTTAAAATTTATTCCACGGTTGCATAAAGCAACAAGCATTTACAGAGTTTGGACAGAGTTTCTCTACACAAAAATCCATCCGACTAGAGCTAAAGAAGCCTCTATTTATACAATGAATGAAGACCAAAACCCTAAAACCAAAAATTCCTGACCTAACCGGCTTGGCACTTAGCTGGGAGTCCAAACCTAAAGATGAAGAGCTGAGAGTGAGGGGAGGCCTCCACCTAGGCAAGGCACCCCCACTCCAACCCTAACCACTGCAAACAAGCCATTATTGAACCCACACGTGTGGATGACGCCCTCATGATGAAGATGGGTGTGAATGATGAAGAGAGGCGTGAACTTGGAAGGTGAAGGCGCCTCTTAGGTATGGAGGAGCCATTGCTAGGTCTGGAGGAGCCTACTGTTGTCAGATCATAATGTTATCATTAGTTCCTGCCTCAATCAAATCATCAAACCAATGAGTGCTCTCCATCTCATCCAATTCGGGAGTTTAGCTGGAGATGACAAGTCCGTTAACTGAATATATCTTTATTGCTCACGGAATGCTGACTGAAGCTGAGTTATGATAACTCCAATCATCATAAATGCCCATTGAGATGTCATTTAGCCTTTTATTTCATTGAATTTGGATTAATTTGGAGAGTTTTGGATTTTCTCCAAAATAATCATTTTTTAATAAAAACTTCATTTTTCCCCAAAAATGACTTTTTTGAGAAAATGTGCATTATGTGTCCGACTGATGATCTGAAAGTTGGATTTGACTGGTTGGCCGATCAAGAATGATTTTTGGCTTAAGGTTAGAGCCTTCAATCATTGAAAACAGGGTCCGAATGACTAACTTATTACAAACGAGATTTTTCCAATTAATTTATGGAAAAAATAATAAAAAAACTTAGGGAAATAATTAAAAAATTAAAAAATAATTTTTTAACCCGTTCGAAATTTTTTTTTCAATTTTTTTTTAATAGTCCTATTGACTTAGGACATGACCATGCTCTATTCTAACAATGCCTAGTAGGTTTATATATACTTAGTTGGGCTCTAATAACCCCCCAAGGCCCAGAATTCAAAATCGGGCATTCCAGCTTTCGAGGAAGCGGGAGAAAACCTCGTCAATTATACTCTTCTATAGGTAAAGCATAATTGTCAAGGGCAAAAAACTCCCTGGAATAGCTTAGTTGAGATTTTACGTCTTAGGAGACCAAACCACTCAAAACACCCTACTAGCACATTTTATTACAAACCCCGCGGGGCCATGGTCAAAATTATTCAAATAAAAAACTGGCTAGCCAAAATTGGCTAGACACAAAGACGGATAAACTGATACACTGGAATCAAACATTGGACATGTTTGTCAACCGACGGCTCCTTAGGTAACCCAACTATAGTACAAAACTGTTGACAACACTTGCAATTGCCGGAAGTTGCACTTGACTCCAAGAGAAGAGGATGCAACTGAGCTCGAATTCCTACTTGGTTAGATGGACTGATTTGCAAAAATTCAACTCGAATATTTGCCAAAAGATGGATTAGATCATGTATGTTTCACAAATTGAAATGTAAAAGAGCATGAAATATGATTGAATAAACAATGCTACTTTCAATTTTTAAGAGTAAAGCCATAAACAACTAAATTGTAAACCACAAATAAATGTTCTTACGTGCTTACAGAAGCCTTCTAAAGCATAAATATTTAACCAAAATAAGCATGAAAGAGGAGAATTAGAACACAATCACCTCATCCATCAAGAGCATTCATCCACAATTAACAAACCATATGAGCCTCCAAAGCCTTAAATTTGTTCCACGGTTGCATAAAGCAACAAGCATTTACAAAGTTTAGACAGAGTTTCTCTACACAAAAATCTATCTCAATAGAGCTAAAGAAGCCTCTATTTATACAATGAGAGAAGAACCAAAACCCTAAAACCAGAAAACTAGACCTAACCCGCTCGACACACCACTGAGAGCTAAAAAATGAAGTTGAGGAGTTAAGAGTGAGGGGAAGCCTCCACCTAGGCAAGGCGCCCCCACTCCAACCCTAAGCACTGAAACCAAGCCACAAATGAACCCACACGTGTGATGACACCCTCATGAGGAGAGAGGGGCGTGAGCATGAAGAGAGGGGCATGAGTAAGTAGGTGAAGGCATGAGCTAGGTATGGAGGAGCCTACTACCAATAGATCATAAGTGCAAGAGCTAGTTCTGCCTCGATCAAATCATCAAGCCAATGAGTGCTCTCCATCTCATCCAATTCATGAGTTTAGCTGGAGATGACAAGACCGTTAACTGAATATATCTTTAATGCTCACTGAATGCTGACTGAAGCTGAGTTCTGTTAACTCCAATTATCATAAATGCCTAATGCCATGTCATTTTGCATTTTATTTCACTGAATTTGGATTAATTTGGAGAGTTTTGGAGTTTCTCCAAAATAATCATTTTATTATTAAATAATCACTTTTTTCTCCAAGAATGACTTTTTTGAGAAAATATGCGTTATGTGGCCGAATGATGATCTGAGAGTTGGATCTTTCTGGCTGGCCAATCAAGAATGATTTTTGGTTTAAGGTTAGAGCCTTCAATCACTAAATTCGGGTTCCGGATGACTAACTTATTACAAATTGAATTTTTCCATTTAAATTATGGAAAAATTTAGTTAAAAACTTAAGGAAAAATTAAAAAATTAAAAAATAATTTTTGACGTGTCCGGTAAAAATTTTTTTTCAGAATTTTTTTTGATGGTCCTAGTGACTTAGGACATGACCATGCTCTATTCTAATAATTCCTAGTAGGTTTATATACACTCAGTTGGGCTCTAATAACCCCTTAAGGCCCAGAATTCAAAATCGGGCATTCCAGCTTTGGAGGAAGCGGGAGAAAACTTCGTCAATTATACTTGACTATAGGCAAAGCATAATTGTCAAGGGAAAAAAACTCCCTGGAATACCTTAGTTGAAATTCTACGTCTTAGGAGACCGAACCACTCAAAACACCCTACTAGCACATTTTATTACAAACCCCGCAGGGCCATGGTCAAAATTATTCAAATAAAAAACTGACTAGCCAAAACTGGCTAGACATAAAGGCGGATCATCTAATACAATGGAATCAAACATTGGTCATGTTTGTCAATCGGCGGTTCCTCAGGTAACCCAACTATGGTACAAAAAAGTTGGCAACACCCCTTTTTGGTAGTTTTTTAGTCCAATCGCTCTCCGAAATTAGACTTGAATCCACCTGGCGACTCCATTGTTAGTAAACACCTCAAGGTATTCAACTAGAAGAAACTCTGAAGGTTTGCTCAATTTCATCCCCGAGCCTGAAAAGGTTTATAGGAGGAGACTGAACAAACTTGCTTCGTATAGGATCCTTGAAGAACTTGGATATGAGTCTGTTTCAGACATCCACCTTTTATTTCAAGAGAACTTAGAAAATTTTCAAAACAATAACTGTTTTCCTAACGCAATGGGTGAGTTTTTTACTCAGTTCAATTTTACTCAGATAGTAGGTCAGCCCCATGACATTCCTGAAAAATCTATTGATAAGCTTGTCACTTTCACAGGCACTGATGCCTCTACCTCTGCTGAGCAACATCTCAGATGATTTTCAAAACACTGTAGTGCCTATGTCAGGGGTACTAACAAACATGAAGATGTATACATGACCCTTTTTGCTCTATCTTTGGATGGTAAAGCTGGAAGCTGGTATGATAATTTGCCAAACAACTCTTTCACTACCATAGCGGATTTCAAGACTGTTTTCCTCAGAAAATTTGGCAGTAAGAAGGAACCTAGGCATCTAGTGGCAACCTTGACTAGTATGAAGAAATCTGAAACAGAAACCATGGATGAGCTCAATAATAGGTTCACAGAGTTGTCAAATTCCATCCCTGTCACTCATGCTCCTCCTGCAGCTTCCACTTTGGATTATTACATAGAAGCATTAAGTGGCAAGATCCAGTACCAGATTAGAGACAAGGAGCCGATCACATTACTTCGAGCTCAGAATTTGGCTATTAAAATTGATAAGAATATGCAGTCTTCAGGAGAGTCAAACATCCAAGGTTACCTTAGATCATCAACTCTAAAAACTATTGAACCTAAAGGGAAAGAGCCGTCAAACGAAGCATATGAGAAGAGGCTCATGGACCTGACAGAGAAAATGCAAGACATGGAAAGGAAGGACTTAGCACAGATTAAAGAGGTTCAGAATAGGGTCATAACAGTTGAAAGAACTCAACCCCCGCCACCTCCTAGAACCTTCTCTGCAAGGCCAACATGGCAGAGAAAGAATCCCAACCATGAGCAGAGGCTTCCTCATCAGCTAGAGGCTGCTAACATGGTTGAAACTTACACGCCATTTTGTAGGGCATGTGAAGACCTTCATGAAGAATCTTCTTGCTCTTATGCATGCTATGTTCAGGAGCATGGTTTTCTAGAGGGTTGTGGTCCTAAAGCATCATCAAGCGAGCCTGAGTACATAAACTATGTAGGTGACATGCATGATATTTCCGGAGAAAGTTGGAGAGAGGCTAAACAATATTCAAGAGAGCCTGAGTACATTAACGCAGTTGGACAGCTCCATCCTGTCACCATAGAAACCCGGGGTCAAGGCGAAGATTATAGTCAACAATTGGATAACCTCACTAAAAACTTTGGTACTAATCCTACAAATGAGCGTAATGATGATAGTTTGGAAGGTTTACTACCTTGTGACCTTTTTTCCGAAGAAGATGACTATGATCATGAGGAGGGATATAGCCAGGGATGTGATACAAGTGAGGAAGAATCCCTTACATTTGAGATGGATGATAACTGCGAGACTTTAATTGAAAATCCAATCTTAGAGGTTTCATGTGATGAGAGTCCTCCATGCTCTCCACCCGATGACAATTATTTGGAAAGTTGGGTCCCATGTGATATCTTTGAAACCCAGCTTTTTGAGAAGATTCTTTGGAGCATGTTGCCCACCTATTTCGATTAGGTGGCAACTTCATGTACATGAAGATGTACATAATTGTACAAACTGTACCTTGGAAAAATCTGAGGAATTTTCACTTCTGTGGGGCAATTGCCCCTTTGTAAAACGAAATGTCCGCTCCCCTGCGTGGGAAAATTAATGTAATTATATGTGCTAGTGTGGGTCATATGATATGGATGCCACACCATGGAACTGGTTGTTAGGGAAGTCCCCTCATCGAGTGTTTTTTCCCTTTCCAATTAATCTTGTTGAGTAAACGATTTTAATTGGTTTGGTTTTTCACTCAAAATCCTCCAAAGTGGTGACGGGCGTTCTAGCAGTCAAGTCCATGAGGTGGCTAAGGCTTCAAAATGTTATTCATGACCATGCTAGACATTTTTATAGAGTCTTGCGGAATTTCGTTATGTTGTTGTATTTTTATTAATTTTTTCTAGTTAATTAACTTCACCCCTTGGTGGTTAATTAACTCAGTTTTGATGTAATAATGTAATTGCTCAAGCACTGGCACTTTGTAATAGGGGCTATGAATGCAAGGTAAATTGCTATGAAACCCCCTAAGCCACTGCTTTGAGTCCCATGTCATTCTGATAAGTGGTTGAGGAGATAGACCATTTTTGACTAAGCAAGGTCTATTTTTCCTGGGGAATTAATTAATTTCCCTAAGTCAAAAATTCATATTATTTGATTTTGAAGGAAAAAATCAAATAATGCCATGGTAATTTTGTTTGGGGGTTACTAAGCCTAGGAAAAATTATTTCAAATTTTTCCACCCCCCCATGGCCAAGATATGATTTTTTCAAGATTATTTTTTAATTTTTCCTAAGTCAAAATTGGGGAAATTTAAAAAATTAAGTTAAAAAATTAAATCTAAGGTGAATTAAAATGTTTAGCCTAAGTCTAAAGGCTAGATATTCATTTTGGAGCAAAGCCAAAGTCAAGGCCAAGTTTAGAGTCATTTCAAGTTTAAAACCCTCACTAGAGGGCGTCCAATGTAAGAAAGGGGCTCTAAATAAGAAGAAACTCCACCAAAATAGAGGGGCGTCACTACATATGGAGGTGGGCGCTACAATATGAGGTGGGCGTCACATAAAAGGGAGGGCGTCATACCAAATAGGAGGAGGCGCTCCATTTAGTGGAGGCGCTAACCAAATATGGGAGGCGCTAATGGATAGAGGGGGCGCTACTAAATAATGAGGGCGCTACCAAATATGGAGAAGCCGCCATACTTGGGAGAGGCTGCCATACTTGGAGGAGGGCGCCTATATTGGGCCCACATTTAAACCACTAAGTGATCTCAAAGGAGTTTTTGGTCAAAACCCTAGATCTAAGGGTGTAGATACATTAAGACATGGATCAAGCACCTAAGCCATGGATTGAAAAGTAATCTAAGGGTGTAGAATGATTGAGGAGGGTGCAAAGTCAAATACCTAAATCTAGTGGTGGAGATCTAATCTTGGCCGTTGATCTTCAAGGGGTTGGGGTCTTCCTCAACTATATAATGGGGGTCTCACTCCCTCATTTGACAGGATCTCTCATGCTATTGTTATGCTGCCGAAATATTTCCCCATTCTCCTCTCATATTCTCTCAAGCTTCTTTGGCTATTGTAATGTTCTTGCCCTAGTTGGGCTTAATACAAGTAATCTTTGGAGGAATTCTTGGTGTCTCTCTTCTACATTTCATGCTTCTTTGTGAGGTAACTTGCTTTATATTTATTTGATTTGCATTTGTATTAGCTTAGATAGCTCTCCACAAAGTATTTTGTGGAGAGACTTGTAGGTAGAAGTATTTCTATCTGCATTTGTGAGTAGATTAGTAAGATTCTACAAAGTATTTTGTAGGATTTATTTTTGTGCTCACCTCTTTGCTTACATTTTGCAGCTCTCATAAGTTTATTTGTAGGGATCTAGAACAAAGGAGCATTTTCTCCATTGGTTATATTTTTGTTTTCCATTTTCGCACATTTGTTTACAAGGGTTTTAAAACTCAGTTTTTATCATTGTATAGTGATAAAAACCTTGGTTTTAAGGCCTTAACCCTTAGTATATGAGTTAAATGCTTAAGATTTACTGTTTTAACATCATTTAGGTGGATGGAAACTCAGTTTTCAGCCCTCTAAACATCATATTTCTGTTATCTTTGCACTCAGATTTTTGCTGTAAATTAGTGATTTTTGGTACTAATTTTTTCTGACAATTTCTTTGAGTTTTTCTGTGATTTCCAGCGGACAAAGCTTGCTGGTTTGTGACAGGTTTTACACAGGTGAAGAGGAGGTGCTGCCCAAATTGGCCCAGAAATACTTCAACCTTCAACCGGTTCCAAAAGGGGTTCAAACCCTCACTCTTCTCTCACATTTTTCTGATATTTGTAAACCCCGACGAGAAGTTCTCTTGGGGTATTCTGCAAAAGTTTAATAAGCACTTGTAATCTATATGTAAATAGATTAGGAAGTAGAGTAGGAAGTAGAATACTAGTTGCTTGGATTTCTGTTTATGCAAGTTTTTCTGTTTACCCACCTATCTTTGTGACAGACCACCATCTCTGTCACAGAGATTGAAGTGAGGTTAGTTTGATCTTTTTGTTACTTCTGTTTACCCACCTGTCTCTGTTACAGACCACCATCTCTGTAACAGAGATTGTTGTGAGGTTATGACAACTGGTTTTATTTTCAGTTTACCCACTATCTCTGTGACAGACCACCATCTCTGTCACAGAGATTGCTGTGTGGTTAGGACATTGCTTTAGTTAGTTGTTTTTCCTTTTAACTTTCTGTTCAAGTAATTTAATTTTCATTTTTCTGTCAAAGAAGTAATCATACAACCCACCTATCCTGTGTATCCTCTATCCACTTGTCATCTCCCTTTAGGGACTTCAGGTTGGATATGAAAAGCAGGAGAAGTGGGGGCTTAGCTTAGTTAAAACAACTTTTCTTTTTCTACTACAATCTTCACACTTTATTTTTCAGTCCAAGATCAAGTACCAGCATCTCCCATAAGGGATACCGCTTGGTTGATCTTGTTGATAGTTTAAAATTAACTTTGCATGCTAATCACCAAGATTAAAATTTACCCTTAAAATTAACCAACAACCATTTCACTAGCCCCTATTCCTCTACTCGGTTATCACCCTTCGGGGTACTCGCGAGATACGACAGGGGATAGAGGAGTTTTAGTTTAATAGGCATCCATCTAGCTGTTTTTCCTGTTGATTAAAAACAGTGCCCTCGGAGGCGACTTGGGGTAGAAGACCGTGGGGGGTCTCTAGGCGTTCTACGTCCCCCTTGTTGAGCACCAGGGCATTGGGGTTTGACCTGTGAGCTATGGGTGGGCTTTGCTCCCACTTTGTTGAGCGCAACAACATTCCCTCTTTGACTTGAGAAACACTGGATTGGGGTAGTCACACCACCGGTTCGAAGACTTAATCAAAGATTTCAACTCTAATAAAATTCATTAAAATTTACAAGAGACATTGCAAAACGTCCTACAAACACAGGTCACTGTTATTTATCTTTGCCTTGCTGTTCAAGGTTGTTACTGCAAGCTTTTCACTTTTCAGTTACAAGTATTTCTTTCAGTTTCGCAAACTCTTGTGGTGGCATCTTTAATTCATTTGATTAAGTAATCATATTGTTTAGTAATTTGTAGATCTTGCTTAGCTTAGGCAACTGTGGATAATCATTCTTAATTCTTTTCTAAGTTTGTAACTTGTAATCTTTTGACTCCATTTAATCGAGGCACTGATTTTGAAATTTTGTAATCTTAATAAAAGATCCCTTTAACTAATAGTTAATAATCTTAGGAACATTTTCCTGTAGGGACTACCCCCCTTGGCTTTGTTGGGATCTTGCCTAAATGGAGGAGTTATGGACTGTGGTGACAGTGGTCCCTAGCTCTAACTTGCCCCCAAGGACACACAAAGCGGGTTGGAGACTTTCCCGTGTCATAAAGTGTGTATTAGGCGGCAATAGAGCAGAATGAGGAGTATAACCAGGGACTTGATACTAGTGATGAGGCATCTCTCATATCTGACATAGATGGCAATGATGACTATTGGACTTCTATTGAAAATCCAACATATGATACTTTTGAAAATATTTTTGAGAATCTCATCTATGATGTGTCCAGCGAGGGGAGTTGTTATTCTGAAACTTATGAAAGTTGTAAAGAAGAGCAGTCAGAGTTTTTCTATGGTCAGTCAGAGTTGTATTTGAGTATCTGTAACGAGGACTTGGAAAAGCAATATAGTGAAGAATCAGATGGGGAGCAACTAGTTGAAGATTTTTCTCAGCCATCGTCTTCACATATAGATGTTCCTTATGTTTTGGAGCAGCTTGGGGTTTATACAACGAGTTTTTATTTGATAAGCCGTGATGATCAGCATGATGGAGTAGTCGACCTACCGCATTATCCCTTTGTATATCATTGCTATCCAGTCATGGATAGAAGCAGCCTGCACAAGCACCTATTAGTTTGGGAAGAAGTTTGACGACATTATTCATGCCTTTGATTCCCCATCCAGCCTGCCCATTCTGGATCATCACGCAGGTTTGCATTTTCTGGAAATTGTGTCCTTACTTTAGCTGGTAACCAAAGACAAGGAAAAACCTTTTTATATTAATAAAATGCTTAGGTGGCTACACTGGATTTATGATTACACCTAACCTTTTTTGTATCATGCTTAGAGTAGGAAAATAAGCTCCTTAAAGTGAGCGTTTACTTTAGCATTTTTCTTTATGTACTTAGGAATAAATAAAATTTTCAGTGAAGTTTTGTCATTTCTTTGAATAAAACAACTTTTGGATCATTGGCTCTTTTTCATAAAACTTGTGCTACTAAGGTTTTTCTTGTCAAGTTGAGATGTTCTTACAGGATATGGAAACCAGAGATTCTGGTGTTCTTGTATGCTCTCCTTGCATAAGGGATTAGGTCGAGCACATGTCCCACAATTGGAGCCAGATGTTATCCACTAATTTTCCACTTAGTTGGATTAGCTGAGGAGCCGCCATTTGACAAACATGATAAATGTTTGTATTCCAGTGTATCAGATGATCCGCCTTTGTGCCTAGCCAGTTTTGGCTAGTCAGTTTTCGTTTTCAGTAATTATGACCATGGCCCCATGGGGTTTGTAATAAAGTGTGCTAGTAGGGTGTTTTGAATGGTTCGGTCTCCTAAGACGTAGAATTTCAACTAAGGTATTCCAGGGAGTTTTTTGCCCTTGTCAATTATGCTTTGCCTGTAGCCGAGTATAATCGACGAGGTTTTCTCCCGCTTCCTCCAAAGCTAGAATGCTCGATTTTAAATTCTGGGCATTGGGGGGTTATTAGGGCCCAACCGAGTATGTATAAACCTACTAAACATTATTAGAATAGACTATGGTCATGTCCTAAGTCACAAGGACCCTCAGAAAAAATTCTGAAATTTTTTTACCGGACGCGTCAAATTTTGGATTTTTATTTTTTTTTAATTTTTTAATTTTTCCTAAGTTGTTAATTAAATTTTTCCATAATTTAAATGGAAAAATTAAATTTGTAAGATGTCAGTCATTTGGAACCTGAATTCAGTGATTGAAGGCTCTAACCTTAAGCCAAAAATCATCAGCGATCAGCCAGCCAACTATCTCCAAGTTTCAGAAGTTCATTCAGCCTCATAATTAATAATTTCTCAAAAAAGTCATTTACGGAGAAATTATTAATTAAAATATTAAAAATTAATATTTTGGAGAAAATAAAAAACTCCAAAATTAACCAAATTGAATAAAATAAAAGGCTAAATGACATGGCATTGGGCATTTATGATGATTCAACTCGGCACAAATCCTCTTCAGTCAACAATCGGAGAGCATTAAAGGTACATTCAGTTAGCAGACTTGTCATCTCCAGCTAAACTCATGAATTTGGTGATTTAGAAGGCTGTGATTGGTCCGGTGATCATTATGGAGCAGGATAATAAATGAAATGAAGGTTTGGTGCAAACCCTAAGGGTTTTGTCACCTATCACTGCTAGTTAACACCTCTTCAAGCTCTCACGCCTCCATCCAGTGCTCACGCCTGTCTCTCCTTCAGGGTTGCGTCTTCACACGTGTGGGCTATTCAGTGGTTGGTTTGTGGATTTTAGCGTTGGGAGTGGGGGCGCCTTGCCTAGGTGGAGGCCACCCCTCACTCACACTGCCTTTATCTTCGGTCTGGGCTCTCAGTTGTGTGCCGAGCCAGCTAGGTTATGGGGTTTGGTTTTAGGGTTTTAGCCTTCTCCCTTTGTATAAATAGAGGCTCTTTCAGCTCTATCGGGGTGGATGGATTTGCAGAGGACCTCTGCTCAAATGATTGTAATTTCTTATCTGTGTTATGAATAAAGTTGAGTCTTTGGAGGACAATTTGATGGTGCAAGAATTTTCATGGTGAATGTTTGGCATATAACCAAGGTGATATCTGTGTAGTTACTTTCTTATTCATGCATGCTGTGTTTTGTAGCTTATTCCGGTTCTTGTTTGGTTTATATATACTAGATATAATCACTTGCTTGAATGGTATTTTAGTTTTGCAGATCACTTGGCGTGAAGTAGAGTTCAGAGCTCAGTTGCATCTCTTCTCTCTTCAAATATATTTTTCTAATCTTTCTTGTCCACAGGTTCTTTCTACGCTCAAATTTACTCAAGCTAGGGCTTGAGGTTTTTCTTATCCACCCTCAAACCTAAAGAGAAAAATTATTGCTTTTCAGTTACTTTGGTTTTATTTCATAGCAAGTAGATCTAAGTGTTAAATATCATCTTTTATATCTCTTGTTATATAGATCTAAGGGTTTCCTTTGTTAAAAGTTTATCTCACGAACGTTTAGATCTAGCTTTGTTTAGTACTTGAAGTAGCATAAAACTCCTATCTTTTGCACAAGTATTAATTTGTAAATTTTTAGTGTATTGTATTGTCTAATCCACCATTTTGCAGGAAAATAGCTTGCTGGTTTTTCATTTCTCATGTCAGGTTAAGCGGAAATGCTGACGAAAAATTGAAGATTTAAGCTCCAAGAAACATTCCTTTTCCCCCCTTCTTCATCTCGCTTCTCCAGGTTGCCTTGAAGACATTCTCAAGATCACAAAAGGAGCCACAACTTCAAGAGCTTGTAAAAAATAATAAAGAGCAAGTGGGATTAAGGCTCCCACGTCCCTCTTCCCCCATTTGGGGGAAGCTTGTATCGTCTCTTTCATTTTTTCATGTTTTTTGCTTAATAATTTGCTAAAATAGAATAGGAAAGAATAGTTTAATTTTTGAGAGTTTTGCTTTCATTAAAGTTAGATAGAAAAGTTTCTTGGTTTATTACTTAGTTAGTTCGAAGTTTATTTACTTTCTTTGATATAATATTGCAAAACCTAAAAGATACCAAAATCTATTGAATCTCACCGTAAGGTGAATCAATAGTGGTCTTTGTCGGAGAGTTTGTTTAACTGTCTTTCTTTTATTTTCATGCATTCTACTTTTTGCAAGTTAATCAATTAATTTCTAAGTCTCTTGAACTTGCCGGAATCCAAGTCAAGAGCACTCTCTATTGGAGAGCATTCCCATTGCATTTCCTTGCATCAAGCATATAGTTTAGCTAAGACTCTTGAACTTTTGTCATAAGACAAAGTCAAGAGCGTTCTCTGTCGGAGCGTTTTGATTAATTAATTCAATAAAATTCTCCACTCACATTCCCCTCTAATTAATTTACTTTGTTGATATCCTTCACCTAGTATGCTCTGCCGACTTCATAGTTGGGCTCGTACTCAGAACGGTGAATGGACTTGCCAAGATCGCAATAACAACACAAATAAAATTTTACCCCTTAACCAACGCACTGACGTTGTAGAAAGTTTCAAGTCTATTCTCAGTAAGGGCGCCAGAACTCTCCGTTGTCTCAGAGTCATGGCTAGCTGGTCAATCCTCCAAGACACCAACCCGAGATACTGGACAGGTTGACATGTCTAGAATGGAATGACTTCGAACACTTTCCCGGTTGGTCTCTGATACCTTTTCGTTGTTTCAAAGCCATAATAAACAAGACCATTAAAATCTTTAAAACGTACCAAGAGCACTCGCATAACATTCACTAGCTTTATTTCAAGACTTGTTGTTATTTCTTTAAGCACTGCAGAACTTCGACTCCATAAGGCACTGGTCTATTATTTTATGCATGATTATTAATTTGGATCATTTGTCCTTGGCTTATAAAAAATCTTTATCTGTGAATGCATCTTGTTGCCCACCTATTTCGACTAGGTGGCAACTCCATGTACATGAAGATGTACATAATTGTACAAGTTGTACCTTGGAAAAATCTGAGGATTTTTCACTTCTGCAGGGCAATTGCCCCTTTGTAAAACGAAATGTCCGCTCCCCTGCGTGGGAAAATTAATGTAATTATGTGTGCTAGTGTGGGTCATATGATATGGATGCCACACCATGGAACTGGCTGTTAGGGAAGTCCCCTCATCGAGTGTTTTTTCCCTTTCCAATGATCTTGTTATGTAAACGAGTTTAATCAGTTTGGTTTTTCACTCAAAATCCTCCAAAGTGGTGACATGCGTTCTACCAGTCAAGTCCATGAGGTGGCTAAGGGTTCAAAGGTTATTCATGACCATGCTACACATTTGTATAGAGTCTTGCGGAGTTTCGTGGTGTTGTTGTATTTTTAGTTATTTTTTCGAGTTAATTAATTTCAACCCTTGGTGGTTAATTAACTCAGTTTTTGATGTAATAATGTAATTGCTCAAGCATTGGCATTTTGTAATAGGGGCTATGAATGCAAAGTAAATTGCTATGAAACCCCCTAAGCCACTGCTTCGAGTCCCATGTCATTTTGACAGGTGGTTGAGGAGATAGACCATTTTTGTCTAAGCAAGGTCTATTTTTCCTAGGGAATTAATTAATTTCCCTAAGTCAATAATTCACATTATTTGATTTTGAAGGAAAAAATCAAATAATGCCATGGTAAATTTGTTTGGGGGTTATTAAGCCTAGGAAAAATTTATTTCAAATTTTTTCACCCCCCCATGGCCAAGATTTAATTTTTCAAACTTATTTTTAATTTTTCCTAAGTCAAAGTTGGATAATTTAAAAATTAAGTTAAAGAATTAAATCTAAGATGAATTATTTTTTTTTGGCCTAAGTCTAAGGTTAAATGTAATTTTGGAGCAATGGCTAAAGTTAAAGCCAAGTCTAGAGGAGCCACGTCCAAGTCAAAACCCTCACCAAATAGAGCGGCGCTAGCATAATATGGAGGCACTATCAATTTGGAGGAGGGCGCAAGCATGATGAAGGGTCTCCACTATATTAAGTGGGGCGTCCAAGCTAAAATGGAGGTGCTACATACAATATAATGGAGGCGCTAGGGTAAAACGTATGCATATAGAGATGGGCGCTAGCCAAACATGGAGGTGGGCGCTATATTAAGAGGACGCCCACATTTATAATGGAGGCGCTAACCATTATGAAGGAAGGCGCTATTATGTGGAGGGCGCATGCTAAATGGAGGCGCCACTAAATAAGGAGGTCGCCACTATATTTGGAGGGGCGCCAATCATAATAAGGAGGGCGCTACACTATATTAAAGAGGCACCACGTTTTAAAGGGGCGCTACACCATTTTTGGAGGAGCCGCCATATTTGGAGATTCTCCACCAGTTTAGAGGGGCGCCTAGCCTAGTTGGGCCCACGTTTTTACCAAAAACCTAAAAGCTGATCTAAGGGAGGATCTTAAGTCAAAGACCTAGATCTAAGGGTGAGGATGCTTAAGACATGGATCAAGCATTCTGGCCATTGATTAAAAAATAATCTAAGGGTGGAGATAGATTGAGAAGAATGTAAAGTCAAATACCTAGATCTAGTGGTGGAAATTTAACCTAGATCTAGATCTAATCTCAGCCATTGATCTTCAAGGGGTTGGGGTCTTCCTCAACTATATAATGAGGGTCTCACTCCCTCATTAGACATGATCTCCTATGCTATTGTTATGCTGCCGGAATATTTCTCTCTACTCTCTCATATTTCTTGCCACACTTTTGTATTGAAGCTTTGCCCTAGTTGGGCAATTTAATAGAAGAATTCTTTGGAGGGACATTGTGCTACAATCCATACTTTTCATGATCCATTTCTTGTGAGGTAACTTGTATATTTTTAGTTTGCATATTTGTATTAGTCTAGTTAGCTCTCCACAAAGTATTTTGTGGAGAAATTAGAGAGTAAAAGTATTTTTACTCTCTTTTGTGAATGGTTTAACATTTTTTCTTCAAAGTATTTTGCAGGGATTGTTAGACATTCATCACTAGGCTTACAATTTTTTGCAGATTTAGATTTGTTTGCAGGTTTTCCAAGCAAGGTTAGCTCTCCAAAGGTTTCGTTTCTGTAAAATTTCAATTCGGCCATCTCCTTTTTGCCCTCCGGAAACTGGGTTTTATTCACTGTATAGTGAATATAACCCTTGTTTTAGGGCCCCTATCTATTATATATTAGTATAGGCTTTCATTTCTGCTGTTTAAACATCCTTTAGGTGGCTGGAAACTCATTTTCCAGCCCTCTAAATACCATATTTCTGTCATTTTTACATTCAGATTTTTTGCTGTAAATTAGTAATTTTTTGTACTAATCTTTTTCTGATAATCTCTTTAGTGTTTTCTGTGATTTTCAGCGAACATAGCTTGCTGGTTTGTGACAGGTTTTGCACAGGTGAAGGAGAGGTGCTGCCCAAATAGGCCTAGAAATACATCTACCTTCAACCGGTTCCAAAAAGGGTTCAAACCCTCACCTCTCTCTCATTTTCTGATTATTGTAAACCCCAACGAGAGTTTCTCTTGGGGTATTCTGCAAAGTTTGATAAGCACTTGTAATCTATAAGTAAATAGATTATGAAATAGAGTAGGAAGTAGAAACTAGTTGCTTAGATTCATTTCATTGCAAATTTATTTTTGTTAAAGAGTAATCATACAACCCATTTATCCTGTGTATCCTCTATCCACTTGTCATCTCCCTTTAGGGACTTCAAGCTGGATATGAAAAACAGGGGAAGTGGGAGCTTAGGTAATTAGAACAACACTTTCCTTTTTGCTACAATTTCAACACATTTATTTTCCAAGTCCAAGATCAAATACCAGCACCTCCCATAAGGGATACAGCTCGGTTGATCTTGTTGATCGTTTTAAAATAAACATTGCATGCTAATCAGTTCATTTATACAACTGTGGATATTGTTTATACTGCTTAAACTGCTCATTCATTACTGTTTATGTTCTTCATAATGTTCACTTGTCCATACTATAATTTGGTTTGATTTAGATAACACCTAAACTACAGGTTTAATTAACGTAGATTTCACTTTCATTTGTAAATCTGTAAAGTTATAATTTTAGATTCCATTTGTAATAGGCACTGGTTTTTATTTATCTCAAGGTCTGCTTGTCATTAAAAGGAAGTCTTTGCATCTGCATGCCGCTTGTCATTCCTTATATAATATAAAGGGCTTAGCCTCTCAAATCTTAATAAAAGATCCCTTTAATTAATTTGTAATTAATTAACAAATCTGGAACTTAGCTTTCCTATAGGGACTACCCCCCTTGGCTCTGTTGGGATCTTGCCTAAACGGAGGAGTTGTGGACTGTGGTGACAGTGGTCCCCATCTCTCGCTTGCCCCCAAGGACACACATAGCAGGTTGTGACTTTCCTGCGTCTTAAAGTGTGAATTAGGCGGCAACACATCTTTATTTACAAGTTCTTGATATACTGTTCATCTTTTAATCTAGTACAGCAACGTGGATTGCTTTGTCTTGTGTTCAAATTCTTATAATTGTAATCATCTTTCATCATAAGAACTCCTAAACAACACCCATTCGCATCATTCCCATTAAAACTTACTTAAACACATTGAGCCTTAGAAACTCTTTGTTAGGGACTACCCCCTTGGCTTCGTTAGGAGTTAGCCTATACAGAGGAGCTAGGAGTAGGTGACAGTACCTGGCTCTGTGCTTTCCCCCAAGGTCACACCTCTCCCACTTTCCTAAGTGAGGAGACAACTTTCGGAAGATTTCTGCTGCTGGTGTGCAATCGACGGACAACACGTAGCATGCATAGGTGTCAAGCAACATGAAGTAGTAATGACTGCCATCTATCTTGAACAAAGCATGCAAAATGGAGGATACCTTCGTGGAGGAGAATACCAAATACCTAAATCACATGCATCCATAAAACTAAGCATCGTTGAATGGATCGAGCCCAAGTCACTTGCTCTTGGAGTCAAGACGACACAACAAATGTTTATAATTTAAAACTGTAACCGTAACCACAAATAGGGAAAACAAGCAACATAAGGTAGGTAAAACAATCCAAGTGAAGCAAAAGAATCCACTGTGGATGGAAGAGATTTGAATAAGCAGACACATTGAGGATACAACTAGTCGTAGAGGAATAACCCATTGGTAGGACAATGGTAGGATTAGGGTTTGTAGAGATGTAATGAATAGTTGGCAGAGAAGAGGTAATATGAGGGTGTGGCCTTTGGTAGGAGCTCAAGTTTGAGATTCCGTAGTGCTCAGATATAAAGGACCGAGAGCTAGAAGATAGGTAGGTCTGGAAGCTATGACAATAAAGGCCAGGGCTCTGATACCATTATTAGGCCTTGGGTAACTCCAAGATCGTGAGTGAATTTTATTAAGCATGGATGGTTTATTTATACAGCTGAAGGAGGTGACATTTGGGATTCATATTCCCAGGGTATGTACCTCTTTGTGGCTCTTCATCTTCATAACTGTAGCTATTTACAATATTTACAAATGGATAATAATCCTGTAGGATTAGATATTGAAGAAAATAAATGACATTAATATGAAATTTTCATTCACACATTCTGTGAAACACTTGAATGTCTAGGGTCATGATTAAAAATTTACTCTTAAACTTGAAATAAAAACCACCATATTCAAGATCTTCTCAATACTGAAGTATCCATTCACAAAAAAAAACACAAATGTTTTAGTCAATAGACCGAGAAAAACCCCAACTCCTGGGGAAAACCCTAGAAAGAAGAAAATTATCATTTAGAAGAATACTCATAAATATTCGATCTACAAATGAAATCATTCCTTCAACCCTCACTGACAAAAATACCCAAACCGGAACAGCAGCAAAAATACCTCGATTTTTGTGCAAATCAACAACTGTACGACCCCACACGTGCCGTATGAGTTGTACTTTTCTGCTGTACGGTTTGCCTCAGGAAATGTGCCCACACGTGGCTGCAATAAATGTTGTGCGGCGGGTATAGTCTGCAATAAATTCTGCTGCCACTTTCTTGGGAAATGTGCCCACATGTGTGGCTGCAATAAATGCTCAAGTACTGTTGTATGGATTGTAGGATGCCTTGGGAGTTGTGTTGCTTCTCTCCTTGGGATTCGTGCCACTCCTCTAGGGCATTCCTTCTTTCTCCTCAATCTTCTTCTCTCTCCGTCTTCATTAATGGTGTGATCAATTTGTCCTTTCTCTCTTGTTTTATACTTTAAAATTTGTAAGCACCTATCTAACCACCTAATCTAGGGTTGAGATACTTTTACAAAATCAAGGGCCATAATTTAATGCATCCACATTTAATAATTAATTCACTTTATTATTAAATAATAACTTAAGTGAGGCCCATTGTATAAAGTACAAAACTTGACTTTATTTATATATAACTAACTTGATACATAAATATACAAAGGAGAAAGTCTAAGTCGTCTTCATCACACCACACCAAAAATATGAAAGAGGACCTTGAGAGTTAATTTTTCAACTCTCCTTAATGAGGAAGGTCCACAACACCATGTCTGACTCCTGCAACAGTTCCCTGTTGCTCTGGAATCACTCTTGGATACAAATGCTCAACTCCATACTGGAACTCTGAAGCCTAAGACTCGACTTGAGCATCATCCACCTGCTCATCTACACCATCACTGGACTGGCTGAGTCTCCTACCAGTGCTGTAGAGGGAGTCACTCTCCTCATCAGAACCATGTCTTTCAGATGCTTCTCTTGCCTCATCCGCTGACTCTGACAGCCACCCACCTGCTCCTGCTCCTAGACGTACTATGTGCCCTCTCAAAACATAGAGCTTGTCCCTGCGATCTCCTAATAGAATGGTAGTACCAACTGGTTCATCTCTCTGATACGGTAAATCATGGCCAGACCTCACCATCATTCTGTAACCTTCATCATCAAAGGATGATACTGAGAGTTTGCTAACTCTCATCCTAGGTACAAAAAACACTTCGTGTATTTCCAGGATCTCACCAAGGTCTAGTTGGAACCTGACTGTTCTAACCCCTTGTATCAATATTTGAGGACTATCAATATTTGTCTAAATGAAGGGTCCTGGCCCCAACTCTGTGATGATCTAAAAGATATCATAGACCCAATTCATGTGTTTGGTTGCACCACTGTCTACAGCCTAGACATTCTAAAAAACTGAGCTCCCTATACTGGAATCAATTGGGACAAAAGAAAACTCTTGCTCAAACTTCTTTGTATAGTCTTCTACTGCTGCAGATGCTGACAAGAGAAAACTCTTTCACATTCTTCTTCTTAGGACCCTTCGAGGCATAATGTCCCATCTGACCATCTGACTGCTGTCTTTCTTCTTCTTGTTAACTTTTGTTGCAAGTGCCATGTTATACTCCACCTCTTCATTGACTTGACTACCCAGAGACCCTTCTCGAATCTCCTCCAGAGCAAAGTCATCCCACAGTTTGGACCAATTTGGAAGCTTTTCCCTACCGACAATGCACTTAACGAATAATTCCCACTTCTTGGCGAAACCCTTCAGAGCTATCCTCACCAGTTCTGAATCTGGGATAATATCTCCTACGACTGCTAACTCATCTTTGACTTGCGCCACTCAAGTTAAATAGGAGGCCACACCTTCGTCTTTGTTCATCTTGACATTGTGCAACTTGTCCTTCAATGTTATTTTGCGGTTCTCGTTCTTAGCTTTGAATAATTGGTTTAGGGTATCCCACATGTCTTTAGCAGTCTTCTTCTCTTCCAAATGCGGCATGAGATGATCCTTTACTCCATCTAGGATCACTCTTTGGGCTTTGGATTCTAGGGCTTCAAACTCATCCAAAGCATCATGGTCTGTAGGTCTGGTCATCTTAGTGTTAGCATAACTCCATATCTTCCACTTTTTAAGCACAACAATTATTCTAACTTTCCATGGAAGATAGTTGGATATACCATCCAACCTATCTTCATATCGTATGCTCAACATTGGAATTTACTTACAACAAATCTTTTAACTTGAAAGATAATACAAGTTTTAACTTTGAATCACAATCTTGAACCCTACTTAAGTTCAGCTCTGATACCATGAAGAAAATAAATGACATTAGTATGAAACTTTGATTCACACATTCTGTCACAAACACTTGAATGTCTAGGGTTTATGATAAAAAAATTTATCCTTAAACTTGAAATAAAAACCACCATATTCAAGATCTTCTCAATACTGAAGTATCCATTCACACATGAAAACCCAGATGTTTTGGTCAACAGACCAGACAAAACTCCAACTCCTAGGGAAAACCCTAGAAAGAAGAAAATTATCATTAAGAAGAATACTCAGAAACATTCAATTTACACATGAAATCATTCCTTCAACCCTCACTACAAAAATATCCAAACTGGAACAACAGCAAAAATACCTCGATTTTTGTGCAAATCAACAACTATACGACCCCCACACGTGCTGTACAGCCTGTACTTTTTTGATGTACGGTTTTCCTCGGGAAATGTGCCCACATGTTCTTGCAATAAATGTTGTACGATTGGTAGAGTTAGCAATAAATTTTGCTGCCACTTTCTTTGGAAAAGTGCCCACATGTGTGGCTGCAATAAATGCTCAAGTATTGTTGTACGGACTGCAGGATGCTTTGGGATTTGTGCTGCTCCTCTCCTCGAGATTCGTGCCACTCCTCTAGGGCATTCCTTCTTTCTCCTCAATCTTCTTCTCTCTCTCTCTCTCTCTTCATTAATGGTGTGATCAATTTGTCCTTTCTCTCTTGTTGTTTACTTTAAGATTTGTAACCACCTTGTTGCCCACCTATTTCGACTAGGTGGCAATCTCATGTACATTGAAGATGTACATTATGTGCAGTTTGTACCTTGGAAAAATCTGAGGATTTTTCATTTCTGTAGGGCAATTGCCCCATTGTAAAACGAAATGTCCGCTCCCCTGCGTGGGAAAATTAATGTAATTATATGTGCTAGTGTGGGTCATATGATATGGATGCCACACCATGGAACTGGTTGTTAGGGAAGTCCCTTCATCGAGTGTTTTTTCCCTTTCCAATTAATCTTGTTGCTTAAACGATTTTAATTGGTTTGGTTTTTCACTCAAAATCCTCCAAAGTGGTGACGGGCGTTCTACCAGTCAAGTCCATGAGGTGGCTAAGGCTTCAAAAATGATTCATGACCATGCTAGACATTTGTATAGAGTCTTGCGGAGTTTCGTTATGTTGTATTTTTATTAATTTTTTCTAGTTAATTCACTTCACCCCTTGGTGGTTAATTAACTCAGTTTTGATGTAATAATGTAATTGCTCAAGCACTGGCATTTTGTAATAGAGGCTATGAATCCAAGGTAAATTGCTATGAAACCCCCTAAACCACTGCTTCGAGTCCCATGTCATTCAGACAAGAGGTTGAGGAGATAGACCATTTTTGTCTAAGCAAGGTCTATTTTTCCTAGGAAAATTTTAATTTTTCCTAAGTCAAAAATTCATATTATTTGATTTTGAAGGAAAAAATCAAATAATGCCATGGTAATTTTGTTTGGGGGTTCCTAAGCCTAGGAAAATTTATTCCAAATTTTTTCCACCCCCCATGGCCAAGATATAATTTTTCCAAGTTTATTTTTAATTTTTCCTAAGTCAAAATTGGAAAAATTAAATCTAAGATGAAATTTATATTTAGCCTAAGTCTAAAGGTTAAATGTTTTTTTGGAGCAAATGGCAAAGTCAAAGCCAAGTTTAGAGCCATAAAGGTGGTCTAAACCCTCACCAAGATGGAGCGCCCAAGTAAAAAATCTTCTATAGGGAGACGTCTAGCTATTTTAAAGCTCATTTTAAGTGGAAAACTCCACCAAAAAGGGCGCCAGTGTAAAAAAAAGCCCCACTAAAAGGGAGGCGCTACCACATTTGGAGGTATTGCCATATTTGGAGGAGCGCTACCATCATTTAGAAAAGGGCGCTAGTAAAAGGAAGGCACCACACATGGAATAGAGGGGCGCTATATTTAGAGGGCGTCTAGCCATGTAGTTAGGCGCCTAGTTAAAGGGAGGGCGTCACATCATTTAGAGAGGCGCTAACTAAAGATGGAGGGCGCTACCCTTGGAGAAGGACGCCAAATGTAGAGGGGCGCCTAGCCTATGGGCCCACCCAAAACCCTAAAAGCAGATCTAAGGTGAGCATTAAGTCAAAGACCTAGATCTAAGGGTGAGGATGCATTAAGACATGGATCAAGCACTCAGGCCATAGATTGAAAATTAATCTAAGGGTGTAGATTGATTGAGAAGAACGTAAACTCAAATACCTAGATCTAGTGGTGGAGATTTAACCTAGATCTAGATCTAATCTCGGCCATTGATCTTCAAGGGGTTGGGGTCTTCCTCAACTATATAATGAGGGTTTCACTCCCTCATTTGACATGATCTCTCATGCTATTGTTATGCTGCCGGAATATTTCCCCACTCTTCTCTCATATTCTTTTGGCTATTGTAATCTTCTTGCCCTAGTTGGGCCACTTAATACAAGCAATCTTTGGAGGAACTTTTGGTGGCTCTTTTGTACATTGCATGCTTCTTTATAAGGTAACCTGCTTTGTATTTGTTTTAGTTGCATTTGTATTAGCTTAGATAGCGCTCCACAAAGTATTTTGTGGAGAGACTTACAGGTAGAAGTATTTCTATCTGCATTTGTGAGTAGATTAGTAAGATTCTACAAAGTATTTTGTAGGGTTTATTTATTTGCTCACCTCTTTGCTTACATTTTGCAGCTCTTATAAGTGTATTTGCAGGGATCTAGAACAAAGGAGCACTTTCTCCATTGGTTAAAACTCTTTTTTTCATTTTCACACTTTTGTTCACAAGGGTTTTAAAACTCAGTTTTTATCACTGTATAGTGATAAAAACCTTGGTTTTAAAGCCCCAACCCTTAGTATATTAGTTAAATACTTTAGATCTACTGTTTTAGCATCGTTTAGGTGGCTGAAAATTGAGTTTCCAGCCCTCTAAACATTATATTTATGTCATTTTTACACTCAGATTTTTGCTGTAAATTAGTAATTTTTTTTGTACTAATTTTTCTGATAATTTCTTTAGTGTTTACTGTGATTTCGAGCGAACATAGCTTACTGGTTTGTGACAGGTTTTACACAGGTGAAGGGGAGGTGCTGCCCGAATTGGCCCAGAAATACCTCAACCTTCAAACAGTTCCAAAAGGGGTTCAAACCCTCACCTCTCTCTCTTATTTTTTGATATTTGTAAACCCCAACGAGAAGTTCTCTTGGTGTATTCTGCAAAAGCTAAATAATCACTTGTAATCTATATGTAAATAGATTAGGAAGTAGAGTAGGAAGTAAAATACTAGTTGCTTAGATTTCTGTTTATGCAAGTTTTTCTGTTTACCCACCTATATTTGTGACAGACCACCATCTCTGTCACAGAGATTGAAGTGAGGTTAGTTTACTCAATTTTATTTTTCTGTTACCCACCTATCTCTGTTACAGACCACCATATCTATAACAGAGATTGTTGTGAGGTTAGCTTAAGCATAATTTTTATTTCTGTTACCCACCTATCTCTGTGACAGACCACCATCTCTGTCACAGAGATTGCTGTGCGGATAGGCATTGCTGTAGCTAGTTACAGTTTTCTTCAAGTTTCATTAAGTTTTATTTTCTGTAAAAAGGGTAATCATACAACCCATCTATCCTGTGTATCCTCTATCCACTTGTCATCTCCCTTTAGGGACTTCAAGTTGGGTATGAAAAGCAGGAGAAGTGGGGGCTTAGGTAATTAGAACAACACTTTCCTTTTTGCTACAATTTCAACACATTTTATTTTCCAAGTCCAAGATCAAGTACCAGCACCTCGCATAAGGGATAACGCTTGGTTGATCTTGTTGATCGTTTTAAAAATAAACGTTGCATGCTAATCACCCAGATAAAATTTACCCCTAAAATTAACCAACAAAAACTTCACTATTTCCTGCTCCTCTACTCGGTTATCACCCTTCGGGGTACTCACGAGATACGACAGGGGATAGAGAAGTCTTAGTTTAATAGGCATTCATCTAGCAATTTTCCTGTTGATTAAAAACAGTGCCCT